>JACEFO010002432.1:0-561732 GCA_015342445.1 Digitaria exilis
TTCTCCATCCTCGCGCCGTTAGCAGACGTCCTGACAGTGGGCCCCCTAATCCATGACCCCCACAGTGAACTTGAGCAACCAAATGGTAATCACAATTATCAATTTTTTTCTCTATAATAGATGACTTTAAACCTCTAAAGAAGAATCGAGCAAGATCAACATCAGAAATTAATAAATTAAAACAACGGTTTTTAATCTCTTTAAATCTTCTAAAATATTGAGAGACTGTTTCATCCTGACCCTGTTTAACCGATGCTAAATCTTGCAATGTTGTTCTGTACGTGACATTGGCCGTATCCAGCATACCAGCTGCGGAGGGGATGTGACCGGCTGTACAGGCGGTCTGACCGGCTGAGGTGGTCTAACCAGATGTACTGGCGGTCTTACTGCCTGCAAGTGTTGATCCAACTGCAATGACCGTGTTCGGTCTGGGAAAATGGATCAGCTGCGTAGTCTGACCATCAAAAGAATTAGGTAACATACAACAGAATGTATTATCAATATTAGACCATGGTATGATAGGCACATCACTATCATGAACCAATTTCCCCTTTTTCAGTATCTCTAGTACTATTAACAACAATTGGGCTAACCCTATCAATAGGGGAAGACGGTTGTGAGGATGAACTTACAGTGTCGATTACCTCAATATTATCATCGCTCATCTTGAAGGATGGCATCACAAACTCTTGAACGCGTGCGACCGTGTCATGATCCTTCTTGAAGCCCTTCAAGAACTCATTTTGGAGATGTGCTAGAACCATCAAATACTTCTGGATCCTTCTTCATTGAGATCTTCTATGTTGGCAGGGATATCGTCTCGATCAATCTTGGATTCCATCGGGCTAGGGTCGAATAGATTGGTTATGAAAACCATATTTTTTTTCCCCAGCGGAGTCGCCAAAATATGTTGACGCGCTTCTGGTCAACACATGGAAACGCTAGATCGTGCGGTCATCGAATTCTCCTCGCCGGAGCTCCTGGACGCAGCCGGCCAAACCGCCTGTAGGGGCCAGTCAGACCGCCTGTGGCAGAGGCGCCGTGAAAGCCTACGATCACAACCTCGGGAAGGACCCCGTCGGAGGCTGCGAACCTAGGGTTGTTCTAAGGTTGGCAAGGCCACCTAGAACGTCCTAAAACGCCATGGAGACGAAGAAGAAAGAAGAGGGGGTTAGAAAAGTTAGGGTTTGAGATAAAAAGTAAAGATAAATATGTATGTACGATTGGACAGAGGTTCTCAATCGGCCACAACCCTTCATAATATAAGGGGGGAAGGTCTTACCCCATGGGGAGTCAATTCTATAATGAAGTCCCATCAAAATACAACTCTAATTTGGACTAGAACTGCTACAGGCGGTCTAACCCCCTGTACAGGCGGTCTAACCGGCTGGGTGCAAGGTTGATCCTTGACAGAGCCATAACTTCCTCATCCGGACTCCAAATCAGGCGATCCACATATGCATTTTGATCTTCTTGACGAGCCCTATGCAATGCTGGAGTCAAAATTATATTTTTAGCAATTTTATACAGGTGGTCTAGACCGGCTGTACAGGTGGTCGGACCGCCTGGCGTATTGCCAGACCGGCTACAAGGTACAACCGGTCAGACCGCTTGTAGCAGGCGGTTAGACCGGTTGTCGAGCCAAATCGGCATTCTTGCCACTTTTTGACATCAACAAACCCTCTTCCATCGCTTTGGCCAATGATGACCCTCTTCCATGCTTTCATCGCATTGGCCAATGATGACCCTCTTCCATGATATCATCGTTGCCATCAATATCATCATCTTGGTCTTCAATGTTACTATCTTGCCATCAGATGTTTGATGGAATGCTTATAAGAGGTAGGAAATTATTCTCCGCAAACATTCATTTTTTGTCATATATTTATTTCTGATCATTGATGTTGCCTATTCAAGAGTTTATTATATGCATTGGCATTGTGAACTTCATGCACGATTTTTTATGGAACTTTAAGGATCTGGAGATGGCACAGTTAGATGCTTATGTGGCGGGGAGACATAAAAGTTGAGTTGAGCATATGATTGCCAAGGTCAGTGAGCATCAACTATATCACAATGTTGGTTACAATGACGAAATGGATGCTCATCACTTAGGTCTGCAGGCCTTTGACCATCTTGACAGCCTGATCCACTGGGGAGAGCTTTACGCAACAAGCGGATGCTAAAACCTTTGAGTCAGAGGTACTTGAGTTTCATCTTAATTTGTTTAATATATATTAAAGAGCATACTTGGCAGTTCACATACTAACCTTTCTGTTATAACAAATCTTCAGGAAGTATAAAATAGCAAAGTTGTATACTTGGATATTCAATTACTGAATCAATCTTATATATCATTTTCCCTGCAGAAAGCCTGGAAGAAGAATTTGTCAATGGGGCTCATGAGCATTGAATACATCTTCAATGCTTGGTTACTGAAAACATGTAGTGCTTTTTGGATGTCTGGCATGTACTCATTTCATGTGAGACAGTAGAAATCTAACTTCAAAAATTATATATGAAAGCATGACTGCATTGATCAGTGTATATATTCTTTGGCATAGGACAAAAAAAAAGGTCTAAGGAGGTTATGGAGCCATTATACTTTAGGCCAATTACTGCATCTTGGCTTTGTTACACTGTAAAACTAGAATATGTTTGTGTCTTAATAGAAATAAATTGGATTTACCATTTTCAAAAGGAATCCTACAATATAAAGGAAAAGGTGTGTTTTCATCCTTTAAGTATTACGAAAGTGTGACTTTCATCCCTAATATTTAAAGTGGTGCAAATCAATCCCTTAACTAATAAAAACGGTGCACTATTCATCCCCCACTCCGGTTTAACAACGGTTTATGCCACATACTCATCTAACTAGTCCCCATGTCATATGCTAACTAATCTCCACGTCACATATATAGCTAGTGAGTGCCGCTAATTAATGTGATGGCTTGGACAAGTCGCTCATCCCTAATGTTTTCACAAGATTGCCATCCCAATGAAAACGAACTGCTAGGTACGTACTCAGCATGATCCATCCCTACTCTGCATGAAGCCATGTTCTTAATGACCACGTCCCTCCCGCATGTTTGAAAATAGAGCAGCACAAGAGAAATAAAAATACAGATGAATGGAGTACAGCACCTCAAAGTCTTGTGCGTGTGCTAATTATAGTCACCAGGAATTTGCTGCCGTTGCTGCCTGTGCAATTGTCGCTGCCGCCGGCTTTGCGTGGAGCGTAGTTGATTAGGGTTTAATCTAATCCTTGCTGCATATATTACGTGGGGACTAGTTAGATGGGTATTTGGATAAACCGTTGTTAAACCAGAGTGGAGATGAATAGTGCACCGGTTTTATTAGTTAAGGGATTGATTTGCACCACTTTAAACATTAGGGATGAAAGTCACACTTTCGTAATACTTAAAGGATGAAAAACACACTTTTTCCCAATATAAAACTAAAAAAATTATGCTTAAAGGGAGAGCAAGTGGGTCATCTTCTCATGTTTTCCTGACGCATTGACGATGTAAAACTCGAATATGTGTATGCTTACATATTTAATTTACATCAGCTGATAAAATATTACAATGTAATAGTAGAATCCTTTTTATGCTAAAATGAGAACGCTGCTCTTGATGCAAAGTGATCTTATCGAAACATATGTGAGGACTGGATAGTGAGCTAACATCTAGCTCTATTTGTGGTTTATGTGGTTGTTTTTGTAATGTTGCAAGCAATAAAAAGTAGATTTTATATTTGAATGAAATTTTTAATTATTGCTTTCAGTCAGATAAATATTCTGAACTAAGATTACAGCACGGGTCTAAATATTTATAAAGTAGATTCTTTTGTTTTACAACAATAAAACTATATCATTAAATTATTGTCTTTTGTGATGTTGTTTGTTATTCATTACAAAAGTTTTGCTATCCCGTAGCAACGCACGAGCATGATGCTAGTAGAGTTACATGGCCCGGCTCACCATTGTGATAGCAGCCCATATGGTGGTCCATAGCTTATGGGTACCCGTACGCCTAAAGACCGACCATATGAATTAAATATTACTATCCTCTCTGCTGCCAGCTCCAAGCCACGTCGATGTCGCAGCTGCTCCTCCCGCCACTGCACGAACTTGACGAGATGTCCTAGCTACACCACGAGGACAGACGGGGATGAGACACACACCAGATTCCGTGCTCCGTGGTGAACTCCGGTGTTGCTAGAAGGGGCAACGGTTGGCATCAGCTGGCGAGGCCCAAGCCGTCACGCTCGACGCCGGGACGTCGTGCTCCTCTCCTCGCGATGGAACATGGATCTAGCCTGAATCCATCACCTCTATCCCAAGCGGGGGAAACAAAAATACGAGGATCTTGGTGCTCTATCTGGGCATAGGGAAGACCACTCTGAAGGAGGGAGGTGGGGCTGGGCATAGGGAAGACCACTCTGAAGGAGGGAGGTGGGGGATGTAATGACCCAAAATTTCTAAGCATAACATGAAGCATCCATAATCATCGTCTTTAGCGTTTTGCATCGACTGTTGCGCGGCCACCACATGTCCTCGTGGGCCCCACTTGTCAGCTTGTCCTAACCTAAATGGGTAGCAGCTCCAGCACCCCTACCCCTCTCTCATTTCTGCCACACCTCCTCTCTCTCTTCTTCCTCTCTCTACTTGGGAGGAGAAACCCATGGTTCCTCCACCACCTCACCCAAGTTCACTGGAGCTTCACCGGAGCACCATCGGAGCTCGTCGACAGTGAGCAGCACCACCCCTACGCCGTCCTCTTCCCCAAGCTTGGAGCAAGGAGCTTTCCCCAAGCTTCCCTCTCTTCAACCATTGCACCCTTCCCCCAAGCTCAAGACAAAGAATGAGGAAAGCTTCCCCAACCTCCCCCTACGTCGACCTACAACTCTCACTAGAGTTCATCTCGTCGCTGGTGAGCCACCATCCCTCCCCAATCCGGCCCCCTTTGCTCTAGGGTTAGGGTTCTTGAGTTCTTGGGACTGTGACATCCCTGATATTAATACATTGAAAACACATTTTAAAACAGCTTAAAAAGGGGAACAATGGTGTTAGAACACAAAATTTGACCCAAAAATTCAAATCAAATTCAAAACAAAGGCCTTTTTGACACTCAACTGAAATCTCAAGAAATTTGTACTAAACTTGAAAATCTCCAAAAATAAAAGTTGTTTGTCATCACAAATAAGGCCTAGTCACTGTTGGGAACTTTTTCAAATTTTGCAGTTAAGCCCCTCAAAAACTCAAAAAATAGTTCTAAACGGCTGTTTGAATTTGGTCTGTTTGAGCTTGAAAAATTTGAAATTTCAGGTTCACACCAAGAAGAAAGTTGTGTCCCACATCTACAACTCCAACTTTTATTTTTACACTTTCGAATGTTTAGTTCAAATTTTTGAAGAGAATTTGAAAAAGGCGAAGGAGCTCCACGGGTGCTGCCAGCTCACCCCTGGCGCGCTCTGCTTCGGCCGGAGTCCGGCCGCCACGTGGCCGGCGTGCGGCGGAGACCACGCCAGGCCGGCCGAGCCGTGGTGGCGTTTAGCGCTTGTCCTCGCACAGAGCGCCGCGCGGAGCGCCATCATAGCGAGCGGAGCTCGGCCACTGGCCGCAGCCGCGCGCGCCGCGCCACGCCGTCCCGCGGCCGAGATTCTCCCTCGCGACACGCCAAACCTTCTACCGCGTATCTCCTCTCCCCCACGCCAGAATCCGCAGATCCCAATCGCGTCGCGCGCACTGCTCGAGCTCGCAGCGCACTCATGGCCGCCTGCTCGCGCCGAGCCGTGCACGCGAACGACCCCGGGCAGCTCGGACCATTTCCGGGTACTCCAACACTCCTCCGAGCCGACCAGCACCTTCCCCTCAGTCCACACACTGCCATTTCTCCTCCCCGCGCTCACGCACTTCATCTTCAACCTCCAGCCACGCGGACCGAGTGGAGTGTCGGGGCAAAATTCGTCCTCGTCTCTCTACCATTCCCAAATTCCTCGCACACAGAGCTAGACCACTTCCCTAGCTTCCATTTCCCCCACTTCTCTCGAGCCTTCCCCAACTCTCCGGCGAGAAATCGGGATTTCCCCCAATTTCCCATTTCCGGCCGCCGGAGCACCCGCATGCCGAGCACCCCCTTCGAGCCATCCCTAAGGTCAACCGAGCATCCCAACAGCTCCACCGAGTCCCACTGATGCTCACGAGCCCCTCCAACCCCGGTGACAGCCCCCAACCTCGCCGGAATCGAAGCCGCAGTGGCCGCACCGCCACTGCACGTCGTCGGCGACCTCCGAGCCTCCTCCGGCCTCCCAACCGCCACCATTCGACTCGTGGTGAGCTGCTGATTCTTTTCCCCCACTTCTCCGACCTCCTCCCGCCGTCGTTTGGCCGGCGCAACGCCGTCGACGAGCCAAGGACGTAACTTCATCGTCTTCCTTTTCACAGGGTTCCCAGTGAAAGAAGGCAGGGACCTGTTCGCGAAGTTTTTAAAAGATTCAAGGGTCGCGGCGTAAAAAGATTCTTAAGGTTTAACCCATTTTCCCGAAATCTTGTAAAATCCACCAAAAATCATACAAAAATCGGAAAAATGCATAAAAATACTCTCTGGACTCGTGAGATTGTAAACTCCAATTTCATGTTAGCATGTATATACTTTTGGCGAACCGTTTTTGAATTAAAATTCAAACTCCGTTTTTAGAAACTTGTGCACCATTTCAAATCCTGAGCTCTTCTAGAGCTGAACTTTGGATATGTTATTTGTAATGACATTAGACGTCTTGTGTCCAAAGGAGACCTAACAATATGGACTGTAGCTTCAGTTATGAATTAAATTGTGATTCGTGTCTTAGTTTAGTCCTGCAATTATTAAAAATAATCCATGCAGCCAAAAATCACCATTTTTCTCTAGAGGTCTAAGAACTTGTTAGCACATGTGGTAAAAATGCTAAAATAGATGTGGGTTTTCGGGTAGGAAATTGTTGAGGACTGTCCAAGGGTTATTTTGAGCTACCACTTGGTCAGAGCCCTCCTTCCACTCATGACTAGCTCTGGTTGAAAAATTTTCTGTTTTGGCAGTAGTTTTGATTTTCTATGAATTAATTTTGTTTTCTAGGACAGCAAATTGTTCCATTTTTAATAATTTCTGTGTAGCTCAGTTTTAGCTAAATTTTGGAGTGAGCCTAACTCTTATACTCCAGTAGCTGTCATAAAGCTTGTGGATAAAAAGGATGAACAGAAACAGAGAAACAAAAATGAGAAGAAACTAGAGTAGAATTGAGTTTGTAAAAAGAAATAGGTCAATTTTGATAATTAACTAAAAATGGAGCATGGAAAATCTAAATTCCAGAACTGCACACTTGCTTAAAAATAACAGATTGGAAATGTTGTATATGTGCACACAATCACCATCATAAGACACAAAAATTTTCACACCCCTCCTCTAATTTTGTGAAGGAGAAAGTGGTACACTAGCATGTCTAGGTGAATATGGCCTTCAACGCCTTGGTTTTAGATCAATTAGGCAGCCATAATAAAGTTATGCATCTCATGTAGAAGACGCCCTTGCGGACGGCATCTATCACCTCGTCCCCGCCGACGAAGAAGGAATCCCCGAGAGCGGTGCCAACGAAGTCGCGGACGACCCGGAGCCTAACAGTCAGCTAGCTCAAGAAGGCAAGCCCCGGAGCACGACCTAACTTTCAATTCGTGCAACTATGTATTTATTTATGCTTGTGCATTTACGTTCTAGGTGTTGTTTGAATACCTTAGTGCATGTTTCTAGTACCTATGACTTGAAATACTAGTATGTTAAGATCGATAGAGCAATTCCTTTAAGACCGTTACAAGTCGAGTGATTTCCTGTCACTCGCGAGATATAGGAGTTGCTTGTCTTTACTTATGTTGGAATCATAAGGATGGACGGACGGGATGGTATGTGTAGATCTCCCATCCGTGTATGATAATTGGATTAAGGTCGAAACGTGTGGTTCTGTGTGTCAAGTTTTTGAACGTACCACACGTATGCCGACCTATGGGAATCGGTAAGCCCGGTACCAGATTGAAGCAACCGATAGCCATCTCTCCTTGGAGACATTATGTTTCCCTTGCCGTACACATGTGCGTGATGCCGTGAGTGAAGCGGTAAACCTTTATCCTAAGGGAATGGACCCGACGCCGAATTGTGGATTAATGGGAAAGGTTGGGAAGTGCTTATGCCTTTTATAGCAAGCATTGTCCGTGTGTGTTGGGTTTCCCCTGGCCAGGTAGCAAAATTCGGTTCGAACTGTCCGCTTCTCGCGGTTAATGAGACTGCTTGACCGCTGTGCTGCATTGAGTAACAAGTGGAACTATGAGGATGATGAACTCGTTGTATGAATTAAATTGTATTGCACCACTTGTATGCTTAGAGAGGATGCTAATCTAGAATGTTTAATTCTACTAGAATATGATGCTAAAACCAGAAAGTAAGGATCCACTCTTAGTTGCTTTTTGGTAAACAAACCCACCAGCCAAAAGCCTCTCATGTCTAGAAGTTGGTGATGTAGTTTCACCCGACGGGTAAGCCTTGCTGAGTATTAGTATACTCAGCCTTGCTTGTGGCTATTATTTCAGGTACTGTGAGGGATGTGGCAGTCGATGCCATCACTTGGCCTACCCAGGTTCCTCCTGGATGGCACATCGAGTGGGTTCCGTCCTCTGCCGAGGATCGGGAGTAGCGCCATGACCGGCTTCATCATGGTGTTACTATGCATCGTCGCTAGTTTAATATTCCGCTGTAACGAATTTTTATACTCTGATTTGAAATTCAAACTTGGTTTGTAATAACTTTATGATACTATTTATGTATGATGAATTTGTGGAATGTTGTAATTTCTGGAACTCACCTTCGTGTGGGCGCGCTTGTTGTTTCGATCGTGAAAGTGCGTGGTTAATCGGGTATAATCCGACGGCGCTCCAGCTTATTCCGGATTAAGTTCCTGACTGCTTGATTAGCGGTCTAGGGGTACTTAACTTGGAATAATTTCGGAGTGGTCCGCCACAGCTGGCATTAGAGCCGAAACAGGCGTACCAGAGAGAGCAACAAACCTTAAATAAACATTTTTGGAATAAAACTTACCAACTCGTACTTCCGCCGCGCATTTGCGATGAAAGGTTATTCTTAGGACTGCTACGGATGTTACATAGAGCGTGAAGCCTATGAGGGTTAAGGGATCACGATATGTTAGGTGGCTAATTATATATTATACTGACTCCCAGCACATTTCATTCTGTCATTTACTTTACACAATGGTGAGCGCAAGGTACGGCGATTGCTGCAACGTACCACGGCACTATATGAAAATATAGTGGCGTCACATAGTCAATACACTGTGATGGCGTATGAAACTAGAATAGCATGGTGGGCGCAAGGTACGGCGATTGTTGTAGCGTACCACGGCATCACATGCAAATATGATGGCGGCACAAAGTCAATACGCTAGTCATGAGCGTATGAAATTGTCAATATGTTGCCTTGGTGACATATGAAGCATTGCCCGTTCAATGTTGAACGTTCGGGTGCCACCACTATAGTGGGTGGTAATGTATGGAAACGCTTTCGTGAGTGCTGGCACGAAAGGTTGATTATATATGTTCTGGAATGGAATTTTCTGCAGGTACACTGACCACGATTTCGTAAGTTGAACGGTTAGAAAAGTTCGGCTAGTTAATATAGGGAGAGACGAATATTGCCTAGCCACCGGCACTAACTTCGTAGGCCAAAAGTTTATTGGCACTTGCGATGGTGAGAACGATTAGGCCGCTCATGCATTGCAAATCACTGAAATTATATTGAACCTTAATGCACGACCGTTGAACTACCCGCCATCAAAATTTGAATAACGACCGGAAATTATGCTGAAACTCTGCCGAAAACAGTCTGCTTGCACCATTAATTCGAACATGAAAACCTCGTCAAACGAAAAAGTGTTCAGCATGAAAGTTGTCATAAATCTTATCTAGTTTGCTCTATAGAAATTTCAACGAAATTGGTTCAGTAGAACTAGAGAAATGCTTAAAATGGTAACCCCCTGGCTGCTGGAAATTTCTGGGAACAGTGAGATAAAAATTAAATTTTTACACCTTCTTAACAACGGTTTCTGCTCAAACCTTCAACATGAAACTTGTTTTAAATTACTTAAACAATGTTCTGGCCAAATTTGGGAATTTTTGAGTTTATAGATGTTGGGTTTTACAATTTTTACTACACTATCCAGAAGCTGTTTTTATTTCTTTGGCGCTAACCGGTTTTCACCCTTGACCTTTTTGTTCAGAATGGACGCTCACGCTGACCTGGCCAGCTACCCCAACGACATCTCCTTCTCGGACTGTCTAGGATGGGAGGGTTTTCCTAGTATCCTTTGGTCTGTTTTGCAGGCGCTGGATTACCCAACCCCGCCACAGTATGAGAGAACCGTCATCCGAGACCGAGGTGTGACCCGATCTCGTGTGTGTTTGGTGGTACATCGCCACCCACCGTGTCCTAGCTCTCCCACTTGGAGTGTGGAAGTCCATGGGCACCACATGGAGACCACTTGTGAGCTAGCAGCCCTGAATGGGATCAGTGCCTTCTGCTCCCAGAACCAGGACCTGGTGGAGCATCAGCTTCTTGGGCTGTTTCCACCGGCCCAGCCGAACGATGCTCATTGGATGAGGCGCTATCTTAGCTCACCTTTGAGGATGGCGGAGAACCCCGTCGCTGCAGCTGCACTTTTGATAAGGTGGATCCGAGCTTATCACTGTTTGCAGGCACTTTTAGGACGGTCACAGAGTGAGGTGCTCAACCTTGCCATAGATATGTCTGTTCGTGCCCGTGACATTGGGATAGAGAGGACCTCTTTGTCCATAGAGGTGAGCACCAGGACGCCATGATTGCAGATTTGGAGAGGCAATTGTCTGACCTCCACATTGCGCACAACAATGTCCACAACGAGCTAGTCCAAACAAGGGATGAGCTTGAGAATGTGCAGGGTGTTTTGGAGCATGCCAATGCCATGCTAGCCGCCCATGATGCTCAGCACCTTCTTGAGCAGGGTGGAGAGCCTGGGGAAGGAGAGGCCCCTGATTCTGACATGGACATCGAGGATGACATACCGCCCCTTCCAGCTCCACCGTCTCCTATGGGCAGCGAGGCTACCGCTAACAACCTAGATGATTTCTAGAAGCTGCAGTAGCGAGATTACTCCTCCGCATAGCCTAAATTTTGGCTTCATGATGTAATAGGCTAGATGGAGTTGAGCTCCCCTCTAATCTTTTGAGACAATGTAATTTAATTGGTGTGGGTATGTGAGCCCCAAAACTTGATGAAGGTTGTAATGGTTGCGCTGAAAACATTCTGCAGCTAACCTTGTTTTAATTATTAATGGGTTTTCCATTCAGTTCTGGGCTGTGATGTGAACTACAAAGTTGTTTGGAATTGGTCATACGAAATGCTCACCAAATTTCAACCCCATTGGTTAAGCGAAATAAAAAAGGCAACCAAAACACTACAGCTTGGCCTACCGTAAAACAGCAAACGCAGAGAGCTAAAAATTGAATTTTCCGGCTCAGTTCCAGCCCGAATTTGTTTGGAGCCAAACATGAAAGTTGTAGAGTATGAAATTTTCGAGCTACTGACCGAATTGGAGTATCTGACTTGCTTTCTACTAGGAAATATGTTTTTTCTTCCGAACTGCTTGTTGATATGTCATCTTTACGCAGTAAACTTCATTATATTGCCACGTTCTATCTTGTCATCATTTATGCAAGCTTATGAAATATGGCTAATACAAGTACCTACTGCAGATGGCTATCGCTCGCAGCGGTCATGATGCTAGCGGCTCCAACGCTAACCAGCAGGGGCCAGAAGGGCAGCAACAGCCGCCACCACCTCCGCCACCGCAGCAACCTCCGACATGGCAACAACTGTATGCCACTCAGACGGAGATTCTCCACAATCTGCAGCATCAGCAATAAATGATGCAGCAGCAGATGCAGCAACAAGGAGGTCAACGGGCCCCTCAACCTCAAGTGGCTCGGTATAAGGACTTTTTGGCTACACACCTGCCGGTGTTCTCCAGAGCCGAGGAGCCCTTGGAGGCTGATGCATGGATTCGAGCCATCGAATCCAAGTTCTCTATTCTGGCCATGCCTTGCACTCCCAACCGCAAGGTGGTCTTCGCGGCGCAGCAGCTCCGCGGCACAGCTCTCCTGTGGTGGGAGAATTACTTGGCCCTACAGCAGGAGAACCACGTGATTGAGTGGGAAGAGTTCAAAACTGCCTTCAAAGCCCACCATATTCCTGCCGGCTTGGTAGAGCGGAAATTGACTGAGTTTCTGGCATTGACCCAGGGTACCCGCACTGTGCTCCAGTATGCCCAGGCCTTCAATGGTCTATGCCCATATGCGGGTCATCACGCCGACTCTGACGTGAAGAAAATGGAGAGGTTCCGACGTGGCCTCAACACCAAGCTCAAGGCCCAACTGACCACCACCCGAGTTGCCACTTACGGCGAACTTGTGAATATCGCCATCGCCCAGGAAGATGCCAACGTGGTACATAAGGCTGAGAAGAAGAGGAAGGCTCCCGCCGGTCCCTTGAGCGCACAGCCACAGAGGTTCCGCCTGGTTCCCCCGGCTGCACCACAGGGGCAGCCAAGGGCACCACAGGGAGGACGATGGGTTGCTAGGCCACCACAGCAGGGTGCACCCCTCTTCCCTCCACCGCCGCAGCAGCAACTGGCGCCGAGGCAGAACGTGCAGCAGCCATCCCGTCCTGGTGCTGGCTACCAGTGCTTCAAGTGTGGCAGCAGCAGTCACTTCATCAAGGACTGCCCACAGAACAAGCCACAGAACCAGCGCCCTGGGAATCAACAAAACAAGGGCAAGCAGCAGCGAGTGCAAGTCAGGCAAGGGAGGCTTAACTACACCACCTTGGCCGACCTACCGGAAGGAGCACCGGATATGACTGGTACCTTTCCTATCCACAATCAACCTGCTGTGATATTGTTTGATTCCGGGGGCAACACATAGTTTTATAAGCACAAGATTTCATGCAAAATGTGGGATAAAATCTTACCATACCAAATCAGCATATGTGATATCAACAGCGGGAGGTAAAATAGCATCCAACCAAGTCACTCGAAAAGTACCAATCAGGCTGGGTAGTAAAATATTTCCCACTGATTTAATTCTACTTGGGATGGAAGGGATTGATATTGTTTTGGGGGCAAATTGGATGACTCAACATAAGGTTGTCCTAGATGTTGCTGAGCGAGTGGTGGAAATAAACTCGCCTACACATGGCCCTAGTGCGCTATATCTGCCACAACGGAATTGTGCCAATGCTTGTGCTTACACAATGGTAGAAACGCAACTAATAGACATTCCAGTGGTATGTGAGTATGCCGATGTTTTTCCGGATGACTTACCGGAGATGCCGCCGGATAGGGACATTGAATTTGTGATTGAACTCCAACCTGGCACGGCACCTATATCAAAGAGACCTTATAGAATGCCACCCAATGAATTGGCTGAATTAAAAATTCAACTCCAAGAACTGCTAGACAAGGGTTTCATTCGTCCTAGTGTGTCGCCTTGGGGTTGCCCGGCTATCTTTGTGAAGAAGAAGGATCATTCTTTGAGGTTGTGTATCGATTATCGGCCTCTCAATGCAGTAACCATTAAGAATAAGTATCCACTTCCCCGCATTGATGTCCTTTTTGACCAACTAGCTGGCGCCAGAGTGTTCTCCAAGATTGATCTTCGCTCTGGCTATCACCAAATAAAAATCCGACCTTGTGACATTCCGAAGACTGCCTTTTCCACCCGCTACGGACTTTATGAATTCTTGGTCATGTCATTTGGGCTCACTAATGCCCCAGCCTACTTCATGTATCTCATGAATTCGGTTTTCATATCCGAGCTTGACAAGTTCATGGTGGTTTTCATTGATGACATTCTCATATATTCCAAGAATGAGGAAGAGCATGCCGAGCACCTTCGCATTGTTCTTCAAAGATTGAGAGACCATCAACTCTACGCCAAGTTCTCTAAATGTGAATTCTGGCTAGAAAGTGTGAAATTCTTAGGTCACACGGTTTCCAAGGATGGTATATCTGTGGATCCAACCAAGGTACAAGAGGTGATGCATTGGCAACCACCTACCTCTGTCCATGAGATTCGGAGTTTTCTGGGTTTGGCTGGTTACTATCGCCTCTTCATTCCAGACTTCTCTCGGATTGCTAAACCCATGACCGAACTCTTAAAGAAGGGAGCCAAATTTGAGTGGGGTGACAAATGTGAAGAAGCTTTCCACACTTTGAGAAAACATTTAACTTCAGCCCCAGTTTTAGCTCAACCCGACTGCACCAAGCCCTATGATGTCTATTGCGATGCTTCAGGCACCGGACTTGGCTGTGTTCTTATGCAAGAGAACCGAGTCATTGCTTATGCTTCTCGAGCACTCCGGCCTCATGAGCAAAACTATCCTACGCATGATCTTGAGTTGGCAGCGGTTATTCATGCTCTCAAGATATGGAGGCACTATCTGATGGGTGTTCCATGCAACGTATACACTGACCACAAGAGCCTCAAATATGTCTTCACTCAGGCACATTTGAATATGAGGCAGCAAAGATGGTTGGAGTTAGCAAAGGACTATGACCTCAGTGTGCATTATCACCCCAGGAAGGCTAATGTGATTGTGGATGCACTAAGCCGCAAGGCTCATTGTCATTGCCTTTCCGTGGAGTCCTACGCTGACACCTTGTGCCATGAAGTGGCAAAGCTCAACTTAGAGATTGTTCCACACGGGTACTTCAACCATATTTCTGTTGAACCAACCTTGCACGATCAGATCGTTGAAGCCCAATTAAACGACGCAAAGATCAAAATCCTCAAAAGGAAATTGGCAAAAGAAAAGGTGAAGGAAAAATACAAATGTTTCCGGCTAGATGGGCAGGGAGTGATGTGGTTTGGACATCGTATAGTAGTGCCCAAAAACACTGAACTCCGGAGGAAGATTATGGATGAAGCCCATCTCTCCAAGTTTTCTATCCATCCCGGTAGCACCAAAATGTACCAAGATTTGAAACAAAACTTTTGGTGGACTAGGATGAAGCGAGAAATTGCCACGTATGTGTCGGAATGTGACACGTGTCAGAGAGTAAAGGCTAGCCACTTGAAGGTAGCAGGCACTCTTCAACCTCTACCTATTCCCTCATGGAAGTGAGAAGATATAAGCATGGACTTCATTGTTGGACTTCCCAGAACCCCTCAGGGGCATGACTCCATTTGGGTAATTGTGGACCGCCTTACCAAGACCGCACATTTCATTCCGGTCAATACCGCTTATACCGCTAAGAGGTACGCTGAGTCTTAAAATACCGCTTATACCGCCAAGCGAGTCTTAAAATGGCACCTTTCGAAGCCTTGTATGGTAGAAGATGTCGGACACCGTTGTGTTGGTCCCAGGTAGGCGAGAGGTACACATATGGCCCTGACCTTGTGAAGGAAGCGGAAGAAAAGGTTAGGATCATCCGTGAAAATTTGAGAACCGCACAATCACGGCAAAAGAGTTACTTTGATCAACGGCGGAAGCCCCTTCAGTTCGAAGCCGGCGATCACGTGTATCTCAAGGTCTCCCCGACCAAGGGTGTGCAAAGGTTTGGATTAAAAGGAAAACTTGCACCTCGCTACATTGGCCCATATGAAATCACTCAACAGTGTGGACCGGCAGCATACCGTGTGAAGCTTCCCGAGAAGCTCTCCGCCGTGCACAATGTATTCCATGTCTCCCAACTCAAGAAATGTCTTCGTGTTCCGACCGAGGTTGTTGAGCAACAAGAACTCTCGGTTGAACCGGATCTCTCCTATGATGAGCATCCCATCAAGATCCTCGATGAGAAGGAGAGACAAACACGAAGAAGAGGAGTTAAAATGTACAAAATTCAGTGGAGCCATCACTCCGAAGATGAAGCCACATGGGAAACCGAGGACTATCTTAAGAAGAACTTCCACGACATCCTTTCTTAGACCAAGGTACCTTTTTCCCACCTTGTTCCTAAGCACAATCGAATCTCGGGGCGAGAATCTTTTTAAGGGGGGTAGGCTGTGACATCCCTGATGTTAATATATTGAAAACGCATTTTAAAACAGCTTAAAAAGGGGAACAATGGTCTTAGAACACAAAATTTGACCCAAAAATTCAAATCAAATTCAAAACAAAGGCCTTTTTGACACCCAACTGAAATCTCAAGAAATTTGTACTAAACTTGAAAATCTCCAAAAATAAAAGTTGTTTGTCATCACAAATAAGGCCTAGTCACTGTTGGGAACTTTTTCAAATTTTGCAGTTAAGCACCTCAAAAACTCAAAAAACAGTTCTGAACGGCTATTTGAATTTGGTCTGTTTAAGCTTGAAAAATTTGAAATTTCAGGTTCACACCAAGAAGAAAGTTGTGTCCCACATCTACAACTCCAACTTTTATTTTTACACTTTCGAATGTTCAGTTCAAATTTTTGAAGAGAATTTGAAAAAGGCGAAGGAGCTCCACAGGTGCTGCCAGCTCACCCCTGGCGCGCTCTGCTCCGGCCGGAGTCCGGCCGCCACGTGGCCGGCGTGCGGCGGAGACCACGCCAGGCCGGCCGAGCCGCGGCGGCGTTTAGCGCTTGTCCTCGCGCGGGCGTCGGGCTTGCTGTGCCATCCCGTCACGCGCGACAGCGCGCTGGCAGCCTCGCGTCGCGCGGAGCGCCATCATAGCGAGCGGAGCTCGGCCACTAGCCGCAGCCGCGAGCGCCGCGCCGCGCCCTCCCGCGGCCGAGATTCTCCCTCGCGACACGCCAAACCTTCTGCCGTGTATCTCCTCTCCCCCACGCCACAATCCGCAGAGCCCAATCGCGTCGCGCGCACTGCTCGAGCTCGCAGCGCACTCATGGCGGCCTGCTCACGCCGAGCCGTGCACGCGAACGACCCCGGGCAGCTCGGACCATTTCCGCGTACTCCAACACTCCTCCGAGCCGCCCAGCACCTTCCCCTCAGTCCACACGCTGCCATTTCTCCTCCCCGCGCTCACGCACTTCATCTTCAACCTCCAGCCGCGCGGACCGAGCGGAGTGTCGGGGCAAAATTCGTCCTCGTCTCTCCAGCATTCCCAAATTCCTCGCACACAGAGCTAGACCACTTCCCTAGCTTCCATTTCCCCCACTTCTCTCGAGCTTTCCCCAACTCTCCAGCGAGAAATCGGGATTTTCCCCAATTCCCCATTTCCGGCCGCCGGAGCACCCGCACGCTGAGCACCCCCTTGGAGCCATCCCCGAGGTCAACCGAGCATCCCAACAGCTCAACCGAGTCCCACTGGTGCTCATGAGCCCCTCCAACCCCGGTGACAGCCCCCAACCTCGCCGGAATCGAAGCCGCGGCGGCCGCACCAGCACCGCACGTCGCCGGCGACCTCCGAGCCTCCTCCGGCCTCCCAACCGCCACCATTCGACTCGTGGTGAGCTGCTGATTCTTTTCCCCCACTTCTCCGAAAATTCAAACTCCGTTTTTAGAAACATGTGCACCATTTCAAATCCTCAGCTCTTCCAGAGCTGAACTTTGGATATGTTGTTTGTAATGACATTAGACGTCTTGTTTCCAAAGGAGACCTAAAAATATGGACTGTAGCTTCGGTTATGAATTAAATTGTGATTCCTGTCTTAGTTTAGTCCTGTAATTATTAAAACTAATCCATGCAGCCAAAAATCACCATTTTTCTCCAGAGGTCTAAGAACTTGTTAGCACATGTGGTAAAAATGCTAAACTTAGTTTTTGTCCCATTTTAGACTAGCAAATAAATAGATGTGTGTTCTCGGGTAGGAAATTGTTGAGGACTGTCCAAAGGTTATTTTGAGCCACCACTTGGTCAGAGCCCTCCTTCCACTCATGGCTAGCTCTGGTAGAAAAATTTTCTGTTTTAGCAGTAGTTTTGATTTTATATGAATTAATTTTGTTTTCTGGGACAGCAAATTGTTCCATTTTTAATAATTTCTGTGTAGCTTAGTTTTAGCTAAATTTTGGAGTGAGCCTAACTCTTATACTCCAGTAGCTGTCATAAAGTTTGTGGATAAAAAGGATGAACAGAAACAGAGAAACAAAAATGAGAAGAAAGTAGAGTAGAATTGAGTTTGTAAAAAGAAATAAGTCAATTTTGATAATTAACTAAAAATGGAGCATGGAAAATCTAAATTCCAGAACTGCACACTTGCTTAAAAATAACAGATTGGAAATGTTGTATATGTGCACACAATCACCATCATAAGACACAAAAATTTTCACACCCCTCCTCTAATTTTGTGAAGGAGAAAGTGGTACACTAGCATGTCTAGGTGAATATGGCGTTCAACGCCTTGGTTTTAGATCAATTAGGCAGCCACTATAAAGTTATGCATCTCATGTAGAAGGCGCCCTTGCGGACGGCATCTATCACCTCGTCCCCGCCGACGAAGAAGTAATCCCCGAGAGCGGTGCCAACGAAGTCGCGGACGACCCGGAGCCTAATAGTCAGCTAGCTCAAAAAGGCAAGCCTCGGAGCATTACCTAACTTTCAATTCGTGCAACTATGTATTTATTTATGCTTGTGCATTTACATTCTAGGTGTTGTTTGAATACCTTAGTGCATGTTTCTAGTACCTATGACTTGAAATACTAGTATGTTAAGATCGATAGAGCAATGCCTTTAAGACCGTTACAAGTCGAGTGATTTCCTGTCACTCGCGAGATATAGGAGTTGCTTGTCTTTACTTATGTTGGAATCATAAGGATGGACGGGCGGGATGGTATGTGTAGATCTCCCGTCCGTGTATGATAATTGGATTAAGGTCGAAACGTGTGGTTCTGTGTGTCAAGTTTTTGAACGTACCACACGCATGCCGACCTACGGGAATCGGTAAGCCTGGTACCAGATTGAAGCAGCTAGGACCGATAGCCATCTCTCCTTGGAGACATTATGTTTCCCTTGCCGTACACATGTGGATATATGCGTGATGCCGTGAGTGAAGCGGTAAACCTTTATCCTAAGGGAATGGACCCGGCGCCGAATTGTGGATTGATGGGAAAGGTTGGGAAGTGCTTGTGCCTTTTATAGCAAGCATTGTCCGTGTGTGTTGGGTTTCCCCTGGCCAGGTAGCAAAATTCGGTTCGAACTGTCCGCTTCTCGCGGTTAATGAGTCTGCTTGACCGCTGTGCTGCATTGAGTAACAAGTGGAACTATGAGGATGATGAACTCGTTGTATGTGTGGCGGACCACTCCGAAATTATTCCAAGTTAAGTACCCCGGGACCACTAACCGAGTAGTCGGGCACTTAATCCGGAATAAGCTGGAGCGTTGTCGGATTAAACCCGATTAACCACGTACTTTTCTCGATCGAAACAACAGCACGCCCACACGAAGGTGAGTTCCAGAGATTACAACATTCCACAAATTTAACATACACAAATAGAATCTTAAAGTTATTACAAACCAAGTTCGAATTTAAATCAGAGTGTCAAAGTCTTGCAGCGGAATTAAAGTTTGTTGCAGCGGAAATAAAGATAATCTAACAACGATACAAGTAACACCATGCTGAAGCCTGCCACGGTGCTACTCCTCGCGATCCTCGGCAGAGGACGGAACCCACTCGATGTGCCATCCAGGGGGAACCTGGGTAGGCCAAGTCAAAGCCTCGACTGCCACATCCAACATGGTACCTGTAAATCAATGCCACAAGCAAGGCTGAGTATACTAATACTCAGCAAGGCTTACCCGTCGGGTGAAAACTACATCACCAACATCTAGACATGAGAGGCTTTTGGCTGGTGGGTTTGTTTGCCAAAAAGCAACTAAGAGTAGGCCCTTGCTAGACATGAGTAGGCCCTTGCTTTCATGCTTCCAAGGAGAGATGGCTATCGGCCCTAGCTGCTTCAATCTGGTACCGGGCTTACCGACTCCCATATATCGGCATGCATGTGGTACGTTCAAAAACTTGACACACTCAACCACATGTTTCGACCTCAAATCAATTATCACACACGGACGGGAGATCTACATCTATCACCCCGCCCGTCAATCCTTATGATTCCAACATAAGTAAAGACAAGCAACTCCTATGTCTCGCGAGTGACAGGAAATCACTCGACTTGTAACGGACCTAAAGCAATGCCCTATCGATCCTTCCATACTAGTGTTGCAAGATATAGGTACTAGGAAATGTGCAGCTAAGGTATTCAATCAACTCCTTGAAACGTAAATGCACAAGCATAGATAATTCATAGATGCGTAAATTTTAAAAGTTAGGTTATGCTCCGAGGCTTGCCTTCTTGCTCTAGCTGGCGGTTAGCCTCCGGGTTGGTCGATCCTTCGCCGGCACCTCCCTCCGGGATTCCTTCCTCGTCGGCGGGGATGAGGTGGTAGTTGCCGTCCGGAATAGCGCCTTCTACATGAGATGCATAACTTATTGGCTGCCTATTGATTCTAAGATTAAGGCCTTGAAGGCCATATTCACCTAGACATACTTAAGTACTATTCTCTTTTTCATAAAATTAGAGGAGGGGTGTGTGGAAAATTTTTATACAACTTTGATGGTGATTGTGTACATATATAAAAGAATTCTATTTATCATTTTGCAAATTAGGGTGCTGTTCTGAAATTTTAGATTCTCCTTATTTTATTCTAACTAATTAACAAAAAGGTTTATTCTTTTATATAAATCAATTCCCACCTAGATTCCTTCTCATTTTTGTTTCTCCTTTTCTGCTCATCATTTTTATCCATAAACTTTATGACATCTACTGGAGCATAAGAGTTAAGCTCACTCCAAAATTTAGCTAAATCTGAGCTACACAGAATTTATTAAAATTAATACAATCTGCTGCCTGCAGAAATGAAATAAATTTATATAAATAGAAAATACATCCAATTCAGAAAATCTTTCTACCAGAGCTAGGCATAAGTTCAATGAGGGCTCTGGCCAAGTGGTGGCTAAAAATAACCCTTGGGCAGTCCTCAATAAATTTCTATCCAAAAACACATATCTATTTATTTGCTAGTCTAAACAGAGCAAAAATTAAGTTTTGTATTTTTAATAGGTGTGCTAACAAGTTTTTAGGCCTCTGGGGAAAAATGGTGATTTTTCACTGCATGGATTATTTTTAATAATTTCTGGACTACAAAAAGACAGGAAACACATTTTTAATTCATAACTGAAGCTACACTTCATATTTGTAGGTCCCCTTTGGTCACAAGGTGCCCAAAGTCACTACAAACAACATATCCAAAGATCAACCCTAGCGGAGCTCTGGATTTGAAATGGTGCACAAGTTTCAAATTTTACAGTTTGAATTTTAATTCAAACATGGTTCACCAAAATTATATACATGCTTAAAGGAGATTGGAGTTTGCAATCTCACGAATCAAGGGAGTATTTTTGTGCATTTTTCTGATTTTTGTACTATTTTTAATGGATTTTACAAGATTCGGGAAAATTAGATCTAGGCTTAAGAATCTTTTTACGCTGGGGACCCTAGAACTTTTAAAAACCTTTCAAACGAGTCCCTGGTTTTTGCGCAGAGGACCCTAGAACTAAAAGGGGAATGCGAACAAGCCCTTGGGCTCATCGGGGTGAGTGAGCGAGCTGCACGCGCGGGGGATTGGAAAGGGGTGGAGGGATTCGTGGTCGATTTGGGGTTGCGGCGGGGAAACTCGAGCTCGGTTCACAGCGTCCTGAGGTGGAAGACGACGGGAGCGAGTGCGGTGAGAGGGAATGGCTAAGTGTGGACTGAGGGGGAAGAGTGTGCGGTGCTCGGGGAAGCGTTTGGGTGCGCTAGCGAGCACTGGGGTGTCTCGGAGGCGTGTGTGCGCGTGCACGGGCCTTCACGGTCGCCATTGATGGCGCGGCGAGCTCGGGCAGAGCGCGCGCACGGGATAGGGCGTCAAAGATCGTCGCGTGGAGCAGTGGAGATCTTCTACAGGGCGTCTTGGCGCGGAGCGGGACGGAATCTACCGCGGGGAGGCACTGCGCGACGCGCGCGCGGCCACGGCGGCGCTCGACCGTAATGATGGCACTCCGCGGCGCGAGGCGAGGCGAGCGAACGACGGCGAGGTGACAACTCGGGAGGGGTTGGACAAGCAGAAGGCGACAAGCGCCACCCGACGCCGCGGCTCGGCCAGCTCGGCGCGGCCTCCGCCGCTCGCCGGCCACGTGGCGGCCGAGCTCCGGCCAGGCGCAGAGCGCGCCAGGGCCGAGCTGGCAGCCCCGGGGAGCTCCACTACTACATTTGAATTTTCTCCAAAAATTTGAACTGAACTTGAAAAAGTGTGAAAATAAAAGTTGGAGTTTGAGAGGTGGGACACAACTTCCTTTTTGGGGTGAACCTGAAATTTCAAATTTTTCGAGCTCAAACAACCCAAATACAAAAAGGTGCCCAGAACTGTATTTTGAGTTTTTGAGGGACTAAAATGCAAACTTTTCAAAAGTTCCAAACAGTGACTAGGCCTTATTTCTGATGACAAACAACTTTTATTTTTGGAGATTTTCAAGTTTAGTACAAAATTCTTGAGTTTTCAGTTGGGTGTCAAACCACCCTTGTTTTTGAATTTAAGTTTGAATTTTTGATGGATTTTTAAATTTTCAACCCATAATTCCCTTTTTAACCTGTTTCATAAGTGTTTTATTCATTATTACATCAGAGATGTCATAGCCTACCCCCCTTAAAAGGAATCTCGTCCCGAGATTCGATTAAACTTAGGGATAAGGCGGGAAAAGTACCTTGGCTTACGACAGGATGTCGGGGAAGTTGTTCTTAAGGTAGTCCTCGGTTTCCCACGTGGCTTCATCTTCGGAGTGATGACTCCACTGAATTTTATACATTTTAACTCCCTTCCTTCGTGTTTGTCTCTCTTTCTCATCGAGGATCTTAACGGGATGCTCATCATAAGAGAGATCCGATTCAACTGAGAGTTCCTCTTGTTCAACAACTTCGGTCGGAACACGAAGACACCTCTTGAGTTGGGAAACATGGAATACATCGTGTACGGCTGAGAGCTTCTCAGGAAGCTCCACTTGATAGGCCACTGGTCCACATTGTTGAGTAATTTCATATGGGCCGATATAACGAGGTGCAAGCTTTCCTTTTAACCCAAATCTTTGCACACCCTTGGTCGGGGAGACCTTGAGATACACGTGATCACCAACTTCGAACTGAAGTGGCTTCCGCCGTTGATCAAAGTAACTCTTTTGTCGTGACTGGGCGGTTCTCAAGTTTTCGCGGACGATCCTAACCTTTTCTTCTGCTTCCTTTACAAGGTCAGGGCCGTAGGTATACCTCTCGCCTGCCTGGGACCAACACAACGGGGTCCGACATCTTCTACCATATAAGGCTTCGAAAGGTGCCATTTTAAGACTCGCCTGGTAACTGTTGTTATAGGAGAATTCGGCTAGAGATAAACACTTCTCCCAATTCTTCCCATAATGAATAACACAAGCTCGAAGCATATCCTCCAGTATTTGATTTACCCTTTCCGTCTGCCCATCGGTCTGAGGGTGATATGCTGAACTACGGATCAGTTTGGTGCCTAGGGACAGTTGCAATTGTTCCCAAAAGCGTGCTACGAACGGAGCACCACGATCTGAAATTATCGTCTTGGGTACCCCATGTAGACAAACGATCCGTTCCAAATAAATCTCCGCGTACCTCTTAGCGGTATAAATGGTATTGACCGGAATCAAAATGTGCGGTCTTGGTAAGGCGGTCCACAATTACCCAAATGGAGTCATGCCCCTAAGGGGTTCTGGGAAGTCCAACAATGAAATCCATGCTTATATCTTCCCACTTCCATGAGGGAATAGGTAGAGGTTGAAGCGTGCCTGCTACCTTCAAGTGGCTAGCCTTAACCCGCTGGCATGTGTCACATTCCGACACATACGTGGCAATTTCACGCTTCATCCGAGTCCACCAAAAGTTTTGTTTCAAATCTTGGTACATTTTGGTGCTACCGGGGTGGATAGAAAATTTGGAGAGATGGGCTTCATCCATAATCTTCCTCCGGAGGTCCGTGTTCTTGGGCACCACGAGGCGATGTCCAAACCACATCACTCCCTGCCCATCTAGCCGGAAACACTTGTACTTCTCTTTCACCTTCTCCTTTGACAATTTCCTTTTAAGGATTTTAATGCTCGCGTCATTTAATTGGGCTACAACAATCTGATCATGCAAGGTTGGTTCAACTGCAATATGGTTGAAGTACCCGTGTGGAACAATCTCTAAGTTGAGCTTTGCCATTTCATGACACAAGGTGTCAGCGTAGGACTCCACGGAAAGACAATGACAATGAGCCTTGCGGCTTAGTGCATCCGCAACCACATTAGCCTTGCCGGGGTGATAATGCACACTAAGGTCATAGTCCTTTGCTAACTCCAACCATCTTCGCTGTCTCATATTCAAATGTGCCTGAGTGAAGACATATTTGAGGCTCTTGTGGTTAGTGTATACGTTGCATGGAACACCCATCAGATAGTGCCTCCATATCTTGAGAGCATGAATAACCGCTGCCAACTCAAGATCATGCGTAGGGTAGTTTTGCTCATGAGGCCGAAGTGCTCGAGAAGCATAAGCAATGACTCGGTTCTCTTGCATGAGGACACAGCCAAGTCCGGTGCCTGATGCATCGCAATAAACATCATAGGGCTTGGTGCAATCGGGCTGAGCTAAAACTGGGGCTGAAGTTAAATGTTTTCTCAAAGTGTGGAAAGCTTCATCACATTTGTCATTCCACTCAAACTTGACTCCCTTCTTTAGGAGTTCGGTCATGGGTTTCGCAATCCGCGAAAAGTCCGGAATGAAACGGCGATAATAACCGGCTAAACCCAGAAAACTCCGAACCTCGTGGACAGAAGTAGGTGGCTGCCAATCTAGCACTTCTTGCACTTTGGCTGGATCTACGGATATACCATCCTTGGAAACTGTGTGACCTAAGAATTTCACGCTCTCCAACCAGAATTCACACTTGGAGAACTTGACGTAGAGCTGATGGTCTCTCAACCTTTGAAGAACAATGCGAAGGTGCTCGGCATGCTCTTCCTCATTCTTAGAATATATAAGAATGTCGTCAATGAAAACCACCACAAACTTGTCTAGTTCTGACATGAAGACCGAATTCATGAGGTACATGAAGTAGGCTGGGGCATTGGTGAGTCCAAAAGACATAACCAAGAACTCATAAAGCCCGTAACGTGTAGAAAAGGCAGTCTTTGGAATGTCACAAGGTCTGATTTTTATTTGGTGATAGCCAGAGCGAAGGTCAATCTTGGAGAACACTCTGGCGCCAGCTAGTTGGTCAAACAGGATGTCAATACGGGGGAGTGGGTACTTGTTCTTAATAGTCACCGCATTGAGAGGCCGGTAATCAATACACAACCTCAAGGAATGGTCCTTCTTCTTCACAAAGATAGCGGGACATCCCCAAGGTGATACACTTGGACGAATGAAACCCTTGTCTAGCAGTTCTTGGAGTTGAATTTTTAATTCAGCCAATTCATTGGGTGGCATTCTATAAGGTCTCTTTGATATAGGTGCCGTGCCAGGTTGGAGTTCAATCACAAATTCAATGTCCCTATCCGGCGGCATCCCAGGTAAGTCATCCGGAAAAACATCGGCATACTCACATACCACCGGAATGTCCTTTAGTTGGGTTTCTACCATTGTATAAGCACGCGCATTGACGCAAGTCCGTTGTGGCAGATATAGCACACTAGGGCCATGCGTAGGCGAGTTTATTTCAACAACTCGTTCCGCAACATCTAGCACAACCTTATGTTGAGTCATCCAATTGGCTCCCAACACAATGTCAATCCCCTCCATACCAAGCAGAATTAAATCAGTAGGAAATGTTTTACTTCCCAGCCTGATTGGAACTTTTCGGGTGACTTGGTTGGATGCAATTTTACCTCCCGCAGTTGATATCACATATGATGATTTGGTATGGTACGATTTTAATCCACATTTCACATGAAATATTGTGCTTATAAAACTATGTGTTGCCCCAGAATCAAACAATATCACAGCAGGTTGAGTGCAGATAGGGAAGATACCAGTCATGTCTGGGGCTCCCTCGGGTAGGTCGGCCAAAGTGGTGTAGTTGAGCCGTCCTTGCCGAACCTGCACACGCTGCTGCTGTTTGCCCTTGCTTTGCTGATTTCCCGGGCGCTGGTTCTGCTGCTTGTTCTGCGGGCAGTCCTTGATGAAGTGGTTGTTACTGCCGCACTTGAAGCACTGATAGCCGGCTCCAGGGCGAGCTGGCTGCTGTGCATTCTGCCTTGGCGCCTGTTGCTGCTGCGGCGGTGGAGGGAAACGGGGCGCATTAGGCTGTGGTGGCCTAGCAACCCATCCACCTCCCGGAGGTGCCCTGGACTGTCCTTGCGGTGCAGCCGGGGGAACCAAGCGGAATCTCTGCGGCTGCGCGCTCGAAGGTCCAGCGGGAGTCTTCCTCTTCTTCTCCGCCTTGTGCACCACGTTGGCGTCTTCTTGGGCAATGGCGAGGTTCACAAGGTCGCCATACGGGTGGTGGCCAATTGAGCTTTCAACTTGGTGTTAAGGCCACGTCGGAACCTCTTCAGCTTCTTCTCGTCAGAATCGGCGTGATGACCCGCATATGGGCACAAACCATTGAAGGCCTGGGCGTATTGCAGCACTGTGCGGGTACCCTGGGTCAGAGCCAGAAATTTGTTCAACTTCCGCTCTACCAAGCCGGCCGGAATGTGATGAGCCTTGAATGCAGCCTTGAACTCATCCCATTCAACCACATGACCCTCCTGCGGCAGGGCCAGGTAGTTCTCCCACCATAGGAGAGCTGGGCCGCGGAGCTGCTGCGCCGCGAACACGACCTTGCGGTTGGAAGTGCAAGGCATCGCCAGGATGGTGAACTTGGACTCGATGGCTCGAATCCATGTATCGGCCTCCAAGGGCTCATCGGCTCGTGAGAACATCGGCGGGTGTGTAGCCAGAAAATCCTCGTATCGGGCCACCTGAGGCTGAGGGGCCCGTTGACCTCCCTGCTGTAGCATCTGCTGTTGCATCATTTGTTGCTGATGCTGCAGGTTCCGTAGAATCTCCGTCTACGTGGCATACAGCTGCTGCCACGTCGGAGGTTGCTGCGGTGGAGGAGGTGGAGGCGGCTGTTGCTGCCCCTCTGGCCCCTACTGGTTAGCATCGAAGCCACGGGCGTCATGACCGCTGCGGGTGATTGCCATCTGCAGTAGGTACTTGTATTAGCCACATTTCATAAACTTGCATAATGATGACAAGATAGAACGTGACAATATATTGAAGTTTACTGCGCAGGAATGACATGTCAGCACGCAGTTTGGAAGAAAAATCATATCTCCCAATATGAAGCAAGTCAAATGCTCCAATTCGGTCAGTAGCTCAAAAATTTCATGCTCTACAACTTTCATGTTGGGATCAGATTCAAATTCGGACTGGAACTAAGCCGAAAAATTCAATCTCTAGCTCTCTGCGTTTGCTGTTTTTCAGCAGGCCGAGCTGTAGTGTTTTGGTCGCCATTTTTATTTCGTTTAACCAATGGGGTTGCAATTTGGTGATCCTTTTGTTTGACAAATTCCAAACAACTTTTTAGTTCACATCACAGCCCAGAAATGAATGGAAAACCCATCAATCATTAAAAAAAGGTTAGCTGCAGAATGTTTTCAACACAGCTATTACAACTTCTATCAAGTTTTGATCACACAACACATCATTAATTTACATTGTCTTCAAAAGATAAAAAGGGGGAGCTCAACTCCATCTAGCTTATTACAACATGAAGCCAAACTTTAGGCCTAGCGGAGGAGTAACTTGCCACTACCACTCTAGAAATCATCTAAGTTGTTAGCGGTAGCCTCGCTGCCCATAGGTGAAGGTGGAGCTGGAAGGGGCGGCATGTCATCCTCGGTGTCCATGTCGGAGTTGGGGGACTCTCCTTCTCCTTGCTCTCCCTCTTGCTCAAGAAGGTGCTGAGCATCATGGGCGGCTAGCATAGCATTAGCGTGCTCCAAGGTACCGTGTACCTCCTCAAGCTCATCTCTAGTTTGGGCTAGCTCGTTTTGGACATTGTTGTGCGCAATTGCCTCTCCAAATCAGCAATGTGGAGATCATTCAATTGCCTCTCCAAATCAGCAATCATGGCATCCCTGGTGGTCACCTCAATGGACAATGAGGTCCTCTCAACCCCAATGTCGCGGGCACGGGCGGACATGTCCATGGCAAGGTTGAGCATCTCGCTCTGCGACCGTCCTAGAAGTGCCTGCAAACGGTGGTAAGCTCGCATCCACCTCATCATCAGTGCAGCTGCAGCGACGGGGTTCTCCGCCATCCTCAAAGGGGAGCTAAGGTAGCGTCTCATCCAATGGGGATCATCCGGCTGAGTCGGTGGAAACAAGCCCAGCAACTGGTGCTCTACCAACTCCTGGTTCTGAGCAACAAAAGAGCTAAAGCCATTCAAGGCGGCTAGCTCACAGGTCGTCTCCATGTGGTGTCCATGAACTTCCACCGTCCAAGTGGGGGAGCTAGGACACGGTGGGTGGTGATATACCACCAAACGCACACGAGAACGGGTCACACCACGGTCTCGGATGAGGGTCCTCTCGTACTGTGGCGGTGTAGGGTAGTCGAGCGCCTGCAAAACCGACCACAAAATGCTAGGAAAGCCTTCCCATCCTAAGCAATCTGAGAAGGACATGTCGTTGGGGTAGCTGGCCAAGTCAGCGTGAGCGTCCATTCTGAACCAAAAGAAAAGGGCAAGGGTGAGAACCGGTTAGCGCCAAAGAAAACAAAAACAGATTCTGGACAGTGTAGTAGAAATTATAAAACTCGAAATCTACAAGCCCAAAAATTCTCAGATTTGGCCAGGACATTGTTTAAGTATATCCAAGCAAGTTTCATGTTGAAGGTTTGAACAGAAACTGTCGTTAAGATAGTGTAAAAATTCAATTTTTTTCTCACTGTTCCCAGAAATTTCCAGCAGACAGGGGGTTACCATTTTAAGCATAACTCCAATTCTACTGGACCATTTTTGTTGCAATTTCTACAGCATAAACTTTATAACATTTATGACAACTTTCATGTTGAACACGTTTTCATTTGACAACGTTTTCAGTTTCGAATTAAAGGTGCAAACAGATTGGTTTCAGCAGAAATTTGGGTTGTGATTTGAATTTTGACAGCGGTTCGATTGGTCACGTGTTAAAAATTCAATATTATTTCAGTGAAATGCAATGCATGAGCGGCCTATTCGTTCTCACCAACACACATGCCAATAACTTTTGGCCTACGAAGTTAGTACCGGTGGCTAGGCAATATCCGTCTCTCCCTATATTATCTAGCCGAACTTTTCTAACCGTTTCACATACGGAATCGCGGTTAGTGTACCTGCAGAAAATCCCATTCCAGAGCATATATAATCAACCTTTCGTGCCAGCACTCACGAAAGCGTCTCCATTCATTACCACCCACTATAGAGGTGGCACCCGAACGTTTAACATTGAACGGGCAATGTTCATATGTCACCAAGGCAACATATTGACAGTTTCATACGCTCATGAGATAGCGTATTGACTTTGTGCCACCATCATATTTGCATATGATGCCGTGGTACGCTACAGCAATCGCCGTACCTTGCGCCCACCATGCTATTCTAGTTTCATACGCCGTCACAGCGTATTGACTATGTGCCGCCACTATATTTTCATATAGTGCCGTGGTACGTTACAGCAATCGCCGTACCTTGCGCACACCATTGTGTAAAGTAAATGACAGAATAAAATGTGCTGGAAGTCAGTATAATATACTATTTGCCACCTATCATATCGTGATCCCTTAACCCACATAGGCTTCACGCTCTAGGTAACATCCTTAACGGTCCTAATAATAACCTTCCTTCGCAAAGCGCGGCGGAAGTACGAGTTGGCAAATTTTATTCAAAAACGTTTGTTTAAACTGTTGCTCTCTCCGGTGCGCTGCTTCGGCTCTGATGCCAGCTGTGGCGGACCACTCCGAAATTATTCCAAGTTAAGTACCCCGGGACCACTAACCGAGTAGTCGGGCACTTAATCCGGAATAAGCTGGAGCGCCGTCGGATTAAACCCGATTAACCACGTACTTTTCTCGATCGAAACAACAGCACGCCCACACGGAGGTGAGTTCCAGAGATTACAACATTCCACAAATTTAACATACACAAATAGAATCTTAAAGTTATTACAAACCAAGTTCGAATTTAAATCAGAGTGTCAAAGTCTTGCAGCGGAATTAAAGTTCGTTGCAGCGGAAATAAAGTTTCATAGCAGCGGAAGATAATCTAACGACGATACAAGTAACACCATGATGAAGCCTGCCACGGTGCTACTCCTCCCGATCCTCGGCAGAGGACGGAACCCACTCGATGTGCCATCCAGGGGGAACCTGGGTAGGCCAAGTCAAAGCATCGACTGCCACATCCAACATGGTACCTGTAAATCAATGCCACAAGCAAGGCTGAGTATACTAATACTCAGCAAGGCTTACCCGTCGGGTGAAAACTACATCACCGACATCTAGACATGAGAGGCTTTTGGCTGGTGGGTTTGTTTGCCAAAAAACAACTAAGAGTAGGCCCTTGCTTTCATATTTTAGCATCATATTCTAGTAGATTTAACCATTCTAGATTAGCATCCTCTCTAAGCATACAAGTGGTGAAATACAATTTATCTCATACAACAAGTTCATCAATCTCAAAGTTTCACTTGTTACTCAATGCAGCAAGGCGGTCAAGCAGTCTCATTAACCGCGAGAAGCGGACAGTTCGAACCGAATTTTGCTACCTGGCCAGGGGAAACCCAACACACACGGATAATGCTTGCTATAAAAGGTACAAGCACTTCCCAACCTTTCCCATCGATCCACAATTCGGAACCGGGTCCATTTCCTTAGGATAAAGGTTTACTGCTTCACTCATAGTCTCACGCATATATCCACAAGTGTACGGCAGGGGAAAACAAAGTTTCCAAGGAGAGATGGCTATCGGCCCTAGCTGCTTCAATCTGGTACCGGGCTTACCGACTCCCATATATCGGCATGCATGTGGTACGTTCAAAAACTTGACACACTCAACCACACGTTTCGACCTTAAATCAATTATCACACACGGACGGGAGATCTACATCTATCACCCCGCCCGTCAATCCTTATGATTCCAACATAAGTAAAGACAAGCAACTTGTGGCGGACCACTCCGAAATTATTCCAAGTTAAGTACCTTGGGACCACTAATCACGTAGTCAGGAACTTAATCCGGAATAAGCTGGAGCGCCGTCGGATTAAACCCGATTAAACCACGTACTTTTCTCGATCGAAACAACAGCACGCCCACACGAAGGTGAGTTCCAGAGATTACAACATTCCACAAATTAACTTACACAAATAGTATCTCAAAGTTATTACAAACCAAGTTTGAAATGAAATCAGAGTACAAAGTCTTGCAGCGGAAATAAAAGTTTCATTGCAGCGGAAGATAATCTAACGACGATACAATAACACCGTGCTGAAGCCTGCCACGATGCTACTCCACCCGATCCTCGGCAGAGGACGGAACCCATTCGATGTGCCAGCCAGGTGGAACCTGGGTAGGCCAAGACAAAGCATCGACATCCAAAGGTGTACCTGTAAATCATTGCCACAAGCAAGGCTGAGTATACTAATACTCAGCAAGGCTTACCCGTCGGGTGAAATCTATATCACCGACATCTAGACAATGAGAGGCTTTTGGCTGGTGGGTTTGTTTGCCAAAAAGCAACTAAAGGTAGATCCTTGCTTTCAAGTTTTAGCATCATATTCTAGTACATTTAACCATTCTAGATTAGCATCCTCTCTAAGCATACAAGTGGTGCAATACAAATTAATTCATACAACAAGTTTATCAATCTCAAAGTTTCACTTGTTACTCAATGTAGCCAGGCGGTCAAGCAGTCTCATTAACCGCGAGAAGCGGACAGTTCGAACCGAATTTTTGCTACCTGGCCAGGGGAAACCCAACATACACGGATACTATGCTTGCTATAAAAGGTACAAGCATTTCCCAACCTTTCCCATCGATCCACAATTTGGAACCGGGTCCACTTCCTTAGGATAAAGGTTTACTGCTTCACTCACAGTCTCACGCATATATCCACAAGTGTACGGCAGGGGAAAACAAAGTTTCCAAGGAGAGATGGCTATCGGCCCTAGCTGCTTCAATCTGGTACCGGGCTTACCGATCCCCATACATCGGCATGCATGTGGTACGTTCAAAAACTTGACACACTCAACCACACATTTCGACCTTAAATCAATTATCATACACGGACGGGAGATCTACATCTATCATCCCGCCCGTCAATCCTTATGATTCCAACATAAGTAAAGACAAGCAATTCCTATGTCTCGCGAGTGACAGGAAATCACTCGACTTGTAACGGACCTAAAGCAATGCCCTATCGATCCTTTCATACTAGTATTGCAAGTCATAGGTACTAGGAAATGTGCAGCTAAGGTATTCAATCAACTCCTTGAACGTAAATGCACAAACATAGAGAAATCAAAGTGCATAATTTGGTAAAGTTAGGTTATGCTCCGGGGCTTGCCTTCTTGCTCAAACTGGGGGTTAGCCTCCGGATTGGTCGATCCTGCACCGGCACCTTCCTCCGGGACTTCTTCCTCGTCTGCGGGGATGAGGTGGTAGTCGCCGTCCGGGATAGCGCCTTCTACATGAGATGCATAACTTAGGGTGGCTGTTCTGGAATTTCAGATTCCACTTATTTTATTCTAACTAACTAACCAAAAGGTTTTATCTTTTTATATAAATCAATTTCCACCTGGATTACTTCTCATTTTTGTTTCTCCAATTCTGTTCATCATTTTTATCTATAAACTTTATGACAGCTACTGGAGTATAAGAGCTAAGCTCACTCCAAAATTTAGCTAATTCTGAGCTACACATAATTTATTAAAAATATATCAAACGGCTGCTAGCAGAATCGAATTTAAATCATATAAAATCGAAAATTCATCTAGTTCAGGAGATTTTCCTACCAAAGCTAGGCAATAGCATGAGGAGGGCTCTGGCCAAGTGGTGGCTCAAAATAACCCTTGGGTAGTCCTCAATAAATTTCTAACCAAAAACACATATTTATTTATTTGCTATCCTAAACAGAGAAAAAATTAGTTTTTCATTTTTAACATGTGTGCTAACAAGTTTTTAGTCCTCTGAAGCAAAATGGTGATTTTTCACTACACAGATTATTTTTAAAGATTTCTGCACTGCAAAAAGACAGAAAACACATTTTAATTTATAACTGGAGCTACAGTTCATATTTTTAGGTCCCCTTTGGACACAAGCTGTCCAAAGTCACTACACATAACATTTCCAAAGCTCAACCCTAGCGAAGCTCTGGATTTGAAATGGTGCACAACTTTCAATTTTCATAGTTTGAATTTTAATTCAAAAACAGTTCATCCAAAGTATAAACATGTCTAATAGAGATTGTAGTTTAGACTCTCACGAATCCAGGGAGTATTTTTGTGCATTTTTCTGATTTTTGTACGATTTTTAATGGATTTTACAAGATTCGGGAAAAACAAATCTAGTTTTAAGAATCTATTTTCGCAGGGAACCCTAGAACTTTCAAAACTTCGCGAACGAGTCCCTGGACTTTTGCGCAGAGACCCCTAGACAAACGAAGACGATGAAGGAAGGCCCTCGGCTCTCGCCGGAGTTGCGCCGGCCAAACAGCGGCGAACTAGGCACGGGGAAGTGGGGGAAAAGCTTCCTGGGCTCACCACGAGTCGTTTGGGGACGGTTTGGAGGCCGGGGGTGGTCGGAGTTGCGCCGGCGACGAGGTGGTGGCGGCACGGCCGCCGCGGCTTCTACGCCGGTGAGCTCGGGGTCGTTCGCCGAGGTTCGAGGGGTCCTAGAGCACCAGTGGAGCTCGAGGAAGCCAATGGCGTGCTCGGTTGACCTCGGGGACGGCTCGGAGTAGGGGCTCGACGTACGGGTGCTCCGGCGGCCGGAATTCGCGATTTGGGGGAAATCTCAAATTCTCGCCGGAGAAAGGACAATAGCTAGGGGAAAGTGGGGGGATTTGGAGCTGGAGTAGAGGGCTAGCTTCGTGCGGGACGAACTTGGGAATGGTGGAGTGTGGAGGGTTAATTTCTCGGAGAAGCTTGGCTCGGTTCGCGCGGCGCGAGGAAGAAGAAGACCGAGCGAGCGCCGGGAAGTGGAAATGGCCAAGTGAGCGAGTGAGAGGAGGGGTGGGAGTGCGCGGTGGAGTGCTTGGGCACGCGAGAGTGGCACAGTGCGGCCTCGGGAGCGTGCGAGCGCGTGGGTGGCTGTCGCGGTCGCCATTGATGGCGCGGCGATCTCGAACAGAGCGCACACGCGCGGTTGGGCGTCAAAGATCATCGCGTGATGAAGTGGAGATCCTCAGCAGAGGCTTTGGCGCGACGCGAACGGACTCTACCGCCTGCAGTGCGCTCGGCGCGGCGCGAGCGCGCGTGCGGCCACGGCGGCGCGCGACCGTATGATGGCGCTCCGCGGCGCGAGGCAGCAGTGCACCGTCGCCCGCGACGTGACGGTACGGAAGGCTTGGACAAACGCGTGAGGACAAAAGCTAGCTGCCGCCGCGGCTCGGCCGACCCGACGCGGTCTCCGCCACACGCCGGCCACGTGGCGGCCGGACTCCGGCCGGAGCAGAGCGCGCCAGGGGCGAGCTGGCAGCCCCGTGGAGCTCCTTTGCCCCTTTTGAACTTTCTCCAAAAATTTGAGCTGAACTTCGAAACGTGTAAAATTAAAAGTTGGAGTTTGAGGTGTGGGACACAACTTTCGAGCTTGGACCAGGTACTTCGACCAGGCGCTACGACGCTTCGAGCTTGAACCGCAAGCTCGAGCTTGCCGAGCCTCGAACGGTCGGAAACGCCGCTCGAGGGTGAGTGCCCCCTCGAGCTTGGCTACGAAGCCTCGAGCGTGACGGAACGTCGCTCGAGGGTAAGTGCCCCCTCGAGCTTGGGTGCGGAGCCTCGAGCGTGACGGAACGTCGCTCGAGGGTAAGTGCCCCCTCGAGCTTGGCTGCGGAGCCTCGAGCGTGACGGAACGTCGCTCGAGGGTAAGTGCCCCCTCGAGCTTGGCTGCGGAGCCTCGAGCGTGACGGAACGTCGCTCGAGGGTAAGTGCCCCCTCGAGCTTGGCTGCGGAGCCTCGAGCGTGCTAACGTGCGGCCTCGAATCGTGACGGACTGCGGGGCCTCGAGGGTCCTATCGTGCGGCCTCGATTCGTGACTGAAACTACTAGCTAGGCTCGATCGTCACGGACAATACTGGCTAGGCTCGATCGTCACGGACATACTTGCTAGGCTCGATCGTCACGGACATACGGGCTAAGCTCGATCGTGACGGACATCCGGGCTAAGCTCGATCGTGACGGACATCCCCGCTCGAGGGTCATCGAGCGGAACGAACGCCGTGGCGAGGTTGTCGCGAACGGCTGTAGGTGTAGGTGATGACAACTACTTTGGTCCGAGATTTTTAAGTTCAGCACCCAAGTCTTGAGATTTCAGTTGGGTGTCACCAGACCTTTGTTTTGAATTTCAGTCTGAATTTTTGGTCAATTTCTGAATTCTAACCCCAATGTTTTGCCTTATCTTCCTTTTATTAATTATTTTATTTAACCTCTCCCTCCTTTCTTAGACCCTTCAATAGTGTCACTAAACATCAGAGGTATACTGCTCAAAGAGAGTTTTCAATTTAAAGTCCCACCTCCTTTTATTTTGAGAGTAAAAATCTTATTTTAACTTAAAGTTAAAACATGGACACATACATGGAGGTTAAAAGCTTATTTATTTTATATGCTCACCTTTTAATTATGTCGTTAACAACTTGACATATATTAAATATTAATTAATTTACATCCTTTGTATTTTATGAAAGCTCATATTGTGAACAAAATCTCATTTTATTATTAAAACCTCAAGATTGCCACATGTAGGCCATGATTAGATCTACAAGCTTTATTAGTCCAAGTGTTTAACCCTAACATTAAATCATTAACAATTATTTTACTAAAGAACATCAGGAGCACTCTAAATATTATTCTATTTATAGCCCAAGGTGAGCTCCTTTAAAAGGGTGTGTGACCGTGTGTTTTTCATCCCATGTTTAAGTTGGCCTTTCAAACTTGATTTCCTATGTTTGGTAGATTAAGCATCTGAGTTATACATAACTCACCAAGGTTGCAAATGACATTTTTAGATACACAACTTTCATTTGAGAAAGTGGTTTGGTTTTATAATTAGAACATACTTTCCCAAACCTTTCATATTGATCAGACGTTTGTGATGTGCACAACTCTTATTTAAAATTTTTAAATTAGAACCTTGCCTTCTGAAGGTCATTAATATCGTTAGTTGGAATTATTTCATGTGTTGACTTCACATGAGCCATTAGTCCTTTAAGACCTTTAGGGCATAGAAGCATTACTTAATTTGCCGTTCAATCCTGATTTCTTTTTAGGAAATTTTTATGCGTCGTCTCGAGAGTATGTATTTAGAGTTTTGTCGTGCAACTTGTAAGAGAAGATGTTTAGATTTGTACTAGAAAAGTTTTTGTTGGGTTCAATTTCAAGAACCAAAGCACGAGTACAAACTTAACAATCCTCATGTATAATTCTCATTCCTACTAGTGATTTAGTTTCAGGGTTTATAGTTCCTTAGTTTGTTTAATCACTCTTATTTATACGCTTTAAACACCAGGGGTGTCACAGCCTACCGTCCTTAAAAAGAATCTCGTCCCGAGATTCGCACAGGGAGGAAAGGTGGACATTGTATTAGAAGAAAGAGGTGTTGGTTAAAGAAACGCAGATACTACGCACCCAAGTTCTTACAGGTTCACAGCTTGGAGATGATAATTGATACCGGATCTCCGATACAACATCAACGTTGTTCATGTGGGAGCGGTGATGAATGTAGACATGGAAAGCTAAGAGCATCAAGATTTGGCACACAAGGCAAAAGTAATACACCACTATTGTCCAGTGAACTTCAGGGCCAATCGGGGAAAAGAATGGGCAAGCCATGGATGGTGTCAAAAAGTCGAAATCTTCCTTGCTCGTCGACTTAATTCTTGTGGAATCCTCAGGTGACTTCTGCTCGAACTCCTTCTTCGGTGAGGTTGGTGCCGTAGACCTTGGTTAAACGACAAGGTGGTTGCCGGGAGGGGCACTTCCTCGTGGCTTACAAAAAGGTCGAGGCAGAGCTTGCTTGTCAAAGAATGGAGGACACGGTGGGGAATGGGCAGCTTGGGTACCGTGGAGGTCGCCGAAGAGAGGCGAGAGCGGTGGAGTGGTGTGACTCAAGTGGAGCACCTTGGAGTGATGGCAGCCATTGGAGAGGCTGCATTTATCGACGGCCGGAGCAGAGCAGTGATAGTGGTGTGTCGACAGCAGGAGGTAGGGGCCGGCAATGAGATTCCCTGGGTGACGGGACGGTGGTACGATGGCGACTGGGGGAGTGTTGGCCAGCAGCGGTAGGGAAAAACGACGAAGGTGATAGTGGACTGGTGAACGGGGCAGAGCACACGGCGCACGGACACAGAGGGGGGGGTCAAACTGGCCCTTGAGACTCTGCGGTGATGGGGGGAGGAACAGAAGGCAAAGGTGATCTTTGAGACTGTAGATAGTCACGGGCAAGACGCTTAACCAATTGTAGGTCTTAATTAAACAATGATTTACCCACTTTTATATCAACAGGAACAAGGAATAAACTCTGGGGAGGGTTAATGAACAACGAGGTTATGAGATGACAAGAGTGCCCAAAAGATTTTTAAAACTAGCCCACATCATACTACGATCATGACATGACGTTACACGGGGTTGCCGCCCAAATTCTAAGATGAGCCTAAAGGAAGAGTGGGGCAATAAAAGATTTGCTTATGGCAAGGAGGGAATACACCTAGAAAAGGTGGTGTGGTATGGAAATTTTGGGAAATTCTTGCTCAAATTTTTATCTTAATTGTCAAATTGCCAAACTTAAGCACTTTACCATGGTATACATGGCATGTTCATGATGAGGTGCACATGATATAATACACATGCACATGAGCGTATGGTGCATATGCTTATGAGAGTATGATGTACACGCCATGATGCAAGTTAGTAGACCTTACATCACATAATTAAAATTCATCATTGCGGAACAATTAGTGAGAGTAAGGAAGTATCTATTTGGGTTGTCAATAAAGGTCTTTGTGGGTCATATTCCCACATATCGAGATACCAATGTGCTCCAAGTGACTCAAGCGTGTGGCTGCAGCACACACACGAGATCCTAGGTTCCATCACGGCACCATAGGTTAGGGAATACAATACCACAATAAATTCAGAGGGGACAACCCAATTGACACCAGGAGGGAGAAGCATTCATGAGTTAGATGCACATGTGGTTAGGTACCAAAAGATTATCATGATGCAAATGACATGTTAATGGATATGTAATGCCCATGCACATGAATTGCTTATAAAGGAATAAAATGCATATTGCATCTATAACTGATTATGCATAGAAAAAGTGACATTGACCCAATTTTGCATATTCATTTCAATTATTTATATTATCTTGAGCAAGAACAACAGCATAGGATCCAAGGATTAGGGAATCAAGTTACTTCGGTACAAGGTATCAATGTTAAACAAAGTTAAGTAATCAAAATCGATATGAGAGAGTTGGTGAAGACACCTGAATCAAGGTATGAGTTTAGACTGTATAGAATCAGACAACAACGGAGGCACGACTCATGCTTGACATCTAAACCTTCACAATTGGTCCATGTCAAAGCACACCAAACAATTTTCCTATTTCACACAAAAAGGAAACAAGAGGGATAAAAGGCACTGGGCCAAGAGAGTGGAGTGAAATTGTTTACATACCATTGATTTACTACAATTGTCGAAGGGGTAGAAAGTGAGTGGAAGACATGAGAGCTGGAAATGAGTGGAAGAGAATTTGTAGTAAACAGATCTAACATCCAGAGTTATTCATCTTTGGTCAGGTAGTAGGAATTTGGTAAGCTACACATTGCTTTGTATCTCAGACGCGGATCTAGTGGTTAAGTTGGTCAAAACCTTCAATCTAGGCTTCTCGGTATAGATGGATTTTCAGCACACCGAACCCTATGATTCTGCCTATAACTCTAGTTTCCTTATTCCTTTGTCAGATTATGGAATTCGGCATGAAGGAGACGAAACAAGGCAGATTTTGGACAGTGAGTAAAATATTCATAGCCAAAAATTTAACACCCCAAAATTTCCCAAACTTCACCAGATTGTTCCTAACATATTTGTATACAATGTTACTGTTCAGCATTTCTTCAATTTTGAGGTTAAGATGGTGCAAAAATTCAAATTCTTAATTACTGTCCCCAGAATTTTCAGCAAGGCAGGAAGTCGGTATTTGGTTCATTTTTCGAGTTTTACTTGTCCAAAAGTCTTGCATTCCTTAACTTAATTGTGGCTTACTTAAGTGTTTAAAATTTAGGGATGCCACAGCAGAGCTAGCTACAAGTGAGGCGGCAGCAATATAGACATCAAATCTAAGTGAGAACCGACATATATTTAAAGAAAGTAATCAGATTATGGACAGAGTAGGAAAAATTTCATATCTCAAAATCTATAAGCCCAAACATTACCCAACTTGACCAGAATACAGTTTTATAGCCGAACTTTTCTAACCGTTCATCTTACGGAATCGTGGTTAGTGTACCTGCAGAAAATTCCATTCCAGAGCATGTATAATCAACCTTTTGTGCCAGCACTCACGAAAGCGTCTCCATACATTACCACCCACTATAGAGGTGGCACCCGAACGTTTAACATTGAACGGGCAATGTTCATATGTCACCAAAGCAACATATTGACAGTTTCATACGCTATTGAAATAGCGTATTGACTTTGTGCCGCCATCATATTTGCATATGATGCCGTGGTACGCTACAGCAATCGCCGTACCTTGCGCCCACCATCCTATTCTATTTTCATACGCCATCACAGCGTATTGACTATGTGCCGCCACTATATTTTCATATAGTGCCGTGGTACGTTACAGCAATCGCCGTACCTTGCGCCCACCATTGCGTAAAGTAAATGATAGAATGAAATGTGCTGGAAGTCAGTATAATATATTATTTGCCACATATCATATCGTGATCCCTTAACCCACATAGGCTTCACGCTCTAGGTAACATCCTTAGCGGTCCTAACAACAACCTTCCATCGCGAGGCGCGGCGGAAGTACGAGTTGGCAAATTTTATTCAAAAATGTTTATTAAAGGTTTGTTGCTCTCTCCGGTGCGCTGCTTCGGCTCTGATGCCAGCTGTGGCGGACCACTCCGAAATTATTCCAAGTTAAGTACCTTGGGACCACTAATCACGTAGTCAGGCACTTAATCCGGAATAAGCTGGAGCGCCGTCGGATTAAACCCGATTAAACCACGTACTTTTCTCGATCGAAACAACAGCACGCCCACACGAAGGTGAGTTCCAGAGATTACAACATTCCACAAATTAACTTACACAAATAGTATCTCAAAGTTATTACAAACCAAGTTTGAAATGAAATCAGAGTACAAAGTCTTGCAGCGGAAATAAAAGTTTCATTGCAGCGGAAGATAATCTAACGACGATACAATAACACCGTGCTGAAGCCTGCCACGATGCTACTACACCCGATCCTCGGCAGAGGACGGAACCCATTCGATGTGCCAGCCAGGTGGAACCTGGGTAGGCCAAGACAAAGCATCGACATCCAAAGGTGTACCTATAAATCATTGCCACAAGCAAGGCTGAGTATACTAATACTCAGCAAGGCTTACCCGTCGGGTGAAATCTATATCACCGACATCTAGACAATGAGAGGCTTTTGGCTGGTGGGTTTGTTTGCCAAAAAGCAACTAAAGGTAGATCCTTGCTTTCAAGTTTTAGCATCATATTCTAGTACATTTAACCATTCTAGATTAGCATCCTCTCTAAGCATACAAGTGGTGCAATACAAATTAATTCATACAACAAGTTTATCAATCTCAAAGTTTCACTTGTTACTCAATGTAGCCAGGCGGTCAAGCAGTCTCATTAACCGCGAGAAGCGGACAGTTCGAACCGAATTTTTGCTACCTGGCCAGGGGAAACCCAACATACACGGATACTATGCTTGCTATAAAAGGTACAAGCATTTCCCAACCTTTCCCATCGATCCACAATTCGGAACCGGGTCCACTTCCTTAGGATAAAGGTTTACTGCTTCACTCACAGTCTCACGCATATATCCACAAGTGTACGGCAGGGGAAAACAAAGTTTCCAAGGAGAGATGGCTATCGGCCCTAGCTGCTTCAATCTGGTACCGGGCTTACCGATCCCCATACATCCGCATGCATGTGGTACGTTCAAAAACTTGACACACTCAACCACACATTTCGACCTTAAATCAATTATCATACACGGACGGGAGATCTACATCTATCATCCCGCCCGTCAATCCTTATGATTCCAACATAAGTAAAGACAAGCAATTCCTATGTCTCGCGAGTGACAGGAAATCACTCGACTTGTAACGGACCTAAAGCAATGCCCTATCGATCCTTTCATACTAGTATTGCAAGTCATAGCTACTAGGAAATGTGCAGCTAAGGTATTCAATCAACTCCTTGAACGTAAATGCACAAACATAGAGAAATCAAAGTGCATAATTTGGTAAAGTTAGGTTATGCTCCGGGGCTTGCCTTCTTGCTCAAACTGGGGGTTAGCCTCCGGGTTGGTCGATCCTGCACCGGCACCTTCCTCCGGGACTTCTTCCTCGTCTGCGGGGATGAGGTGGTAGTCGCCGTCCGGGATAGCGCCTTCTACATGAGATGCATAACTTAGGGTGGCTGTTCTGGAATTTCAGATTCCACTTATTTTATTCTAACTAACTAACCAAAAGGTTTTATCTTTTTATATAAATCAATTTCCACCTGGATTACTTCTCATTTTTGTTTCTCCAATTCTGTTCATCATTTTTATCTATAAACTTTATGACAGCTACTGGAGTATAAGAGCTAAGCTCACTCCAAAATTTAGCTAATTCTGAGCTACACATAATTTATTAAAAATATGTCAAACGGCTGCTAGCAGAATCGAATTTAAATCATATAAAATCGAAAATTCATCTAGTTCAGGAGATTTTCCTACCAAAGCTAGGCAATAGCATGAGGAGGGCTCTGGCCAAGTGGTGGCTTAAAATAACCCTTGGGTAGTCCTCAATAAATTTCTAACCAAAAACACATATTTATTTATTTGCTATCCTAAACAGAGCAAAAATTAGTTTTTCATTTTTAACATGTGTGCTAACAAGTTTTTAGTCCTCTGGAGCAAAATGGTGATTTTTCACTGCACAGATTATTTTTAAAGATTTCTGCACTGCAAAAAGACAGAAAACACATTTTAATTTATAACTGGAGCTACAGTTCATATTTTTAGGTCCCCTTTGGACACAAGCTGTCCAAAGTCACTACACACAACATATCCAAAGCTCAACCCTAGCGGAGCTCTGGATTTGAAATGGTGCACAACTTTCAATTTTCATAGTTTGAATTTTAATTCAAAAACAGTTCATCCAAAGTATAAACATGTCTAATAGAGATTGTAGTTTAGACTCTCACGAATCCAGGGAGTATTTTTGTGCATTTTTCTGATTTTTGTACGATTTTTAATGGATTTTACAAGATTCGGGAAAAACAAATCTAGTTTTAAGAATCTATTTTCGCAGGGAACCCTAGAACTTTCAAAACTTCGCGAACGAGTCCCTGGACTTTTGCGCAGAGACCCCTAGACAAACGAAGACGATGAAGGAAGGCCCTCGGCTCTCGCCGGAGTTGCGCCGGCCAAACGGCGGCGAACTAGGCACGGGGAAGTGGGGGAAAAGCTTCCTGGGCTCACCACGAGTCGTTTGGGGACGGTTTGGAGGCCGGGGGTGGTCGGAGTTGCGCCAGCGACGAGGGGGTGGCGGCACGGCCGCCGCGGCTTCTACGCCGGTGAGCTCGCCGAGGTTCGAGGGGTCCTAGAGCACCAGTGGAGCTCGAGGAAGCCAATGGCGTGCTCGGTTGACCTCGGGGACGGCTCGGAGTAGGGGCTCGACGTACGGGTGCTCCGGCGGCCGGAATTCGCGATTTGGGGGAAATCTCAAATTCTCGCCGGAGAAAGGACAATAGCTAGGGGAAAGTGGGGGGATTTGGAGCTGGAGTAGAGGGCTAGCTTCGTGCGGGACGAACTTGGGAATGGTGGAGTGTGGAGGGTGAATTTCTCGGAGAAGCTCGGCTCGGTTCGCGCGGCGCGAGGAAGAAGAAGACCGAGCGAGCGCCGGGAAGTGGAAATGGCCAAGTGAGCGAGTGAGAGGAGGGGTGGGAGTGCGCGGTGGAGTGCTTGGGCACGCGAGAGTGGCACAGTGCGGCCTCGGGAGCGTGCGAGCGCGTGGGTGGCTGTCGCGGTCGCCATTGATGGCGCGGCGATCTCGAACAGAGCGCACACGCGCGGTTGGGCGTCAAAGATCATCGCGTGATGAAGTGGAGATCCTCAGCAGAGGCTTTGGCGCGACGCGAACGGACTCTACCGCCTGCAGTGCGCTCGGCGCGGCGCGAGCGCGCGTGCGGCCACGGCGGCGCGCGACCGTATGATGGCGCTCCGCGGCGCGAGGCAGCAGTGCGCCGTCGCCCGCGACGTGACGGTACGGAAGGCTTGGACAAACGCGTGAGGACAAAAGCTAGCTGCCGCCGCGGCTCGGCCGACCCGACGCGGTCTCCGCCACACGCCGGCCACGTGGCGGCCGGACTCCGGCCGGAGCAGAGCGCGCCAGGGGCAAGCTGGCAGCCCCGTGGAGCTCCTTTGCCCCTTTTGAACTTTCTCCAAAAATTTGAGCTGAACTTCGAAACGTGTAAAATTAAAAGTTGGAGTTTGAGGTGTGGGACACAACTTTCGAGCTTGGACCAGGCACTTCGACCAGGCGCTACGGCGCTTCGAGCTTGAACCGCAAGCTCGAGCTTGCCGAGCCTCGAACGGTCGGAAACGCCGCTCGAGGGTGAGTGCCCCCTCGAGCTTGGCTACGAAGCCTCGAGCGTGACGGAACGTCGCTCGAGGGTAAGTGCCCCCTCGAGCTTGGGTGCGGAGCCTCGAGCGTGACGGAACGTCGCTCGAGGGTAAGTGCCCCCTCGAGCTTGGCTGCGGAGCCTCGAGCGTGACGGAACGTCGCTCGAGGGTAAGTGCCCCCTCGAGCTTGGCTGCGGAGCCTCGAGCGTGCTAACGTGCAGCCTCGAATCGTGACGGACTGCGGGGCCTCGAGGGTCCTATCGTGCGGCCTCGATTCGTGACTGAAACTACTAGCTAGGCTCGATCGTCACGGACAATACTGGCTAGGCTCGATCGTCACGGACATACTTGCTAGGCTCGATCGTCACGGACATACGGGCTAAGCTCGATCGTGACGGACATCTGGGCTAAGCTCGATCGTGACGGACATCCCCGCTCGAGGGTCATCGAGCGGAACGAACGCCGTGGCGAGGTTGTCGCGAACGGCTGTAGGTGTAGGTGATGACAACTACTTTGGTCCGAGATTTTTAAGTTCAGCACCCAAGTCTTGAGATTTCAGTTGGGTGTCACCAGACCTTTGTTTTGAATTTCAGTCTGAATTTTTGGTCAATTTCTGAATTCTAACCCCAATGTTTTGCCTTATCTTCCTTTTTATTAATTATTTTATTTAACCTCTCCCTCCTTTCTTAGACCCTTCAATAGTGTCACTAAACATCAGAGGTATACTGCTCAAAGAGAGTTTTCAATTTAAAGTCCTACCTCCTTTTATTTTGAGAGTAAAAATCTTATTTTAACTTAAAGTTAAAACATGGACACATACATGGAGGTTAAAAGCTTATTTATTTTATATGCTCACCTTTTAATTATGTCGTTAACAACTTGACATATATTAAATATTAATTAATTTACATCCTTTGTATTTTATGAAAGCTCATATTGTGAACAAAATCTCATTTTATTATTAAAACCTCAAGATTGCCACATGTAGGCCATGATTAGATCTACAAGCTTTATTAGTCCAAGTGTTTAACCCTAACATTAAATCATTAACAATTATTTTACTAAAGAACATCAGGAGCACTCTAAATATTATTCTATTTATAGCCCAAGGTGAGCTCCTTTAAAAGGGTGTGTGACCGTGTGTTTTTCATCCCATGTTTAAGTTGGCCTTTCAAACTTGATTTCCTATGTTTGGTAGATTAAGCATCTGAGTTATACATAACTCACCAAGGTTGCAAATGACATTTTTAGATACACAACTTTCATTTGAGAAAGTGGTTTGGTTTTATAATTAGAACATACTTTCCCAAACCTTTCATATTGATCAGACGTTTGTGATGTGCACAACTCTTATTTAAAATTTTTAAATTAGAACCTTGCCTTCTGAAGGTCATTAATATCGTTAGTTGGAATTATTTCATGTGTTGACTTCACATGAGCCATTAGTCCTTTAAGACCTTTAGGGCATAGAAGCATTACTTAATTTGCCGTTCAATCCTGATTTCTTTTTAGGAAATTTTTATGCGTCGTCTCGAGAGTATGTATTTAGAGTTTTGTCGTGCAACTTGTAAGAGAAGATGTTTAGATTTGTACTAGAAAAGTTTTTGTTGGGTTCAATTTCAAGAACCAAAGCACGAGTACAAACTTAACAATCCTCATGTATAATTCTCATTCCTACTAGTGATTTAGTTTCAGGGTTTATAGTTCCTTAGTTTGTTTAATCACTCTTATTTATACGCTTTAAACACCAGGGGTGTCACACAACTCCTATGTCTCGCGAGTGACAGGAAATCACTCGACTTGTAACGGACCTAAAGCAATTCCCTATCGATCCTTCCATACTAGTGTTGCAAGTTATAGGTACTAGGAAATGTGCAGCTAAGGTATTCAATCAACTCCTTGAAACGTAAATGCACAAGCATAGATAATTCATAGATGCGTAAATTTTAAAAGTTAGGTTATGCTCCGGAGCTTGCCTTCTTGCTCTAGCTGGGGGTTAGCCTCCGGGTTGGTCGATCCTTCGCCGACACCTCCCTCCGGGATTCCTTCCTCGTCGGCGGGGATGAGGTGGTAGTTGCCGTCCGGAATAGCGCCTTCTACATGAGATGCATAACTTATTGGCTGCCTATTGATTCTAAGATTAAGGCCTTGAAGGCTATATTCACCTAGACATACTTAAGTACTATTCTCTTTTTCATAAAATTAGAGGAGGGGTGTGTGGAAAATTTTTATACAACTTGATGGTAATTGTGTACATATATAAAGAATTCTATTTATCATTTTGCAAATTAGGGTGCTGTTCTAAAATTTTAGATTCTCCTTATTTTATTCTAACTAATTAACAAAAAGGTTTATTCTTTAATATAAATCAATTCCCACCTAGATTCCTTCTCATTTTTGTTTCTCCTTTTCTGCTCATCATTTTTATCCATAAACTTTATGACAGCTACTGGAGTATAAGAGTTAAGCTCACTCCAAAATTTAGCTAAATCTGAGCTACACAGAATTTATTAAAATTAATACAATCTGCTGCCTGCAGAAATGAAATAAATTTATATAAAATCGAAAATACATCCAATTCAGAAACTCTTTCTACCAGAGCTAGGCATAAGTTCAAGGAGGGCTCTGGCCAAGTGGTGGCTCAAAATAACCCTTGGGCAGTCCTCAATAAATTTCTATCCAAAAACACATATCTATTTATTTGCTAGTCTAAACGAAGCCAAAATTAAGTTTTGTATTTTTAATAGGTGTGCTAACAAGTGAAAAATGGTGATTTTTCAGTGCATGGATTATTTTTAATAATTTCTGGACTACAAAAAGACAGGAAACACATTTTAATTCATAACTGAAGCTACACTTCATATTTGTAGGTCCCCTTTGGGCACAAGGTGCCCAAAGTCACTACAAACAACATATCTAAAGATCAACCCTAGTGGAGCTCTGGATTTGAAATGGTGCACAAGTTTCAAATTTTACAGTTTGAATTTTAATTCAAAAATGGTTCACCAAAAGTATATACATGCTTAAAGGAGATTGGAGTTTACAATCTCACGAATCCAGGGAGTATTTTTGTACATTTTTCTGATTTTTGTACGATTTTTAACGGATTTCACAAGATTCGGGAAAATTAGATTTAGGGTTAAGAATCTTTTTACGCTGGGGACCCTAGAACTTTTAAAAACCTTTCAAACGAGTCCCTGGTTTTTGCGCAGAGGACCCTAGAACTAAAAGGGGAATGCGAACAAGCCCTTGGGCTCGTCGGCGTTGTTACGCCGGCGAAACGACGGCGAACTGGCTCGGGGGATGTTGGGGGAAATGGAGAGGAGCTCACCGCGAGTCGGTTGAGGTAGGTCTCGCGGTCGGAGATGAAGCGGCGCGGCTCGTCGACGTTGAGCGGCGCCGCGGCTTGCTCCGACGACGTCGCTGGCGGTCTGTGGTGGTCGAGGCGGTGCGCGGAAAGGCTCGTGAGCTTCACGGGACGATGGTGGAGCTCGTCGTGGGGTTGGTCTGCGACGGGGATGGCCGGGGTATAGGGCTCGACGTGGAGGGGGGTGTTTGTGGTGTTAATGGCCGAGCAGTGGGGAAAAGCTTCGATTCACGGCGAGTGTAGCTCGATTCGAGCTGGGGATTGCTCGAGCAGCTAGCGGGGTGAGTGAGCGAGCTGCACGCGCGGGGGATTGGAAAAGGGGTGGAGGGATTCGCGGTCGATTTGGGGTTGCGGCGGGGAAACTCGAGCTCGGTTCACAGCGTCCCGAGGTGGAAGACGACGGGAGCGAGTGCGGTGAGAGGGAATGGCTAAGTGTGGACTGAGGGGGAAGAGTGTGCGGTGCTCGGGGAAGCGTTTGGGTGCGCTAGAGAGCACTGGGGTGCCTCGGAGGCATGTGTGCGCGTGCACGGGCCGTCACGGTCGCCATTGATGGCGCGGCGAGCTCGGGCAGAGCGCGCGCACGGGATAGGGCGTCAAAGATCGTCGCGTGGAGCAGTGGAGATCTTCTACAGGGCGTCTTGGCGCGGAGCAGGACGGAATCTACCGCGGGGAGGCACTGCGCGACGCGCGCGCGTGCGCGACGCGCGCGCGAGCGCGCGGCCACGGCGGCGCTCGACCACAATGATGGCACTCCGCGGCACGAGGCGAGACGAGCGAACGACGGCGAGGTGACAGCTCGGGAGGGGTTGGACAAGCACAAGGCGACAAGCGCCACCCGACGCCGCAGCTCGGCCAGCTCGGCGCGACCTCCGCCGCTCGCCGGCCACGTGGCGGCCGAGCTCCGGCCAGGCGCAGAGCGCGCCAGGGCCGAGCTGGCAGCTCCGGGGAGCTCCACTGCTACATTTGAATTTTCTCCAAAAATTTGAACTGAACTTGAAAAAGTGTGAAGATAAAAGTTGGTGTTTGAGAGGTGGGACACAACTTCCTTTTTGGGGTGAACCTGAAATTTCAAATTGTTCGAGCTCAAACAACCCAAATACAAAAAGGTGCCCAGAACTGTATTTCGAGTTTTTGAGGGACTAAACTGCAAAATTTTCAAAAGTTCCAAACAATGACTAGGCCTTATTTGTGATGACAAAGAACTTTTATTTTTGGATATTTTCAAGTTTAGTACAGAATTCTTGAGTTTTCAGTTGGGTGTCAAACCACCCTTGTTTTTGAATTTAAGTTTGAATTTTTGATGGATTTTTAAATTTTCAACCCATAATTCCCTTTTTAACCTGTTTCATAAGTGTTTTATTCATTATTACATCAGAGATGTCACAGTATGAATTAAATTGTATTGCACCACTTGTATGCTTAGAGAGGATGCTAATCTAGAATGGTTAATTCTACAAGAATATGATGCTAAAACCATGAAAGTAAGGATCCACTCTTAGTTGCTTCTTGGCAAACAAACCCACCAGCCAAAAGCCTCTCATGTCTAGAAGTTGGTGATGTAGTTTCACCCGACGGGTAAGCCTTGCTAAGTATTAGTATACTCAGCCTTGCTTGTGGCTATTATTTCAGGTACTGTGAGGAATGTGGCAGTCGATGCCATCACTTGGCCTACCCAGGTTCCTCCTAGATGGCACGTCGAGTGGTTTCCGTCCTCTGCCGAGGATCAGGAGGAGTAGCGCCATGACCGGCTTCATCATGGTGTTACTATGCATCGTCGCTAGTTTAATATTCCGCTGCAACGAATTTTTATACTCTGATTTGAAATTCAAACTTGGTTTGTAATAACTTTATGATACTATTTATGTATGATGAATTTGTGGAATGTTGTAATTTCTGGAACTCACCTTCGTGTGGGCGCGCTTGTTGTTTCGATCGTGAAAATGCGTGGTTAATCGGGTATAATCCGACGGCGCTCCAGCTTATTCCGGATTAAGCGCCTGACTGCTTGATTAGTGGTCCAGGGGTACTTAACTTGGAATAATTTCGGAGTGGTCCGCCACAGGGACCAAATCACCATTAGTGACATCGGGCTTGAAAACCTTAATGCATGTCAAATCCATCACTTGGAATAGAAGCTTGACACTCCCACGGACCCATTGAAACAAACGGCACCCAAAACGAAGGTCGGAGCCGCCACCGGCGAACTTTTCTTTCCCGGTCGCCAGGCTGTTAGGAAGATCCGGGAATGAGCCGGAAGATCCGATTTTAAGTTCCAGTCCATGTCCGGAAGCTCCAGTTTTATGTCCGGAAGATCCGGTTCTTCTCTGTGTAAAACCAGATGACCCGGTAATTTGAGTCGGAAGATCCGAAAGTCACCTAGTTGACTTATATACCAATGTTCCCAACTTAAAGTATGTTTATATATGATACTAAGGTATTCTAAACACATATTTAATATGTCTTTTGCATATTATTTTGTAATTTCAACCATGGCATAACCTATTTAATTGACCTCTCTAATCTTAGTTGTGACTAAAATAAGTTTGTGACAATTGACCTATCAACTAAAGGCATAAAGTAATTTCTTGGCACCCTCCTGATATAGTTTGTATTAGAATCCTATATATGTGAGCATGTGTGAATATTTATTTTGGAACATTCACTCGGTGATATGTTTGTTTGCCTCAAATGCCAATATTCAATCACTTGCTAGATGATTCTAAATCATGTTTGTCTTGTCTCATGAGTCATCACATCTCATATGCATATACATTTTCATTCATGATATGTTTTCAAATTTATGCATTCATATTCTCCACAGAGCATGACGTTCCGGAGCATCAAGTCTCAGGTAGGCACCCCTTTCCAACTATTATTAGAATGTTAATTTGCTTATTGTTTGTGCATAAGCCTCCCTATAGTGGTTCATATGTGATGATTAGAGTAGAACCTAATAGACATAAGCCTTAGCTCTAGATCAACTTCTAACAAAGTATGATTGTTGAAATATACAAACATAATTGCTTAGCCATGCTTAGCCGGTAGAAGTCGAGAGGTGACAAGGGCATCACCACTCGCGAGATATAGGAGTTTGTCTAAACATACTTGGATAGTTGGAAAGTTTTAAAGATGATCAACCATGAATATGAGACGAGTTTTGAGAAAGTAATGTAGGGCCATGTTGAGAGTGGAACCCAAATGGTTAGGCTTGCTTGAATTGGTTAAGGATCGATGCGTATCGCTTTGAAACTTGAGCACTCCTCGTACAAACCACATGTTTAGGATGGGATGGGCAAGCCAAGTACCATAAGCCGGACCTTGCTATGGGATGGTTTGACACGGGTTGTGATGAGGGGTAGATGGCATGCGTCCGTTACCCCTATACATCTCTGGCCGCCCTCTCATCGCCGGGTGTGGGTATGTGAACGACTGAGGGCATGAATTAACACTTATCCTTGGATCTCGGATATGGTCGTTGGTCTTGCGCTTCGTGTGGGAAAAGTTGTACACCCCTGTAGGGTTTTTGATCTATTGCAATAGCCACGGTCTTGGTTATGACACGCTCATTTGACTTTGACTTTACGTAGAGTTTCGGAAGGGGCTTATGGAAGATTGAGCTCATGGTTGATGATACATGATCACTTTATTTATGCGATTGTATTGGTGTATAATTTAGATATTAGATATGCTATGTCTTTTGCTTATTCACTTATTAAATTTCACTTGCAATTTCATACTTAAATATTAAAACTTGATTATCCCGTGCATCCACCAAATATGTATGTTTGGGATAAGTCCTGCTAGTACGCAATATACTAGCGGTGCTGCCGTTAAGTTGTTTTTGCAGGTTGTCTTCTTAGGAGTGATGACCACGTTCATCTCGCCAAAGCCGGCAAATTGGATGAAAGGCAGTAATCGCTCAAGCATAGGCAAGTGATGTCCATTGGGCAAGGACATCATTTTTATTCCTAAGCTTCTCTAATCTTTCCGCTGTGTTACATCTATTTATCTAAGAAAAACATGGTAGTATAGCGACATAAATCTCGACTAGATTCAAGCTGAATTATAATATCACTTTAGTTGGTAAAAACTCCCATGCTCTAGTTGATATAGGTTGTAGTTTTATTTTGAGAAATTCTTGTAAGGTGATCAAGACTTGTAATCCAAACTTTAAAATTTTGCTCTCCCATCCTTGTGATGGTACTCATGATGTACGAACGGTATGCGGGTTGATCCTGGGCATTGTTCGAGGCGCATACGGGGAATACCGGGATTATCTTGGTTAAGCCGGGTCGGTCAATGGATTATAACCCGGTTTAGGCAAGGTAATTTGGGTGGCTCCTTACAGGGGGGACGGGAAGAGCAGGGAGAAGAGAGGAGGACAGGCGGCGGCGACTTTTCACGAGGACGAGCGACAGCGGCGCTTCGTGAGGAGGACGAGGATGGGAAGCGCCCATGAGGGGATGGGAGGTTGATTTTTTATGTACAAGTGAGACCCACGCTAATAGCCCATACACAGCTCAGCATTATGGCAAAGAAATAAGGCCAAAAAATCATTGACATATACCAACTTGGTCTGTATACATTGCTGCTGCCCTAAAGCACTTGTGCTTAATTGCACTTGAAGCGGCTGTCTTTCCCAAAAACTATTCCGATGAATTTCGCATGTGCATAAGCAAAATTCCACAATCTGTTCTGGGCACATTGAGATAGATAATGCATCTGCATCCATCCATGATACTTAGACAAAAGACGTGTAAGAACAAAGGAAAATTAACCGATCACAAAATGTTGCTGCTAATATCTACCTTGATCGCCTCCACGATGCTCGGTGCCACTTCCGTAGTGGTGACCATGACTGTAGCCTCCCCGGCGTTGCTGGTTGTTGACGCCTTTTATGGTCAACACACGAGAGCGCTAGATCACGCGGATCGCAAACGGATCGAATTGCTGCTGGGTAACAGGAGGTTAGACCGCCTGTACAGGGAGTCAGACCGCCTGTCACAGGGGTCAGACCGCCCGTTACAGGGAGTCAGACCGCCCGTAGCTGAGACGCCACGAGATCGATCGTTCGATGGACAACTACCACACTTACGTGGTGGTGGACGGTTAGGTTTACGAGCAAACCAACAAAGAGATAACCAACGCACTTTCGTGACGAAGAACGACTAGTTTACGAGCAAACTAGCAAAGGTCGTCAATGCTCACACCCGGGAGGGACCCCGTCAGGGCGTGGACGTCGCCGGACGTGCCCTAGGTCGACCAGCAAGCCTTAGGATGCCATCAATGGCCATGGAGGTCATGATGGACAGCAAGGGAGACTGGAAAAGATTAGGGTTTGAAAGTAAAAGTGAGTTTCGATTGGATTGGATTTCTCTCAATTGGCCATAGCCCTTTATATTTATAGGGTGGGGAGGTCTGTACCCGTGGGGAGTCAATTACATGAGAAAATCCTGTCAAATACAACTCTAATTCGGATTAAAATAGCCACAGGCGGTCTAACCGGCTGGGTGCAGCACTGATTCTTGCCAGAGCCATAACTCCCTCATCCGGACTCCAAACCGGGCGATCCACATATGCATTTTGATCATCTCAACGAGGCCCATGCAATGGTGGAGTCAAAATCATATTTTGAGCACTTTCCTACAGGCAGTCAGACCGCCTGGCCCATTGCCAGACCGGCTACAGGGTACAGCCGGTCAGACCGCTTGTTACAGGCGGTTAGACCGGCTGTTGAGCCAGATCGGCATTCATGCCATTTTTGGTCGTCAACATATACCCCCCTGTTTCTTGGTAAAGCTTGCGTATCAAGAAACATTTATCATAATTCAAATTGCATAGGAGCAATGTCGAGCACAAGCGCATCGAACATGCTTCTCTCATATCTTGTGTGAGTCAAATAAGCCTGAGTATACATTACCTCGGCTGTGTTTTTTGAATATACTAGAAGATCATTCTCACACATGTAAGCTATTATGAATGCATAAAGCGACCGAATTGCAATAATGTCAATTGATCTTTGCAACACATCTCAAATCGAGCATGAAGAAATATGGAACAATTCAGTTGCATCCACAAGTCATCTTGACCATAAATAAAGGTGAATAATTAGCCAAAAAATAAATATAACCAAATTACCTCGAAGCAGGTAAAAGCCAGATTACTCTTGCATCCTTCTTTGCTTGTTTCCATCATGTCTTGCGATGCATCTTGAATTATGAAAATATTCAACAAAACTTTTCCAACTATTTCTTTCGGCCTTACTAAGTTATAAAACTCCAATAGCCGAAGTAGTAGAAACTTTGTTCGAATCTGCCCAATAGCAGTTAGACCGGATGTCAACGGCGGTTGGACCGGTCATGGTGGTGGAACCGGCTGTCAATGGCGGTCAAACCGGCACATCTAGAATAAGCCCTCTAGTTTTGCTAAACATCGGTCTTTTCTCATAAAAATGCTTGATTCGATGCTCATAATTCAAGAGGTACAATTCTGAATATTCATGTCTAGAAGCATGATAAACAATAAAGCTAAAATCATTCACTAGACATTTACTATGAAAACATCCAGTGACTCATTTAAATATAAACATTTGTTGCACCATCATCAATGAATCACTATGGATTAAGAAAATGCTTTTCACCCATGAATGCAAAATCTCTAACCCGAATATAAGACTTACATTCGGCTCGATCATCGATGCAAAATACTTAAATCGGCTAAATATCCAAAGCATCCTTATTTAGTGGAACAAAGGCAGCACCAGTGTTTTTGAAAACACTTTGCAAGCCGATTTAGTAAATATAAACTTAATGGTGAAAAGTTACTCCTTTTTCTAATGCCTTGCCCCCCGAGTATTAAATTCACATAAGTAACCGCTCATCGGGAAACTTCCCACTTTAGGGCGATGATCAAAGGTGCTCATCGGCCGTATATGTTGCCAAGGACGATATAAAATATCATCTATATTGTAACACCCAGATTTCCAAGAAATCCGAATGCTTCCATATGTGTGCCCAGGATGTCCACAGAACACATATAGATTACAAATCAATCACAGAGAACACAATGCTCGAATAAAATAATTTATATCAGAGTTTAACACAAAACATAGTCTTAGACAAATAACACAGCGGAAGACTTAATATTATTTAAACGCTTCAAAACTAGTAGAGCCTCAAATCCACAGGGACACCGACTGGTTGAACACAGCTAGAAGTACGGCAGATCCTCCGGAAACTCAGCAAGCGACTGATCATTCATTGCTCCATCTGTTACCCATCCAGGATTTTGTTGAATAGTTGCAAGTGTAAGTAAACCATCTTACTTAACAAGTATAACACGGGTTATGCAAGGACAAAAGGCTTGACACGGTTATACTGCATTAGCACTTTTAGTTGTTTCATTTTATTATCATCTAATTTACTACAAATGAGTAGAATCCCAAGATAAACCCATTAATAAGGTATAAGTGATTATAGAACAAACCAACATCAACCACTAATATCATCTTCTAATTAAAAAGGATCCAGGCCGCTCGTGTCCGTGAGCACGGCTATCATGATAGATCAACACTCTGCAGAGGTTTCGCCCTTTACCCGCCGGTCACATAAATCCAAAAAGAACTTATGTTACGAGGACTTTCACAAAACACCCTAACAAGCACAGTAGCCGTTTTGGTTCAACATAGGCAGCATAACCCGAGGCATCGAGATTGACGTACGCTCAGGGCACAACGTGAGGGGGTCAATGGCGTCCAGAGCGAGAGCGCAATCATCGCAACGTGTGAAGCTGCCGTACATCGGGCGCTTACATCACGGGACTTTGCCTAACGAGACATAGCCAACGGATAAAACCTTCCTCGATGGATCAAACTATACTCTCACAAATGTTCCCCACATACGCCTTTCGGTAACCACTGGCAAGCTAGAGACGTACAAGCTAATCATCCAAGACCAGAGCCATTATAGTTCCAACGGCGGCGAACAGGTTCCTGGGTTGTCGCTTTAAGAACCGGACCTTATGGAGAGACATTAGAACAAAGCACGAAGCACATGCTCTAATTCCCTAGATCAAACCTTATACAGACACTAGAACAAAGCACACAGCACATGCTCTAGTTCCCCGAACCATGTTGCTGAAAAGCATCTTTTAACCATCATTGAAGTGAACCATTAGTTCAGTATTAACATAAAAATAAATGTTGGTTGCAGCGCGTAGCATAGACTAACCATAATGCATAAAACCCCGGGTAATCAAGGAATAAGGTAAAGACTAGGAACATCCTTAGGGGTTAACAGTATTAGACACATGCATATGATTTATGTGATTAATCGGTGCATAGGTAACAAGGATGGTCCGTGTTATACTTGCCTTCCTTAGTGAACTGCTGCTGCTCCTGCTCTTCGGAAACGGGATCGTCGGCGAACTCGAACGGCTCGGCAACTACTCACATCGATCACCACACAAGCATCCACACATACATGCAAACAAGATATTTAATTAGAACAATACACCAAACATAAACAAAAGTTGAAAAGAAGGCTTTAGAGTTACTCTACGCTTCACTACGAACACGCGAGCGCGAAAATCACTCAAATCGGAGTTAAAACGGAGAAACTACGCTTAAAACGGGCTCTAAGGGCTTGCTGGTAAAGGTTTTAGGCTTCCAGGGGTGTTTTTGAAAGAAACCAGGGACCTAAAACATAATTTCGTATAAAAACACGAGGGCTGCGGCGTAAAACTGCCATCTAGGATGGTGGGCACTATTTTTCAAAAGAGCAGGGGCTAAACCGAAAGAAAAAGGACTAAACTGTAAATACTTGTGAATAGAGGTGGACCGCGGGTTGATTTTCGAAAACTGCAGGGGCTCTTTTGCAAACCTGGCACGGCGGCTGCTGGGTGCTGACGTCGGCTGACGTCACCGTCTACTGTGCTGTGGACCGACCGTAGACTGTGGTCCACGGGTCCACGGTGGACCGGGTTCGGATCGGATCTAGGCCGTTCAGATCTAATCGAACGGCTAGGGTCGATTGAATCCTTTAGGTCGTCGGGGTGCGGCAGCCGACGGCGGCGCATCGCTGGACCTCGCCGGAGTGGACTCTGCTCGGCGCTACGGTGGACCAAAGCTCGCCGCGATGGCTCCTAAAGATAGAGGACAGAGAGGGGATTCGATTTTGGGGGTTCTACTCGAAGGTTGCGCGGCGGTGGCGGCTGGCGACGAGCGGCGGCGGGTTGACGGCTCCGGTGAGGTCGTGCGAACATGGGAAGGCGAGAGAAAGGGGGTAAAGGGGCTCGGCGAGTTCCTCGGCTTACCCCGAGGCTCCACGACTCGACGTTGGCGGCAAAGCGGCGGCGGAACGGTGGCTCGGCGGCGCTAGGGTTCGGCGGCGGCGCTCGGAGCTTGGAGGCGGCTAGGGCTAGGGATTCGAGGCGGAGGGGGTTTACGAGCTTGGCGGCGGCTTATATAGGGGTCACGGGCAGCCTCGGCGTGCGGGCCACGCAAGGAAGTCCATGCGCAGCACGGCGGCGCGGCGGCGCGGAGGAGGAGTCCCGTTCCCTTACGGCGAGAGGAAGAAGGAGGAGCTGACGGGTGGGCCCAAGTCGTCAGCCGCAGAGAGAAAGAGGGGGCGCGGGCTGGCTGGATGGGCTGCGGAACGGGCTGCTGCTGGGCCGCGCAGGGAGAAAGAAGGGTTGGGCCGCGGGAAAAAGAAAAGGGAGAAAGAGTGGGCCGGCTGGGCTGAAAAGAGAGAGGGAAAAAGAGAGAGAAAAGAAAAGGTTTTTCTTTTATTCAAACACTCACTTGAATTCAAATTCAAATTTGAATTCAACAATCAAAAACAAATGCACCAGCATGAATGCAACAATAATGTTTCTATTTCCTATATTTTATTTTATTTTCCTCAAAATTTTATTTTCCCTATATTAATCATGGGCACATTAATATAAAAAGCCATTTATTTACTAAATTTTTAAATAGGGCATTTTTAGGGTGTTACAATTCTACCCCCCTTAAAATGAATCTCGTCCTCGAGATTCGGACGTGGATTGGAAGAGATATGGATATTCTGCCTTGAGATCATCCTCTCTTTTTCGTGTTGCTTCACCTTCTGAATGACGTCTCCACTGAACCTTGCACACACGGATATCTTTGTTCCCGGTGACCCTCTCTGATTCCTCCAAAACCTTGACCAATCTCTGAGGACTTAATTGCCTGATACTCAATCTTCTCTCCTGATGGAGCCACTAACTGAACTGTCTTCTTGAAACACTGTATGATGGCATCACACTTTGCTAGCCAGCTCATTCCCAAAATCAGATTGGATCCTTTCCAATGGAACTCAGAACTATTGGATGCGCTACAAGTCTACCCCCCTTATGGTCCCTGCCATACTCCTCAGAGCTAGTCTTGATAAACTGAAGAAGGTCCACTGAACTGACAAGATAAGGAACCCAGAGAACAGAGAAAGTGGTAGATGGTGTGCACAGGAGATAAGGAACCCAACTATTTATTCATTAAAATCCTTATACCATAATCCAATACTAGATGATTGCAGACTTTGATCCATGCTCATCACAAACATTACAAAGATCCAAATCACACATAAGCATAATGACAATTCATTCAAGCATTCAAAGACATGGTTCACACAAGACTCGACACTCTTAGACTAGTTTTGAACCCGAAAACGTTCTATTTGTTCTCTATTACAACTTTATGGGAGGCTCTAGGGGTCGATGGTGGTGTGGTAACCTAGGGTGCTACATCAGGTCCTTCTGTGTGGTGGCGACTGTGCACCGAACTCTGGTCTGCGTGGCACAGGTCCTTCCAACTAGTGCTGCAGCTCCTCATTCTTCTCTTGTTGTTGCTCTAACTCCACGGACTCGGTCTCTAGCTCCTCGGGGTTCCCTTCTTCGGCCTCCTGCCTAAGAAGCTCCTGGTAGGCATCCGGGTTGCGTACCACCAACGGGTACTCATCGATGCGGGGTGGAAGGTAGCCATCAGTGCTCTTGCGGACTGTCTATCTCTGTCGAGCCATCTATGGAAGTAAAAACTAGAGGAGGGCTAGAAAATTTTCACAAAGGACAGAGGTAGAATAGAACACCATTTTTCAATAGAACTCAACTCTAGGATGTAAGATAATTTTTAGAGCAAGCATTAAGCAGGTTCTAATCGTCCGTTCTATCTAGGCTGTGATCCTACAGTTAGCACGGCTCTGATACCAACTTTGTAACACCCAGATTTCCAAGAAATCCGAATGCTTCCATATGTGTGCCCAGGATGTCCACAGAACACATATAGATTACAAATATTGAATCACAGAGAACACAATGCTCGAATAAAATAATTTATATCAGAGTTTAACACAAAACATAGTCTTAGACAAATAACACAGCGGAAGACTTAATATTATTTAAACGCTTCAAAACTAGTAGAGCCTCAAATCCACAGGGACACCGACTGGTTGAACACAGCTAGAAGTACGGCAGATCCTCTGGAAACTCAGCAAGCGACTGATCATTCATTGCTCCATCTGTTACCCATCCGGGATTTTGTTGAATAGTTGCAAGTGTAAGTAAACCATCTTACTTAACAAGTATAACATGGGTTATGCAAGGACAAAAGGCTTGACACGGTTATACTGCATTAGCACTTTTAGTTGTTTCATTTTATTATCATCTAATTTACTACAAATGAGTAGAATCCCAAGTATAAACCCATTAATAAGGTATAAGTGATTATAGAACAAACCAACATCAACCACTAATATCATCTTCTAATCAAAAAGGATCCAGGCCGCTCGTGTCCGTGAGCACGGCTATCATGATAGATCAACACTCTGCAGAGGTTTCGCCCTTTACCCGCCGGTCACATAAATCCAAAAAGAACTTATGTTACGAGGACTTTCACAAAACACCCTAACAAGCACAGTAGCCGTTTTGGTTCAACATAGGCAGCATAACCCGAGGCATCGAGATTGACGTACGCTCAGGGCGCAACATGAGGGGGTCAATGGCGTCCAGAGCGAGAGCGCAATCATCGCAACGTGTGAAGCTGCCGTACATCGGGCGCTTACATCACGGGACTTTGCCTAACGAGACATAGCCAACGGATAAAACCTTCCTCGATGGATCAAACTATACTCTCACGAATGTTCCCCACATACGCCTTTCGGTAACCACTGGCAAGCTAGAGACGTACAAGCTAATCATCCAAGACCAGAGCCATTATAGTTCCAACGGCGGCGAACAGGTTCCTGGGTTGTCGCTTTAAGAACCGGACCTTATGGAGAGACATTAGAACAAAGCACGAAGCACATGCTCTAATTCCCTAGATCAAACCTTATAGAGACACTAGAACAAAGCACACAGCACATGCTCTAGTTCCCCGAACCATGTTGCTAAAAAGCATCTTTTAACCATCATTGAAGTGAACCATTAGTTCAGTATTAACATAAAAATAAATGTTGGTTGCAGCGCGTAGCATAGACTAACCATAATGCATAAAACCCCGGGTAATCAAGGAAGAAGGTAAAGACTAGGAACATCCTTAGGGGTTAACAGTATAGACACATGCATATGATTTATGTGATTAATCGGTGCATAGGTAACAAGGATGGTCCGTGTTATACTTGCCTTCCTCAGTGAACTGCTGCTGCTCCTGCTCTTCGGAAACGGGATCGTCGGCGAACTCGAACGGCTCGGCAACTACTCACATCGATCACCACACAAGCATCCACACATACATGCAAACAAGATATTTAATTAGAACAATACACCAAACATAAACAAAAGTTGAAAAGAAGGCTTTAGAGTTACTCTACGCTTCACTACGAACACGCGAGCGCGAAAATCACTCAAATCGGAGTTAAAACGGAGAAACTACGCTTAAAACGGGCTCTAAGGGCTTGCTGGTAAAGGTTTTAGGCTTCCAGGGGTGTTTTTGAAAGAAACCAGGGACCTAAAACATAATTTCGTATAAAAACACGAGGGCTGCGGCGTAAAACTGCCATCTAGGATGGTGGGCACTATTTTTCAAAAGAGCAGGGGCTAAACCGAAAGAAAAAGGACTAAACTGTAAATACTTGTGAATAGAGGTGGACCGCGGGTTGATTTTCGAAAACTGCAGGGGCTCTTTTGCAAACCTGGCACGGCGGCTGCTGGGTGCTGACGTCGGCTGACGTCACCGTCTACTGTGCTGTGGACCGACCGTAGACTGCGGTCCACGGGTCCACGGTGGACCGGGTTCGGATCGGATCTAGGCCGTTCAGATCTAATCGAACGGCTACGGTCGATTGAATCCTTTAGGTCGTCGGGGTGCGGCGGCCGACGGCGGCGCATCGCTGGACCTCGCCGGAGTGGACTCTGCTCGGCGCTACGGTGGACCAAAGCTCGCCGCGATGGCTCCTAAAGATAGAGGAGAGAGAGGGGATTCGATTTTGGGGGTTCTACTCGAAGGTTGCGCGGCGGTGGCGGCTGGCGACGAGCGGCGGCGGGTTGACGGCTCCGGTGAGGTCGTGCGAACACGGGAAGGCGAGAGAAAGGGGGTAAAGGGGCTCGGCGAGTTCCTCGGCTTACCCCGAGGCTCCACGACTCGACGTTGGCGGCAAAGCGGCGGCGGAACGGTGGCTCGGCGGCGCTAGGGTTCGGCGGCGGCGCTCGGAGCTTGGAGGCGGCTAGGGCTAGGGATTCGAGGCGGAGGGGGTTTACGAGCTTGGCGGCGGCTTATATAGGGGTCACGGGCAGCCTCGACGTGCGGGCCACGCAAGGAAGTCCATGCGCAGCACGGCGGCGCGGCGGCGCGGAGGAGGAGTCCCGTTCCCTTACGGCGAGAGGAAGAAGGAGGAGCTGACGGGTGGGCCCAAGTCGTCAGCCGCAGAGAGAAAGAGGGGGCGCGGGCTGGCTGGCTGGGCTGCGGAACGGGCTGCTGCTGGGCCGCGCAGGGAGAAAGAAGGGTTGGGCCGCGGGAAAAAGAAAAGGGAGAAAGAGTGGGCCGGCTGGGCTGAAAAGAGAGAGGGAAAAAGAGAGAGAAAAGAAAAGGTTTTTCTTTTATTCAAACACTCACTTGAATTCAAATTCAAATTTGAATTCAACAATCAAAAACAAATGCACCAGCATGAATGCAACAATAATGTTTCTATTTCCTATATTTTATTTTATTTTCCTCAAAATTTTATTTTCCCTATATTAATCATGGGCACATTAATATAAAAAGCCATTTATTTACTAAATTTTTAAATAGGGCATTTTTAGGGTGTTACATATATGAATTCACCCATAAAAGTATGCACAACCGAAATAAAGTGTAGAGAAAGATACAAATAACAGAATTAAAATCTTCTCTATGAGCTAAACATTTCGGCTTTTGTAAATTAAGAGCAATGCATATTGCAATTAATTATGTGTATGAAAATTCGGTGAAAACCCTCCATGATATATAGACCCAGATGGCAACCAAGGATCAAAATAACAACATGAGGGATAACAAAGCATACTATAGAATGAATTCCATGGCATAGGTAAATATGGCATCTGAAAATCAAATGGATGATGCAATGACCAATAATTTCGATGATTTGGTGCAAACCTTGTATTTGAAGATCATCTCTCGGACCTCCTATTCTCCTTCAACTGCGTTGCACCTTTTGCTTGGACATTATCCCTGTCTCGAGTACAAATGCTTCTTTTAGGAACCCATGCCATGCCCTTTTTTCTCAACTCTTGAGCACTAAGCTTTTGTAGCTTATTCTTTTGCCAATTCGATAAATGAAGTGAACGTCCCAATTTTGTTTCAGTTTTGGACAGCAGCACCTCATTCTTACCTTTTGGCTTCTTCACCTTCTTTTGTTCAGATTTGGCACTTGGAGGATCAATGGCAATTTTTTCCTCTCCTTTACCATCACTAGCCGAAGTGCCTAACACATTAATCGGCTCCTCACTAACTGAATTCAGATCTGAACTTTCATCATTGCGGTCATCCTTTTTCACCACATAAACCTGCTTGACAACCTTTTTCTTGTTTTGAACTCTAGACCGATCTTTTTTATCAAAACGCTCATTTTCAACATACGGTTGTCTAGCACATGATGGTCCTCTTGAAGCTGCATACTCTACATGATATGGCCTGAAATATGAAGGATTATGTGCCCATGAATTATCCCACCCCCATGATGAGTAAGGATTAAAATTTGTGGGATGTGAAGCATATGGAATTGGCATTGGTGGCCCTGAAGAAGAATATGATGCTGCTGAACGGAAACTCCTTCTTTGCCAATTCCAATTCCCATAAGTATGTTTAGGAGGCAACCTTGATGATTTAACATCACTTGACCGATTAGCACGCTTGGCCTCATTATCTTTTTTATATTTAGCCAGAAGTTCATTGAAAGTGAGCTTCGGCATTTTGCCCTTGTGCTTAACACAGTCTTTACCTCCTTCCACTTTAGGATGTTCAGATTTAGACATAGGTGAATTTCTTAGACCTGAACCGACCTGATTAGTTTCGGAGACCGGTCTTCCTTGTTGGTGACAGGCGGTCAGACCCCCTGTCGCAGGCGGTCTAACCTTACAGCCGGTCAGACCTCCTGTTGCAGGCGGTCTAACCTTACAGCCGGTCAGACCCCCTGTCGCAGGCGGTCTGACCTCCTGTTCCAGCACAGCTGAAGTAACAGGATCTTGATCCAATGGAGAAAAATTCATTTGCCCCCTGGTAACCTCTGTAATTTTAATCGGTTCATCGTCCTCAATAGTTGCTTGAACTTTCAAATCATGGACGATGTCCTTCTCATCACTTGGGAGCTTTGAATCTTTCTCTTTGGCAATTGAAATAGGATCCTCATTTAAATCGGCTAACTTCAACCGATTTACTGACCCTTTGCCATCAAGACCAATTGAAGCCAACTGGTCATCCTCTTGTGTTGGAGAAAATCTCAATCGTCCAATGTTAATGGCCGATTGTATGAATTGACGAAACATATTGCAATCACTAGTATTATGACCAAAAGAATTATGCAACTTGCAATATTTTCGACCCTCTAACTCAAGAGATGATGGAATAACTTTGTGATCAAATAGCTTAATAAGATTGTTCTCTAGTAAGGTATCAAATAAATCATCACACAAAGTTAAATCAAAGGTATACTTCATTTTCTCTACATGATGCTTTTGTGGAGAAGGTTTTAAGGCCAAGCAAACGAATGGTTCAGATTTACTCTCGACCCATTCGGCTATACCTTTCTTTACACTTCTCATAGCCGATGCTTTGGGATTAATTAGCAAATCAACGTCGGCCTTCACAATGCTTTTTGGTTTTCTTTTCTTAAACCCGAAATGACCACAAGTAAACCATGTAGAGAAAAACTTTGGCAATAATGATGGAGAAAATTTAAATGCCAAAACATCGTTGTTGTCGGCCTTCCTAATCTTTACAATACAATGACCGACACAATCTGAACTCATGCTACTTTTAACAAGTAAATTATTCTCCTCAATCGATCTCTTAGAAATATTCATGATAGAATCACTAATAGATGAATCAATTGAAGAGACATGACCTGATTGGGAATTACTTGTAAAGCATACCTTTTCAAATATGTTGGAGAGGCGTGGGACTTTGATGTAGATGGTGTCATACTTCTTCTCTTGATGACAGCCTACATCCACATCCTTCATAGGCCGGTCAGACCGGCTGTTGCAACCGGTTAGACCGGTGTTCCCACAGCTGCTGGAAAACACCTTGTGGCGATATGCCAATGCCTTCTCCTTGCTTCCAGACCCATGGTGATTAACGTCAATAGTGGGTCCTGGTTTAGCCTGAAGTTGTTGCTTATTTATCATGTGAGAACCAGTAGATAAACACACAACACCTTTGGCTTTAGAAAAATCAAGAATAGCTGTTTTCTTAGTCTTGTCATTATTTTGTACAGCCAAACTTGTCTCTTTTGGTAGAACAAATTCAGACCGTTCAGTTGTTGCAATAACCAAACTATGGTTCAAATCTGAATTATTCTCTTTTTCTTTATTCATTCGGTCTTGAGCCACTTCAGCTCTAATGCGAACTCGAGCAACCGAATAATATTCACAATTGTTTATTTTATCTCTAATAGAAGATTTTAAACCTTTAAAATATAAATCAGCAAGGTCAACATCAGAAATCGACAAATTAGAGCAACGGTTTTTAATTTCTTTGAATCGTCTTGAATATAGACTAACCGATTCACCTTCACCCTGCTGAATATTATAAAGGTAGACAGCGTATGATGTTTGAGAATAACTGGCCGGATAGCTAGAATTAGCGTGGCCAATCTTCTCATTCACCGGCAAGTTTTGTGAATTTGCAGCCGATGAATCAATAAATGGAACACTTTGTTGAACATTACTAGAATTATCAATATATGGTGTTCCATAAAAATTAGCCAAACTCACCATGTTAGCTTGGCCTTGATAATCACTCATCGGCCTCTGAACTTGTTGTACAGCCGATGCGTCAGAATGAATAGGTGCATATTGTATGTTGCTACTAGCATTGAAATTAAAAGCATGCATATTATTTGACAATGGCCTTTGAGCATAACATTCAGAATTATAATTTGCATAAGTAGAACAATCTGAATAATTATTAGCCGATGCAATATGCCTACTATTATCATATCTAGCAACATCAACATGAGAACTCATGGTACTTGCAAAATAACTATTAGACATAGGCAATGTATTTGCAATTTGTACCTTGGGCTGGTCGTAGTAATATTGTTGTGGAACATAAGAATAACCCGCCATAATAGGTCTTGATGCTAATGAACTTGTAATAAATAAATCCAGATATTTTTGATGATCGAAGCAACCAATGACCAATACTTTGCTTCTCTTCTAGTCTTCAATCTACAGTAGGAAGCAAGCAAAATACAATGTAATCGGCTTGGGCAGCCTGATCCAAAGTTAGTAACTATAGGTGTAATCGGTCCAAAAAAACCAGATCCAACTATAACGGCGAATCAAAGTAATAGATCAATTAAGTATATGGCTAGGGATTGATAGAATGGTTTGAGCAACCTGATCTTTCTTCCCCAGCGGAGACGCCAAAATGTGTTGACACCTTTTATGGTCAACACACGAGAGCGCTAGATCGCGCGGATCGCAAACGGATCGAATTGTTGCTGGGTGACAGGAGGTTAGACCGCCTGTACAGGGAGTGAGACCTCCTGTCACAGGGGGTCCGATCGCCCGTTACAGGGAGTCAGACCGCCCGTAGCTGAGACGCCACGAGATCGATCGTTCGATGGACAACTACCACACTTACGTGGTGGTGGACGGTTATGTTTACGAGCAAACCAACAAAGAGATAACCAACGCACTTTCGTGACGAAGAACGACTAGTTTACGAGCAAACTAGCAAAGGCCGTCAATGCTCACACCCGGGAGGGACCCCGTCAGGGCGTGGACGTCGCCAGACGTGCCCTAGGTCGACCAGCAAGCCTTAGGACACCATCAATGGCCATGGAGATCACGATGGACAGCAAGGGAGATTGAAAAAGATTAGGGTTTAAATGTAAAAGTGAGTTTCGGTTGGATTGGATTCCTCTCAATCGGCCATAGCCCTTTATATTTATAGGGTGGGGAGGTCTGTACCCATGGGGAGTCAATTACATGAGAAAATCCCGTCAAATACAACTCTAATTTGGATTAGAACTGCCACAGGCGGTCTAACCCCCTGTACAGGCGGTCTAACCGGCTGGGAGTAGCACTGATTCTTGCCAGAGCCATAACTCTCTCATCCGGACTCCAAACCGGGCGATCCACATATGCATTTTGATCATCTCGACGAGGCCCATGCAATGGTGGAGTCAAAATCATATTTTGAGCACTTTCCTACAGACGGTCTAGACCAGCTGTACACCTGTACAGCTGGTCAGACCACTTGTTACAGGCGGTAGACCGACTGTTGAGCCAGATCGGCATTCATGCCATTTTTGGTCATCAACACTGGTAACCATGGCCGCCTGGACCTGCACCCCATGTCGGCGGAACAACTGCAGCATGCGCGTCAACGCGCCCGGCCGCCGCGCCGCTGGCATCCGGGCTGCAAAGCATGACGCCTTCCCTACCGCGAACACCTCTCCAGATGCACTGGCGCAGTCTGCCACAGCCCGCCGCCCTGCCACGGCGAAAGCGTCATGGGATTTGAGCGCCGCCACCATGCCCCGCAGCACCGCCACGTACGCGATTGCCTCGTCCAGGATCCTCGCCCTCTCCGCCTGTAGGCCGTCGCCGCCGCCGCACCCGTGAGACGATGGCCAAGAACGAACGAACGAACGAAAGGGGAAACGAGGAGAAAAGGAAGATAAACGGGGAAATTGGCGAGGAAGAAGCATGCCGAGATCGACCGACCCGAGGTGGCAGGTGGGGGAGAAGCACGCCCAGCTCGGCGTAGAGCTGGGACATGTGCCGGCGGCGCGCGCGCTTGATCTCCGCCACCGTCTGCCACTGCTCTGGCAGTGCCAACGCCACCTTCGTTGTCCGTGCCGGCGAGCCCTTGGTTTTGGCGGCCACAGACAGCACCAGCGGCAGCTCCTCGGCCATGGAGATCAAAGTGCCGCGGCGCGGTGCGAAGTACAATCGTTGCGTTGTCCACTGCCATAGATATGACGGGACCAACAGTTCAACTACGCTTGGCAACTTCCTCTGCAAACTGCTGAGCTGGGTGCCTGGGACCTGGTGGGAGGTTGGCCTGTGAGGGAAGAGGGAGGTGCTGTCAGCTTTTAGTTGGTGGTGTACTGGTGTTGGTTCAGGGAGGAGCCAGGAAACGTTTCCTGTTTAAGGACTTGCCGACTTGGTCAACGCATCTCTTGAATAGGACCGTTCACACCGTGGTTGTTCACTTGTTCTATATCCAACCTGGGAATTTCAACAAGTATTAAAAAAACCTGGGAATTCCGAAGTTATTAGACTTGCTTCTTGTGAAAAATCTAAGGAAATTCCTACATTCCGATATTCTCCATTTCTCCAATATCTTATCATATTGTGTTGTTCTACAAAGAGTACGATTGGACATTTATTTAAAAAGAGTAGTTCTTATTCGACATCCCTCATATTTTGTTTGTTTGTTTTTGTTGTCCAGGTCCTTTTGCCAATTTCCTATAATTTGTGAAACTGGGATTACCAAAGAACTACAATGTGATTATCCTCAATTGGACGGGGGAAGGGGGGTATCACATATTCGCGGTGCAAGTAATGTCAACCCACAACAAACTTCTGCTTCCTTTCCTCTCGATGGGATATTGCGCTAGCCCATGATTGGTGGCCGCGATTGCTATGGAGGTCAGAGATTTCGAGTACATATCTGCACCGACCATACATGAGTACATTCGGTAGTTGTACTCGACAGACGATATATTTGGGGAGAGGCACCATCATCAGTTTAGTCTGTCTGCGGCAGCTCCTGCTAGGAAACCCTCGCCTCCACTATTCTGAGCGCAGGTAGAGGAGGCCCTCTACAGGCCGACGTGGCGTGGGCCCTATGGCCCACCTTGCGCCGGTGCCGTCACCCCCAACCGCTAGGAGTAGAAGCAGGAGACAGCAGCTGCGCCGGTGCTAGAGATAGAGGCCCAGAGCTGAGGACATGTGCCGCCTCCGCCGTTACAGAGCCAGGGTGAGAGCACATGTGCTGGAGAGAAACAAGATTCGAAGCACAACAACGATTGGAAGCACAAATCTAACCACAATCGAAGATTGGAAGCACAAATCAAAGTTTCAAAGTATATATCAAAAATTGGAACCACAAATAGAGTGAAAGAAAGAGCTATCCATCGAGAGGGAGGGGATGGCGAGCCGACCAGGCATCCGTGAGGAGCAGAGGATGAGTGCGCCAGTTCTAGCGGGCCATGGCGAGCGGCGGCCCTGCGGAGGTTATGGTGGAGCTCCAATGGCAGCCCACGAATCCGCACCTCCTCACCATGATGGAGCTCGAGCTGCAGCCTCTACCTTCGCGGTGAGTGGTCACATTATTAATAAATATTTAAATATTAATTTTAATGTTTTATTGTATAATTTATAAATATTGATTAATTTATTATTTTATTTTCACACAAATTTAGAATATTAGTCTTTCATAATTTATAAATAATCACCCACTAACCTTAGGGGAGATAACAAGGTAGCAGGATAATGGTAAAATGAATGACAGGATAGAAAGCCTGGAATGACCAGCGACACAGGAGACTCACTAAAAGAGCAAAGGAAAGTAGCTGAGAGAATAACAGGCGAAAAGGGAACCTATAACACTTCTAAAGGCCGAGAAGCCACCAGTTCTACTTAGATATTGTGAAACTTAACTTTCTTCGACAGCTAGAGAAGGAGGACACAAAGTGGGATTTGAAGAGGGTTCTCCAGGCTCAGCAACTACTATTATGAAAACACTCGAACATGGTGGACTACAAAAGACAGACAGGGCTATCGCCACCTGCCGCCTACCACTGTGGTACCATGGGGTGAACCACACTCCATAGCTAACACTAAACCAGACATTACGTCTGCACTTAATGCTAGAAGTCCCCCTGAGGCCATGATAGAGGAATATCCCTTCACTCCAGGACTTTGCAAGCTCGTGGTCCAAGCGAGAAAGACCCGCAAGCAATGCCCCCAACAGATCTAACTAAACTCTAACATTAAGCTAGAGGCGAGAAGAATTATTCCACTTCACTTAAGATCGAAGTTTAAAGGGATAAAACATAAAGCAGAGAGTAAAGCTTGCTCAAAACTATAGAAGATAAATATATTGATATGATATTCAGGAACATAAAGTAAAAGATACAAGAGCTTAACCAAAACTAAGCTTCCGGAACCCCGATACGAGCTTGAATCAACCCTAACTCTCAACTACAAGCCAAAACTACAAAGTGGAAATGTAAAGCTTGAGTATAGCTCCTTGTACACCTTGGTGTCTTGGATGGGGGGTGAGGGCCTGCTTTTATAGCTTTCAAGAGTGGTGGCCAGCTTTTCACGCCATGGAGGTAGAGTACCTCCCACGCGAAGGAGGTCACGTGAAGCTACAGCAGGAGGTCGGCCGTCTAAGAGATGTTGCCACCTCCTCGTGTGTGGTCTTCATGTCTTGACGGCCCTTAGGCACGTCAATTGTGAACCGCAAGCGTATGGATCGTGTGTAGCTTTTCCCTTAGAGTATTCTTCCAAGGTATATCAATCCGTGGATCAATAATGAACTTACTAGGAATATCCATCTAATCTAACGGGTTTATCCTAACATGAAGCATTGATTGCAGTTGGATCACATCCATGAACATAGGTAAAGATAAAGCATAGCCAAAGGTATGACTAAGCCTATGCGCACCTTCTAGTTGTAGTTTTAGCTAATCGAGTAAGTACATCATCCTAAGCTTCTTTAAATCATGACCTCCGGTGCTAGATGACCGTGTCTTACATAAGGACACACCCTATCATAGCACTATCCCCTTCGGTCCACAAGCTAGCCACTCTAGCATGTAGAACGTGTGGAACTCCTTTGGTAGTCCCGGCATGAACCCCTAGCCGCCACAACTAGAAGGACACCCTATGTGACCTATCTTAAGAATAGATCTAAGAATGAAGTAAACCCAAAGAAGAATGAAATCTTTAGAAAGATGTATTCCCAAGCACCGATCCAGGAGACACTTGATCGCTAAATAGATCGGATGACATGAAGACATTACTCACCAGTGTTATCCAAAACGCTAAACACTAGACAATCGCTTACCCTCCGTTTAGCGTATAGACGGTTTAGACGATAAATTGAACGGTTTAAACATTTTGCACTATAGCAGTAAATATGCATATAAAATCATTTACATACTATATTTAGGCATACATATAATATATAAATGTCATAATCTTATCACGTAACAAACATATCAACCACGACCCCACGCTGCCACTACTTTAGGCTTGCATTTTTCCCGTATGGCACAATTTGTGGCCCAACATTCTCCCATCCATATCTAATTATCTTGCTAAAACTAATTTCTTATTGACCACGCTATCATCTAAACACGTGTTTAACGGTGTAAACACATTTAACTTCTGTTTAATTGCATCGTTTAGACCATTTTTTGACTAGTTTGACCGTTTAGACGGGTTTAGCGTTTAATTCAGCGATTAGGCCCTAAACCACACATGAAGTCTTCGTTTACAGTTTAGACACGTCTAAACGGTCGTTTAAACGGGTTTAGGCGAACACTGTTACTCACATAATAGATTCAATTGGATCGTCACCACCGAGAACATACCATCGACGACTCCAACTAGCTCATGAACTCCACCATGATACAACCATGCAAGGAGGTCATGGTGGCTAGGGTTGGCCTAAGCCATCCCTAGACAACTTCAAGTACTCGCTACGGCTGTTGTCTCCCTTTGGTGTTACTCTTTGGATTTCGTTGAGTTCTTGTGGTGGATGGATGATCAAACATCTCCTTGGGTGCCTAGGGGGTGTATTTTATACCCTAGGGGAGTCTTGGGTCGAGTTCCACCTTGCCTTCCACGTGATCCTTATTTGGGAGTTAAGTTTTTATAAGATTGCCTCCTCCAGATTTTTCTATTTTGCAGCCCTTCCTCGTTGAGGTCATATCCCCCATGCCCGGACTCCAAACAAGGCAAACTCAAACTCTAAATCCCACGTCCAGACTCCAAATAACTCAAACTCAAACTCTAAAAGTTAACAGAGAAGATTTGAGATGGACAATAGCATCCATGTGTTCGCACGGTGCATCAAGAATAAATAGAAAAATAAAAATCAAGAAACCAATCACGGACGACAGGGAAAGGGAAGATTGATGTCGAGCTGATCGAGCACGATGCGTCTCCTGTGTGGCCTCTGGCTCATCAACTCACCGTGCACCTGTTGTTCACTTGTTCTTGCTTCGTTGACTTGGTTCAGCAATGGGAAAATGATGGATGTGTTGAGGAGCTACTATGCGGATCTGTAAGGAGGGGCAGCCATGAACGGAGACTCTGAAGGGAGGTAGGGAAGCAGAAGTCTCCGGTGGGTGGCGGCGACGCAGAGAAACACGTAGGAAAGGGTGAGACCATGAGGCATATGGAGTTCTATACGAGTGAGGGGAGTTTAGGATTTTGTTTATGGGCTTTGTTTGGCCTAGACCTGAGCATTTGTGGCCTGGCCCGGCCCTACCAGTGGGCCCGGCCCGAGCCCGGTGGGTTTTGGCCCGCCCATGCCTTTTAATGGGATGGGACTGGCAGCGAAAACCATGCCCGAAAAAATTCGGACTGGCCCGAGCCCACCCAGACGACTAATTTCATTTATTTTTCAACTAAAAAAGGACGGGAAGCCCGAGCCCACCCACGGCCTGGCCCGAGCCCGGCCCGAAAACTCGGCCCAAACTTGCCCATGGGATGGGCGTGCGCACAAATTTTTGGCCCGAAATAAACCGGGCTTTTTCTCGACCCGGCCCGAATTAGGCCCGGCCCGCAAAATGCTCAGGTCTAGTTTGGCCGCATATCGCCTGCCACTAGTACAGAACATGGATATTGTAACACCAAGTTATGTTACTATAGCTCCATAAAAGTGTTACAAGGTCATCTAGTAACATATTTTAATAGTGTTCCTAAGTTCGATGTTACTATGGTGTGATCTATTGGAACACAAAAATTATGTTGTTGTAACACATTTTTTTAGCTCTTGTAACACTTCGACTTTTTTGTAGTAACACTTTGTGAATAGAAAACATCAGAATAAAATAGCAAAAATTTTATGCACTACATGGCTGGCAAGATTCAAACCCATGACCTCTTCCTCATGTTTAACCTCCTCTACCACTACACCACAATGTCACCTATGTCTTAGCATAGTTTTGGACCCTCACATATTGTACCAGGTCGAGTGTAAATTGCTTATTTGAGGCCCTAAACGAATTGAAATTAAAAAGTTGTCAACTACAAAGTTTCATAATTTTTTGAGTTGTATTTTATTTTGGTAGTTTCTCAATTCAATGTCATTTATAAAATTTGAATTACAAATTTCAAATAAAAGGTTATCAACTACAAAGTTTTATAACTTATTGTGATCTACAACTCTCATTTTGCATGTTGCTCTAGCTGTGATCATTTGAAAAACTCAAATTTCAAATTTGAGGAATTCAAGCATTCAAAGAGTTCAAATACAAAGTCGTATAACTTCTGAAGATCTACAACTTTTATTTTGGAAGAAAAACGTTACTATCGCTTTGTTGAAATCAAGAAAAAACTATTGTGTCATTTATTGAAAAGATGTGTCCGAAAAGACAAAAGGGACTACTAGGCTAATGCTTGTTAATTGTTTGTTCAGACTTGTGTTTTTCTTCTTCATGGTTACTCTCTATCAATTGAGGTTACAATATGTTACATTGTAACACTTTAGTTGTAACAATATTTGATATGTGTTACAACATAACACCATTTTTTTTACACTTAAGGTGTAACATTAATTTTGTGTTACTATAACTTCTGTTTGTAACACAAATTTATAGTCGAGCATTATGTGTTACTAACTTATTCTGTAACACATGATTTTGTGTTTCTATAAAACTTCTTTGTAACACAATGATCAATATGTTACAAGAGTGTGTTACAATATATGTGTCTTGTAGTAGTGTTCTGAGTGCTAAGCTCCTTGGCTCGTTTGGCTCGCGAGCCAGCTCGCAAGCAGCTCGAACTCGGTTTGTTTTTTAATGAGCTGAAATGCTAGCTCGGCTAGGTAGGAAAACTAAACGAGCCGAGCCGAGCCGAGTCGAGCAGGCGCCAAGCCGAGCGAGCTAATGAGTTACCAGCTTTTCGTCCAGCCCTACATAGAATATGGTGTGATTTCTCCATTCACTCCCGAGATGTTGATAGTGAAATATATCAAATCGACCATCAATAGAGAGAGAGAGGCAATTTTGAGGTGTTGATTTTAGATTCGTTCGCTCAGAGGTTAAAGCGAGGAGAGGCTTTATTTCAGCTAGGTGACCCATAGACACTCCCATTAATTTTCACATATTTGCCATACTTTTGTTTTTTTAAACTAAAACTGTAGGGCCACATCGTTCCATTTCAAAACTCATATGTAAAACAAGTTTTACAATATGTACAAGTTAGAAAAGAAAGAACAAAAGCCTAACTATAATACAGATTGGACCTACTGAATAACAATTTGCTTGAGATCCTCCCTAACTCTATGCATATGACGGGAGTTTTGGTGTTTGAACCTCACAGTCCAAAGGTTGAGAGAGACATTATTGCCATAAAATATTTTACCATTTCTTAGGTTCCATATTTCCCAGGATGCTATAATAAATAATTCCATGAAATATGGTAGCTTCAGGGTATGCTTCATTCTTGCTAGTGTGTCCTACAGATCATCTCTCACATGCCATTGAAAACCAATCTTCTGCCAACACAATATTGCAAAGGGACATTCAAAGAATTAGTGCTTCAGATCTTCCTCAACTTGGTCATTACACATAACACAAAACATATCAGGTTGCACAGTGAAATTGCGACGTCGCAGCATAACTTTTGTATTCAGACTATCAACCATAACCAGCCAAGCAAAAATTTTCAATCAGGAGATGCATTTTTATTTCCAAATCCAAGCAAAAACAAGGTGAATATTCAAATGACTGAAAGCAAGTTCATAGAATCACCGTGTAGTGTATACATATTTCCCCATACGAAATCCCATTGATCTGCAGTTGAAGCACAATACTCTATGTGCATCAGTTTGTTCTGAAGTAGTTGATATTCCCCAAAAGCTTGTTCCGAAAGTGGTAGGCTTAATAGATAATCAAGATAGACAGCTTCCATGGTTCTTTTGACTGAAATTTGCTGGTCAATTGCAAAGGAGAACAGCCGAGGAAAATCTTGGGAGAAGTGTCTTTTTTCTACATGTGTCGTTAAAATGCTTTTTGATACTGCTTCGTGTATTGCCAAATCCTGAGCTACGGTCACTTTATTAATAAATATTAAATTATTGATCTAATTGATTTGTTACATAATTTATATATTAGTACTTTAATATTTTGTTTCTCACGTATTTGCCCCTTTGACCGTGATGCCCCTTTTTATAACCACGCCTATGAGACGGGCACCCTAATAATATGCTAAAACGATCTACAATTTAGAACTGAGGGAGTAGAATGGCAGGCATGTTTCTCAAAGCAACCTATCAGGTGAAAAACAAACTCTATGGAAACTATGAAAACATCAATCTGGGTCACACGATGTTGGTCCAAGAGGGCGCATAGAGTAGGTGGGAAGGGTGATTTGCAAAAGTGTCTCTAATCACCTTTTGCGAAATAACTCTCACACCTCCCTTGAACGCTCCTTAGATTCATAGAAAGAGGTTGGTTTCCACCTCATAATATGTTTCCATTTATGAAAGCATGTGCACAGTTCCACCAAGCCTACCCACGAAAAAAAATAGTTCCACCGAACCTAAACTCTCTAGTTTTTTTAGAAAAACCTAAACTCTACCTTTTTTTTTAGGGAAACCTAAACTCTACCTGAGAACTGGAAAAAGGAAGAGAAAAGAGTGCCCGCAAAAGCCGCAGCGGGTCCGGTTGGCCCACCTGTCCGCGGCAAAGGCAACAAAACCACGGCCTTCCTCCGTTGTGGGCTGGTACACGAGACGAGCCCATAAAAGCCACTGCGCTCTTGTTCGTTTTGTCCACGGAGAGCAATCTAGGGTTTCAACAAAGAAGTCGACCGGCCCCTTCCTGAGTTCCGTTCTTCCCTTGCTGGGCCGAGGCGAGCGCGTTCCTTCCTTCCGAAAGCGATCCATCATCACCCAGAACCCCGCAACGATCCACGCGAGGTAATGATGATCTCTCTACTTCTCTACCACCTGGCTGTTGCCTCCCTCTCTCCCTCTCCCCCCAGTGTATCTCTTTCGGTCGGTGGATTCGACTGCGTGTTGTGTGTAGATTAATTTGCTGGTTTGGCGTGTTGACCGCGAAACTGGCTTCGCTTGGGGTTATTATGTATACAGGGTTGGTTCATCGATCATGTGAGCGGGTGTGTTGAGGTTTTTCTATGCCCAAATCTTTCTCTTTCTATCTAGTAGGGGTTGTAGGCGTGTGGTAGAAAGCTGCACACCAACGTACCTCGCTTGAGGTAGAGATCTAATTCGATCAGTTTCCAGTTTTTTTTTCATGCTATTATCAACGCCATGTCATGGGAAATAATCTGAAGAAACAGGGTGCAATTTGTTCTCGAAAAACGAAGGATGCAACTAGTCCTGGAAAAAAAAGTTTCCTTGTTATCTAATCTTCTTTCAATCTGTTTCTCGTAAACTTACTTCCAGAATTAACTGTCCAACACTTCTATAGTTGACGCGTCTAATTCTCCTCTCTACAAGTGTGAGTTGTCGTGTGGGATATAATTTATGCTAATGCCTTCTCAGAGACTTTCACTTCAATTATTTTGTCACGTTGCATTGCCATCCTTTTTTTTTCAAGATAATCCTTTTTATTGGTAAATGTACTGTCTTCTTACGAGAAATTTTGAACTAGTTACCTAAACATGGACTTGCGATGCTGGAACATTTTTTGTTTGATGTAAAGAAAGTGCTGTGAAGCTGATGAAATATGAACTAGTTACTAAACATTTTCTGTGATGCTGTGAAGATAACAAGGGTTGTAAATCGTAATCATGAATCTATATTCAATTTATTATGCATATATGTTATTGTTTCACCAGATATATTGCATTTTGAAGTTTATTATTAAGCCATGTGTTCTGGTTTAATCACTACACTATATCTGACTTGATTCTGTTTCTTCCAACCATTCTGTGTATATTGTTCTCAGCATGGGTGATCCAAACAGCAATGACTCTTTGGTGGTGCATGAAAACTATGTGATTCATGGCACTGGTACGTTGTTCGAAGATTGTGAGATGATGCTTGGTAGCAACGAGATGGTTGAGAGCTGTCAGATGGTTATCGGTGACAAGATAAGTAATGGTGGCAAGATGATCCTTGATTACAAGGTGGTCGACCTCCATGATAACAATATGGCTCATGACAGAGAGATGTTCCCTGGTAGCAAGTTGGATCATGGTTATGAGATGATCAACTACGACCAAAGGGTCCTTCATGGGAATGACATGGTTCAAAGTGGTGAGATGGCTAATGGTAATGACACGGCTGATGTGACACTACCAACCCGCTCAAGGCGACGAAGAAAGAAGTCCATGGTCTGGGAGCATTTTACTACAGAGGAGTCTGAGGGATGCACAAAAGCATGCTGCAATCACTGTAAGGGAATCTTTGCATATAGTTATGGCTCAAAAATGGCTGGCACTAGCCATTTGAAGAGGCACATAACTATGAGTCATTGTCCTGTGATCAAAGGTCAAGGACCTTCGGCAGGAAGCACATACAACGGTGTTCAGGCTACTGTAGAGAAACCTTCTAAGAGACGCCACACATGTAATGGCTATGCAAATGCTCCATTCGATCCAGACTGCAGTTCATCATATCTGGCGAAGATGATCATTCTGCATGACTATCCTCTGCATATTGTTCAACAGCCAACCTTCATATCCTTTATTGAGGGCCTGCAGCCCCGTTTCAAGGTGGTGAATACAGACGCAATGGAGGCAGAAGTTTATGCAATTTATCTAACGGAAAAGGATAACCTGCTCAAGGAAGTGAAAAATATTCCTGGAAGAATAAATCTCGCAGTAGGATGGTGGACCACCACCCAAACTCTTGGCTACGTTTCAGTTGCAGGGCAGTTCATTGATTCTGAGTGGAAGCTGCACCGAAGAATGCTCAACTTCGTGATGGCCCCTTGGACTTATTCAGAGAATGCAGTTAGTGAAGCTATCCGCAGAAGCCTTCCTCAGTGGAATATGACAGACAAACTATTCACGATTACTGGGGATTATGAGTCCTCACATGATATCTACAGTGAGAATTTGAAAGATGAACTCTCCAAAAGGAACATTCCAATGCTTGGGGCACAGTTTTTGGTTGTGAGGTGCTATGCTCATATACTGAATGCTGCTGCAAGTGATATCACTGCTTCAATTCAAGGTGTCATCTACAAAATCCGTGAAAGTATAAAGTGCATAACATCTTGTGTTAGCCATGAGCAGAAGTTTACTGACATCATTCAGCAACTACAAATTCCAAGCAACAAGAAGTTATGTCTCGATATTAAAGCCCAGTGGAACACGACCTATCTGATGTTGTTGGCAGCTCTGGATTATAAGCAGGCATTGACCATGCTGGAGAAATATAATGATAACTACAATCAAGCACCTTCTGTTGTGGAATGGGAGAAAGTCGAGGTTGCTTGCAGGTATCTTAAGCTGCTGTATGACTCTGCACATAGCATTATGGCGATAGAAGATCCAACTGCAAACATATTTTTCCATGAGGCTTGGACCATTCAGAGAGAGATTTCAAATACTACAGATCTTCAGGATCCAGTGATCAGTAGCATTGCAAAAGACATGCATGAGAGGTTTGACAAGTACTGGAAAGATTGCAATGTCATACTGGCCATTGCTGTTGTGATGGATCCCCGTTTCAAGATGAAGATTATTGAGTTCAGTTACTCCAAAATTTATGGCCTAAAGGGTGTAAAGTATGTTAAGGTGGTGGATGATGCTGTTCATAAGCTTTACAAAGAATATGTCCGACAGCCACTCCTGCTAATGCATGCCGATGTTGAGCAAGGGGCTACTGGCGTTCTGCCTACTGATGAGAACAAAATCAAAACAAATTCACCGTCCACTGGTGGTGTGCTTTCAGACTTTGACATCTACCTTTCAGAGGTGGCCCTTAGCCAGATCCCAAAGTCAGAGCTAGATCAGTATTTGGAAGAAGCACTGCTCCCACGCATTCCAGAGTTTGACATTCTAAAGTGGTGGAAACTTAACGCTCTCAAGTACCCAACTCTCTCAAGGATGGCCCGAGATGTCCTTGCCATCCCGGTGTCCACAGTAGGTCGTGGCAGCTCTGTATTCTCATCAACTGGAACTGAAGCCAGGATGCTTGACGACTACCGGAGGCACTATTCTGCACAAAAGACTGGCTACATAATTCTGCACAAAAGACTGGCTACATAATTCCCCTCCAGCTCCAAGACTACCCAATTCCACGTCGGTAAGAAGTGAAGGGAGGATTTGAAGGAATTCTATGGTAGTTCATCTTCCCACGTTGAAGCAGCAGGAATCTCTATAACGTGGTGCCTGGTTAGTTAGGGATATTTTGTCTTGTGGCGTTAGTTAAACGTTGATTGCAACTCGGTTAAACTCTGGCATGATGTTAAGCTGAACTATGACCCGCCTCACCTATTTGCTAGTTTGTGTTTTCATGAGCTTATAGGCTGATACCTTTAGTATTTTTTTTTGTCACGACCTCATGAGCTGTTCTGCTATGTGTTCGTTCTTAGCTGCGCGTGCTGTGCATTCTGCCTGTCCGATGATTCCTTTCCATAGTGCAATTTATATCGGCTCTAATCATGGTCACCGGATATTTTTTGTTCATATTATTTAGGGAAAAGTCTGTTTTTCAACCTTCAACTATCACGTTAGTCCGATTTTCAACCCTAAACTATAAAACCAGATAACATACATCATTCAACTATGAAAACCGGACATATTACCCCCTTTAGCCCAACCACTCTGGTTTTCATTGTGACGTGGCAGTGGTTTTAAGTACGTGGCTGACACTCTGTTTCTTTCTCTCTCTCTCCCTCTCTCCTGGCTTGAGCATCAGCGCACATAGGTCTTGACCTCATCCTCCGGCGAGCTCCGACGGTCCAATGGCCTCGGGCCCGAGCTCTGGCGGCCCCATGGCCTCCGACGCGGTGAGCTCATGCGGCCCATGGCCTCGGGCGTCGTGAGTTCCGGCGGCCCCATGAACTTGGGCGCGGCGAGCTCCGACGACCCCATGGCCTCGGGCCCGAGCTGAGCTGCCAACGAGGGTGCGAGGAAGAGCTGTAAGCGCTAGATTGCTAGCACAGGCGTGACGTCGAGCTGCCTGGCTGCTGACGGCGCCGAGCAGCCCCATTGTGGCCAGGCTACCGAGGGCGCAAGATTGAGATCCAGATATGAGCTGATTGCTTATTTTCTTGCCTGGTTCGTATTCCATCAATCGAAACTTGCCTGTTGATTTGGAAAAATGGTTGATTTGATGTACCAATCATCGATTGTGATAAACAATCGAGCTTATTTGCTGGCGCAAATCCTTGGAGATCTCGGCGACAGCAGTGAGGTGGTGATAGAAGGGTGTTCCTCGCTTCTTCTCATGTGATGTTTCATTTCTTTTCTTACCAATTTCTGAATTATTTCTCCTCTTTGCGTATCGTGCCTTCGCCGCCAGCGTTGACTGCTTTCTTAGCCTCCTTTCGTGTGTCTGCGCCGGCCGTCACCCCTGCCTCCATGCTCGCCCGCTGGCCCTTCCTCCGCAGACTCACCCACACCCGTGCCGCCAACTTCCCTTGCTTCCACGCTCACCTGGGGCTGACCTCCGCCTCCACCCGCGGCGGAGAACTGCGAGGAAGGAGCAGAAACTCCTCACGGTCTTTCAGGCAACGAAGAAAGGGGATGAAGACGTACGGCCGAAATCATCTCACTGACAGATTAGGCCCATTGGCAGGACAAATGAAAAAAAAACTGGACATAAACTTTATGTACAACATGGCATCCATGTTGGCAAAACCACTGCCATGTCATAGCGAAAACCAGATTGTTTAGGCTCAAGGGGGTAATATGTCCGGTTTCAACAGTTGAATGGTGTATGTTATCTGGTTTTGTAGTTTAGGGTTGAAAATCAGACGAACGTGATAGTTGAGAGTTGAAAAAGGGACTTTACCCTATTATTTAACATGTTATATGGTTCAATTATACTTACGTTGATTGGAGCATTTGTCTGAGTGACTTGTAATTTGAAGTTATAACCAGTAAGACGTCACCGAGTCCTTTTCGACCTCAAAACAAAAACACTTCACCTCCACCCCCCCAACCCAATCAAAACCTTCAGCTATCTAGTTACATAGTTTATCAATATATTGGTTCGATATCCAGTCTTCATTGGATCGTGAATGTAGCTTAGAATAAATCACCATTGCAAACTGCCGGAACTATTCTCCCAGTACCGCAATCTCAACATATGATTACAAACACCATGGAGCCATGCGGATTAACCACTGCTGAAATCTCTTCCTTTGCGAGACTGAATTTCTTCCCGCTCCAAACTTCAGTGCATCTACATAGGTGTTTTCTCAAGAATGTTCTTCTGAGAACCTTTCCAAGATCTGATAACTGTGCCACTATCTTCCTGCTCGTGGAGTCAAGGTTGAAGAATGCCAGATATATTTCTCCTGCACAATGGAAGTCAGCATAAATATCTCTTCTCATGCATTACCCAAAAGAAGAACCAAAATGAAATGGACATCGCTTGAGCCTGAAACTATCTCAATCCGGAATACAAAATCAATCAGACCTCTAAATCGTTCTGTTCTAATTTATACATAATGCAATCAGAACTCGCAATGAAAAGACGAAAATGATAAGAATGCACTCTTTTCCATGGCTATGCACCATACAATGAAACACTGGCAACTTATGAGCATATTTTATCCACGTTACTGTAAGGAGGATATTAATGAAATGATGCAAATGAATATACTTTAGTGAAAAAGTTGAGCACGTAACTTAAAAATAATTTCAGCCAAAGTCAAGTTACCAATTCTATAGATTAAAAATCAATCGAGAGTGGAGGGTCCGCTATTATATATTAACCAAAATGTGTATGTATAAGATACTTTATTTTTGAGATTGCGTTCTGTTTTTGGCTAAAACCAAAAACGTAAATCTGGACTATAATTGTATCAACCAAGAATATTTGATGTTACCAAACTACACATAGATCAATGTTTATGTATCTAAAACATAGATAAAGATTATTTCAATTTATTTAAAGCATGAAAAGGAGTTAGGAAGACTGTCGGTCCTGAGTTTTCTGGACACCAGGGCAACATTAAAGTCGGTGGCCCCTAATGAAACCCTAATGAAAGTACAAGTATGATGAAACGTGTAGAAACTTAAAGACGATTTGTCCTTCCAAGCTTGCTTCTACAGCTTGATGCACATGGATGATCTCGGGTGGAGCAGTGGCAGAGCATGAGGGGTCTTTTTGGAGGAAGCAGGTAAGGAGAACAGGCAATACTCTTTATCACATTGAAAGCTTCCAGCCTGTTCGGTTGGGCTGTTATGGCTGGGCTGATGGCTGGTTGGGCTGATTTGACCCACCTGGCAGTGACAGACTAGGCCTAGTTTGGTCTACCTGACAGTGGCTGGGACGGGCTGGCTGGCTGGTTGCCAGCCCAGCCAATTCCAAGCAGCCGAAACAGGCCGTTCAACTGTTCAACAATACATTAGCAAGAGCAAACGCTGATGGCTTGCCTGTTTAAGTCTAGTGTTGATAGCCGGCTTGCAGCATTTGCTGCCTTTGATATATGTACTAGTGTAAAGTGCAGGTCTGGGCGTCTGGCCCAGAGTAAAATAAGAAACCACAAAAGCTAATCCACTCAAGTCAGATATGTGCAACAAGGTTGTTTGCCATGGCTTTGTCTGCCAAGAAAAATGTCAATGGTTGATCGTAACCATTCTATTAAAAAATATTAGTAAAATGAGGCAATGTAAAGGTTCTACTGTGAAGACAGTTGTCGAGAAAGTCGAGAAAATGGCCATGCTGGTCTTGCATCTAAGGTTGAAACTTTGGTGTCACATGATTGCTAAACTGGTAACCAAAAAGGCCTCTGATAAAAGCCGACTTTATGGCAGCAATAATCACTTTGCAACAAGGGGATGCTAGAAAGCTTTGGCTGCTGAATTCAGCCTATCTTACGTTGATCCCGAAGAAGACTGAAGCCCTTTCACCCACCGACTACAGACCAATCAGCCTGGTACATAGTTTTGCAAAACTAATCACCAAAGTGATGGCAAATCGGTTGGCTCCCATCCTAAATGATTTAGTTGCTACAAGCCAAAGTGCCTTTGTTCGCGGAAGGTGCATACATGACAATTATATGCTCGTTCAGCAATCTATTAAGCTGCTGCACAAGAAGAGAGTACCGAGTATCTTTCTGAAACTTGATATTTCAAAAGCATTCGATTCAGTTTCTTGGTCGTTTCTATTGGAGGTTTTGAAACACTTGGGCTTTGGTGAGACTTGGTGCAATCTCCTTTCCAGATTACTGTCTACAGCTTCCACACAAATCCTTGTCAACAGGGAGCCGGGAGAGGCAATTCGACACCAACGAGGGCTGCGTCAAGGCGACCCTCTATCCCCTATGCTTTTCATTTTGGTAATGGATGTGCTTAACAGTTTATTTACCAAAGCAGGAGAGGTTGGTCTCTTGCAGCCACTCGCCAGGGGAAAAATCAAGCAGCGGATATCTTTATATGCAGATGATGTAGCTTTATTCATCCAGCCAATTGATGAAGAGTAATCTTGACCACGGAAATATTGGAGGCGTTTAGGAATGCCTCAGGTCTCCGAACAAATTTCCAGAAAAGTTGTGCTATACCAATCCGATGTGATCAACCAGAGGTGACGGCTATTACCTCAGCCATGAATTGCACAACAGGTGAATTCCCATGCACATATTTAGGTTTGCCAATTTCAGATAAGAAGTTGCGGACTGCAGACCTCCTACCTTGGGTTGAAAAGATTGGGGATAAACTACCTAGCTGGAAGGCAAATCTCATTAACAGGGCAGCGCGTACAGTTTGGGTCAAATTTGTCCTGTCAGCGCTGCCGATTCATGTGTTGATTGTGATCAACGTTCCAAAATGGTTTATTAAAGCGATAGATAAGATCAGGAGGGCTTTTATCTGGAAGGGAAGGGAGCAAGTGAATGGGGGATGTTGTTTAGTGGCTTGGGACAAAGTTCAAAGACCCCTGGATCTTGGCGGCCTTGGCATCCCCAATCTCCAACTCCTGGCATGGGCATTGCAAGTCCGTTGGCTTTGGTTTCGGAAGACGGAAACTAGCCGTCCATGGAATGAGTTAGACATCCCGGTGCATCAATATGTGATTGATCTGATTCATATCGCTATGGAAACAAGAGTGGGGAATGACAGCAATACTATCTTTTGGAAGGACCGTTGGATTATGGGCTGTTCAGTGACAGATCTCGCTCCTTTGGTAGTGGGGGCAGTGCCGCTAAGGATCCGCAATCAGCGATCGGTGGCAGAAGCTTTAGTAGACCAGAGTTGGACACGAGATGTACTGGGTCGACTTTCAATGATCGGTCAATTTGAATTCTTCCAATTGGTAGATGTTCTGGAGGAGATTGTTCTTTCTCAGGATGAAGATGTCCATGTGTGGCGGTTGGACAGTTCTGGGCAATACACAGCTAAGTCCGCTTATTGGGCCTTTTTCAACGGGTCTATCACTTTTGAACATTGGCGGCGTATTTGGAAGACCTGGGTGCCGTCAAAATGCAAGATTTTTCTTTGCCTTGCAGTACGTAACAGGTGTTGGACGGCTGACAGATTAGCTAGAAGGAATTTACCACATCCTGACCTCTGCCTGCTCTGTGATCAGGAAGAAGAAAATGTTCAACACATCCTTACTACTAGTGTCTTTGTGAGAGAGTTCTAGTATAGGATCTTGACTCCTCTCAGCTTGCAGTTATGTATACCATCACAACATGAGATTTCATTTGCTGACTGATCCGAACATTCAAGGATGAACAACACCTCTAGAATGGCGGGTGCTCGGTGGCTTGCCACCTTGAGCATTGGCCAGGCCGAAGGTGTAAACTAGAGGGTTCAGTGTGTGTGGTCAAGTTCTTTTGTATAAGTTTTTTTTTATTAGTCACAACTACATTGTCACATCCCGAAATTTGGGATTTCGGGATGTGAAATAGAAGAGAAATTAAATAAACAATTTTTATAAATTATTAAAAACTTTTCCAACATTTGTTTAATTATCAACTTTAGTGTAGGAAAATAATCAATTTTAGAAATAAAATAAAAATGCTTTTTGTTGTCTTAATTGAGGTGTTGCATTCATGCCGAAGTGCATAATGTGTTTATAAGTGTAAGATTTTAAAATGCGTTTAGACGTCGATCAAATCTCTCCTGAGAATTTCCTAGAATTTCTGGGAATTAATTCTCTTTTCCTAGAGTCAAATCCATTTATTGGAAGGCTTTAAATTCCCTTTTATCGAACTCCAAATATTTTATTTGGGTTCTTTGTCTCTAACTCTATCTCCAGAATTTTTCTTGAGATTTTTGGAGTTTTTGAGATATTTTCCGTGGTTGAAATGCATCTCTAGAATTTTCTGGATTTGTTTTTGAGCTGGAAATGATCTCTCAAATAAATATAAAAACCTTAATCTTTTATCCTTCTTGGGCCGAGCCCGTCCGCAAGCCCAACTTCCTTTCGCAAATCCCGCCGGCCCATTTCTTCTCCCAGTCCAACCCGGCCTCTTCTCTCCCCTCTCACTTACAACCCAGCCCCGCTTGTCATCCTCCCTCTCTCCCTCTCTCACTGAACCGTGGGCCCCGGTCGTCATCCCTCTCCCTCAAGCCTCCTCTTCTCTCACTGACCGGTGGTCCCAGCTCGTCATCCCCTTCCTCTCGTCGTGCACGACCGGGACTTGAGAAGTCCGGTCTGCGTCCGCCGCCGCGCGCCGCCTCCCTCGACGTGCGCGCCACGCCAAGGTCGGGTCCTGAACCCTATAAAACCTGAGCCCTCGATGTCCTGCTACCTCTCTCTCGCCTCGCCTCTCTCCTCCATCCGCGTTGCGCCGCCTGGAGCCAGCCCGTGCGAGCAGAGCCACCGGCGCTGTCTTCCTCCGATTCGCTGCAAGCCGAGGGCCAAGGGAGAAAACCGAAGCCACCTAACGCTTCGCCTAGACGAGCTGCAGCTGCGCCACCACCTATTGAGCCCCAATTATCGTCGGAGAAGCTCCGCCGCATGGACACCATGCCGGCGCCGCCATTGCCATCGATTCGCCGCCTTGGAGCCCCGACGGACCAATCCAGCGCCACCACAAGCTTCACCGAGCCGATCTATATCCACTGCGCTCGTTCCCATCGTCGTTCCATCGCCGGAGAGCCACCGCCACAAGGAGCCCGAGCCGGCGCCGCCGCATTGCAAAATCCGGCCGCCACCATCCTTCTCCATCGCCGGTGAGGACATACACGCGATCCCCATCCTTCCCTCTCTCTTTTCCCCATCTTCGCCGAGCCTCTAGCCCACTGAAACGCCGGCGAGCAGAGCGCCTGGAGCGCTGTCTGCCATGGGAGGACTCTCGAGCTTTTGCAGAAGACTCCCTGGAGAATCGTGTAATGTTTTATAGTTTCCTTGTGTCTTGTGTCTTTAACAGAAAACCCCCTGGATTGTTTAGAAGCCTGCAATCTAGTCCTAGTCCTTCGGTTTTATGAACCTGACCCTGAGGTTTTGCTTATTCTTAGTGACTATTCACTGAGTCTATGCAAACTTCTCTTCCAGCCCTCTAAGTTTATGGTTTGCCACGTATAGGTCCCTGCAACCTTGTCCAAGCCATAGATTTTACGTTTAAACTCCGTTTAATCTCGTTCTTGTTGCACTAATCTTTTAAAAGCGTAGAGTTTAGTTTAATAGTGTTGTTTACCAAGTTTCTTGTTTTGAAAATAAATGAAATATTAACTTGCTTAATATTTGTTATACGCTTTGCATAAAATCTAATTAGGGCTCCAACTCCAAGTTTTATAATATAATTTAATTTGGTTAATCATTATTAAACTAGTGTTTTATAATTAAAATATGGTTAGAAGAAATGTCTCTTTGTTTCATAAGCAAATATTCTAATCTGATTAATGTTTACTTCATACGATTTTCCAAATAAAAGTTAGTAAGGTTATATATTGATTTTCATAAACTAATAATTAATTTGCTTAATGTTCATTGTTGAATCTAGTTTTCTGAATAAAACTTGACTAGGTTCATACATTGAATTTTGTGAATAAATGTTAACTTGATTAATATCTATATCTACTTCACTAGCTTTTCTAATTAAAAGTTAATTAAGGTTATACCCCGTTATTTCGTAAGCAAATGATGTTAATATGATTAACAATTATTGAACCAATCTTTTATAATTAAAATATGGCTAGTGCTTTACCCGTTGTTTCATAAAACAAACATGCTAATTTGATTAATAATTATTGAACTATTTTTCCTAATTAAAATATATTTAGAGATAAACATCGATTTTTTGTGCAATCTAAATTAATATGATTAATTTTCCAACTTGAATGTGCTTTCAATATTAACTTGTTTAGTTCAACACGATATATGAAGTTAATCGATTAGATGCCCTCACATGCTTTCTTGCAAGTTAAAATATTTAATTGATATAATCATTATATAAATATTTGCAAATAAAATTAATAATGCTTTACCCGTGTTTTTATATGAAAGTATAATTTGAATGCATTCAAATACCGAATATTTCTCTGGAATATTCATTACATGTATTTTTCTTAATTAAAATAAATGACGCACATAGTCTTTACATTCTTTTGTAATATAAACCCTCCGATAGTTATACCTTTTCAACCGTTGTTCCGTTTTTAACGTTTCTTACGCCCTTGTGATCGTAGTAACGAGCCCTTTCGTTTAGTATGTTCTTTTAAAAACTTTTCTTTTGATTGATGTATTGTTCTTAGTTGTATCTATTTCTTTGCTTGCATGTTTGTGCTTGTGCTTGATGTTTGCTACGATTAGAGGAGCATCGTTCCGAAGCTGTCAAGAACAAGAGTTGAAGACTGAGTAGTGGTATTATTTTGCGGAAAAGCAAGTGTCCCTAACCATCTTTCTACCTATGCTTTATGAGATCATATGTGTTAATTGGAAACCATGGAGAACCACCCAGGATTATCCGTACAACCACAATACTATATGGCTCTGGTCTTGCTAAGTAACTAAATGAACTATGTATTGTGTTTGCACTGCTAGTGGTGGAATTTGGGAGCTTTACCGGGATGGCAGGTGCGGGGATCGGAAGGCGAGGCCTTGCCGTTGTAACCGTGGTCTTCGGGGAGCAAACACATACATATAGGGAGTCTTCGGAAAAGCCTCGTAGCGTCCCTATGCAATCACACCTTGGAAGTGTGGTATGCGTCTTTGTGGTGCAGCATGGTTGGATCTAAAGTACTTCGGGACTTTTACGCGAATTGTGGTGAAAGTGTACAACCTCTGCAGAGTGTAAAACTGTTATAACAGCCGTGTTCGCGGTCATAAACGGCCTGGACCCTTACATGATTAATATACTTGAAGTTGATAATTAAATTATTCCGATTATTTCGGTGGCCTTGCTGAGTACCAACCATAAGTGTACTCATCCTTACTTATTGCTGCTCAGTATTCAGAAGGTGTGTGATGTTGTTGAAGATGATGCTAGGCGTACGCAACCCCAGTCAACTGCTTGTGGTGAAGAGTTCAAGATTCCGCTGCTAGAAAACGTTTGTATTGTATTTATTTTATTCTTTTCGTTGTACCTTTGTGTTCTGTTTATTTATGGAGTATATCATATGTGTGAAACTTGATCCTGGCATACATATGAGATGCATCTGGTGTTCTTTCTAAAACCAGGTGTGACATACATGTAAACTATAGCCCCTCACAGCTGGGTTCGGAGTGAGGTGGTGAGATTGTACGAGACCTTTTTCTCTCTCTTCAATACAAAGATACGCAGCTCTCCTATGTATTCGAGAAAAAAACTTAAATCTGATCGAGGGGAAAACTACTTGATGAAAGCAGGCACATGTAACTCTACTAACAGTAACACTCGCCCATTGCATTAACTTTTGCATTCCCTGTCTCAGTTACGCCATACAGATAGCCTAAAGCCATTTTCAGCTCTTGTAACATCTCTATCCTCGAGTCTTTGGTGAGATTTATGTATCCTGTGGTTAGTCTAAGAATATCATGGTATGCCCAAAGAAGATTTTTATTAACACGGCAGAAGCCCATATACCATATTGAAATACTACAATTCTGGTAGGAAGCTACTATATGGACCGGGTTAATGCTCGACCGATCGCGCGACCCCTATTCCTATACTAATTGCATCCATGCGTGGAATCCCGGGTCAGTCGGTCAAAAGCGAAAGAGATCGGCGGATCAAAGTTTAAAAGGAAATGTCACTTTCAGATCGATGACGTCAGCAACAAAAGTTAGTTCTTTTATTTAAAACAAGCATCGCACCCTCAAGAATAATCTGTTTTAAATCGGATTGGACCATTGCGTTTGTTACAATGAGATGTACAAAACTAGATCCATATATGATATCTTTCGAAATTGTTTCAGTCAAGTGTCAACTTATGTTAAACTACAATGGTAACTTGTAGACATAATTACATATTGTATAGCAATTTATGTTGTGCTTTAAAGATAACAAGTTATTGTGGGATTACATAGCAATTTATAATCTTATGTCTACTTATACAGTAGAAAATTTGTAGGGAAAACAAATATATCAACTTTATGTAAAGAATTATGTGACAAGTTGTCTTCACACAATATAACATCTTATGTACATATATAGCAGCAATTTATGTAGAGTCAATGTGTCAACTAATATGATTAAGTAGGTGTAAGTAAAAATTATTTTGTAGCAATTTATATTTATTTAACAGTTTTGCACATAAGTTGCTACATGCTTAATACTCCTTCTGTCTCTAAAATAGTGTCTTTCTCACTTCCCGAGAAAAACCTACGGCTAATTATATATAAAATATATTATAATTTATGTTATAATATGAATACTATTAGATAGATATTTAGATCTAGTCTTTTATAAAATTTATTTGGAGACTTAAATGTTGCACGTATTTTCTACAAATCGAGTCAAACTTGTGGCACGCACACCAACGACGACATCTTTTAGGGACGGAGGGATTTAATGCATTATGGTTAGTATTTGCTACGCGTTGCAACCAACATTTATTTTAATGTTAATATTGAATTAATGGTTCACTTCAATGATGACTAAAATATGTTTTTTAGCAATATGGTTCGGGGAACTAAAGCATGTGCTTCGTGCTTTGTTCTAGTGTCTCTATAAAGTTTGGTCTAGTGAATTAGACCATGTTCTTCATGCTTTGTTCTAATGTCTCTCCGTAAGGTTCGGTTCTAGAACTTGTTCGCCGCCGTTGGAACTATGATGGCTCTGGTCTTGGATAATTAGCTTGTACGTCTCTAGCTCGCCAGTGGTTACCGAAAGGCGTATGTGGGGAACATTCGTGAGAGGATAGTTTGATCTATCGAGAACGGATTTATCCGTTGGCTATGTCTCGTTAGGCAAAGTCTCGTGTCGTAAGCGCCCGATGTACAGCAGCTTGACACGTTGCGATGATTGCGCTCTCGCTCTGGAAGCCATTGACCCCCTCACGTTGCGTCCTGAGCGTACGTCAATCTCGATGCCTTGGGTTATGTTTCCTATGTTGAACCAAAACGGCTACTGTGCTTGTTAGGGTGTTTTGTGAAAGTCCTCGTAGCATAAGTTCTTTTGGATTTATGTGACCAGCGGGTAAAGGGCGAAACCTCTGCAGAGTGTTAAATCTATCATGATAGCCGTGCTCACGGATACGAGCGGCTTGGATCCTTTTTTATTAGAAGATGATGCTGGTGGTTGATAATGGAATATTCTATGATTACTTATACATTATTAATGGGTTTATATTTGGGTTCTACTCATATGTAGTAATTTGGATGATAGTAAAATGAAACAACTAAAAATGTTAATGCAGTTTAACCGTGTCAAACCTTTTTGTTTTTTGCATAACCCGTGTTATACTTGTTAAGTAAGATGGTTTACTTACACATGCAACTATTCAACAAAATCCCAGATGGGTAACAGATGGAGGATTGAATGATCAGTCGCGTGCTGAGTTTCCGGAGGATCTGCCGTATTTCTAGCTGTGTTCAACCAGTCGATGTCCCTGTGGACTTAGGCTCTACTTAGTTGAGAAACGTTTAATAATATTAAGACTTTCGCTGTGTTATTTGTTTAAGACTATGTCTTGTGTTAAACTCTGATGTAAACTATTTTATTCGAGCATTGTGTTCTCCGTGATCCATATTTGTAATCTATATGTGCTCTGTGGACATTCTGGGCACACATATGGAAGCATTCGGGTTTCTTGGAAATCTGGGTGTTACATAGGAGTTAAGGCCGCAGCTGGGCCGTGGACCATGGGTGCGTGGTCTTGTTGGGGTGGGCTGGATCGGTCGAGCACTCCCCTCAGAGCGACCGGTCGCCCGATAGCTTTTCCCTATCATATATTTTTATAGAGACATGGTTTAAAACAATTGTGTATGTTACTAATCGTGTTATGGGCTGGGCCCTTTAGGCAAGGCCCGCTACAGTAACACGTGAAGGTTAGGGTTCGCAGGGATAAGAGGAATAGATTAGATATGTTACTCAGGGGTGAAGTAATGCTCATTTTACAAAGAGAGGAATTGTATCAATCAAAGGCAAGCAACAAGAACCAGCCAGAGCCCCCCGCAGGAGGGCAACGAATATGTTCTTCATGATGTCCCTAATTTTACCATATTAGATCGATATTCATATATATTCCTCACAGGAGTAAACCATTTCACAGGTACCCCTATTGAGTACATATAAGATAATAACTAACCTTTACTTCCAGTCGCAACCCATGCACGTGCTCCACTAGTACCTATTTCATAGAAAACTGTAATGATAGTGTAATGATTTCAACTGATTTACAGCAAAGCTACTTAATGTGTACCTTGTTTAGCCCTTGATTCCATTGTGGCGCATAATCCTGAATAGCTGCTAACAAGGTTTCCATTAACATTTAACTCCCACATCTGCAGTCACACATTCATGCGTAATCAATGCAATAAGTTCAGCTGCCAAATAGGATAAATAAATACCCATTCTTCAGGAATTTCATGACTAGTGGAACATGCTAAAGTTTTGTGTCCATGCTTCAGTAACATGCTAAAGTTTTGTGTCCAGTAAGCAACACTTCATTTAATCCTTACTATTCAAAAGATCGGGTTGGTGACCTGGTTGTGGCAGTACAGATCCTACCTGTTTGGCATGCCACCTGCAGGCAGAGAACATTGGAAACCTGATCTCTGAGGCGCTGCACCTTCGGCCAGCAGATGCATCCAAACAAGTATCACTGGTGTTTGTAACAGAAAGATGAAATTTGGATTGGTTTTCCATGTTTTCCATGGTAACGATATCCCTACAATGTACAAAATGTGGTAATACAAATCACTGAGTGAGCACTTATCCATTTATGAAGACTGAAGAGGGTAGATCTTACGATGCAAGAAGGGGTTTTGTTTTTCCCAGACAAAATGGTATACTTTTGTCATTCTGTATTTCATGGTTCCTGCATATATGATCAGGTTTCCTATCTTGGGAAAACATATACCATCCATTAGCTGTATCATCGCTGCAGACAGTGAGACTGACATGCATGCCATCATTCTTTGTAAAGTGAACATGATAAGGAGACCTAAAATGGCCATATTTTTCTTTATCTGTCGTTCTTTCACTGTACACATAACGGAACTGAAAATACCTACAGGTTAGTATACAGTTCTTATGTGCTCACAAAGTAAAAACAGTTTTACTAGAAATCCACAAGCGCAAGTACCTCCATGTTATTTTTACTGTAGTGGTTTATCTTCAATAAAGTTGGATTCGTAATGATGTTTAATGTACCATCATCAAGATGCCTCAGATCTCCTCCATACATGAGAGGCGATTTAGCCATTGACCAAAGTGCCATCTGTAAGGTCAGTCAAAGAAAAAAGTGTTCCTCATTATAAGAAAGACAGGACACTTAAAAACGAAATGATCATTACCTGTGTTTTCTGTTCATCAATAGTGAGGTTACATTTCCTGTGAGGGCCCTGATTTACACCTGCAGTAACACAAGAAAAGGGTCTGTTTTCTAAAACAGGTGCATGCCTATTATCTCAGTCATTATATTCGTGATGAAAAAAAAAAGAAAAAAGAACAAAAAGCGAGATACAGAGATTATTTAATCAAGAAAACATTCAAGAAGATGAGATACAGATATAGGCAGGGAGCTGCGAGATGTGTGTTCTGCACTAAGCTTGAAACTATTGACCACTTGTTTTTTTTTTTAATGCTCAATGGCCAAATACTCGAGTATGGTGGCTCTGGTCATGGGTGCCCCATGTCACCCAATTTCTTTTGAACAGTATAGGGTTTGGGTAAAGCTCTACCAAGGTGAAAGAAAAAGTTTGGGTAAAGCTCTACCACCGTGCCCTTAAATGTCTCTTTTAGAAGGGCTTTGGTTGGTAATAACCTTGCTTATTGGCATGATCTTGTGGCCCGTATTGGTCATGTACAGTTAAACACCAACAGTGACAGCTTTAGATGGGATCTTCACCATTCTGGGCTGTTTACTGTTAGTTCCATGTATAGTGCTTTAATTAGCAATGGCAATGTGCAAAAAGACAAGAATCTGTGGAAGTTAAGAATGCCTTTGAAAATCAAAATATTTATGTGGTATGTAAAGAAAGGAGTCGTCCTTACTAAAGATAATTTAGTACGCAGGAATTGGCATGGTAACAAAAAGTGTTGCTTTTGTTCCTGTGGTGAGACGATTCAACATCTCTTTTTTGATTGCCACATAGCAAAATTCCTATGGAGAGCCGTACATTTTGCCTTTGATATACAAACACCTACTAGTATTAGTCATATGTTTAGTAATTGGCTAAGATGGGTTGAGGCTAAATTGAAAAGGCAAATATTAGTAGGAGCATCTGCTTTATGTTGGGCTATATGGCTCAGTAGGAATGACAATATTTTTGATAAATCTCCAATTATAACATATTTGCAGGTACTTTTCCGGGGAACACATTGGCTCCGGTTTTGGGCGCAACTACAAAAGTGTGAAGAAGACAAGGAGCTGATGAAGAAGGCAGGCCAAAACATTGAAGTCTTGGCCATGGAGATTTTTGCCAATTATGGATGGAGGTTTAGTAATAGGATTGGTCCTTAATAAGCGTCTTCATCAAATATATTGGCTTTTATCCTGTTTTCTTTTCTTCAACGTTTTAGACTCTTGTGTTGCATATCTTGTAATAACCTGCCGTAGCCTCTACTGAGGTCAAGGTTGGGTACTCTTCTTTTCCCATTATCTAAAAAAGCTATTTGGTGCGCTGTGGAAATCAAGAAATGGTATATGTTTTGAATAAAAATATATAATAGATCTCCTACTGAGATCATCCGTGAAAGAGATTATGGCTGGGAATTAGTAGATTGATTATGGAGAGTCATAGCCTCAAGTACATATAGGCAAGGATGTCCAGGGATTTAGGAAACAAATCCAATCATAGGCAAGGTTCAACAAGGCGCTAGGCGCTCTCTAGGCGGAGGGCCACCGCCTAGAGCTTAGGCGTGCCTAGGCGTGTCTAGGCGTTGCCTAGGCGTTTTGTACGGCAACCATACGCATAGGTATATATATCTTTAAGAAATAAAAAAAGAGGAGATTATTGGGCCTAAAGTTGAATGGAATGGCCTGTTAGAGCAGCCCAAGCCCAAGTCAGTCTGAGCACCACCACATGACCCACACATCCCCTGAGCTCCCACCCTCCCTTATCCATTCGTGCGTGACGCAACCTTCCTGCTGGCTGCCGCACGCGTCTTCCGTCTCCGCCGCCGCCGCCGCTCGTCAGTCCATGCCGCGCGAGTTCGTTCCGTCGCCTCCGGAACCGCCCTGCAGCTCGACCTCGTCATCAGCCATCGCCGCCCTGCAGCTTGACCTCCTCATCAGCTGTTGCCACTGCCGCTGCCCGACATCCCCAGTTCCCCACCTCCCCTGTGCTGCCTCCTCCGCCTTCGCCCTTTGTACCGCTTGCTTCGCCGCCGCTCGACGTCCTGCTGCCCCATATCCCCGTGTCCTCGAGGGGGCGCCGCCTTGGTGCCGCCTACCCCCCTAGGCGAGGCGGTACCATGCTGCCTAGCGCATAAGCGCGACTAGGCGAGCGCGGAATAGCGCCTTTTTGAACCGTGATCACAGGAGATCTTACTGGGTAGAACATCAGTAGAATGACGACAAAGAAATAGTGGAAGCTGGAGTACAAGCTCTGAAGGTGTCAGGTATAGAAATCCCGATACCCTAGGGTTTCCTATTTTTGTAACCGATTAGGACACTTACCATGTAACCTTGCCCCTAGGAGGAGCGCAATCGTCCCTAGACCGGCACGGCCCTTAATGCCCAAGACATCTTCACAACAAATCCAATCTACAAGGGATACAAGCTACACCAAAATACAGGACGTAGGGTTCATCACCTTGAGGCCCGAACCTGTTTAAATCGTGTGTCTCGTGTTTCTTATCACCATCTTGTTCTTGATTCTTGACGACTTGCCCTACTTCTCATTTAGATCTACTGCGTGAGCTATCCTTTCGCGGGAGCTACCCTCTCGCGGGATCGCGGTCAAAAACACCGACACAAGGTGACGTCCCTGCAGTTCCATCCGCAGCAGGCCCCCTCGAACAACAATGGGATGGTCCTTCAGTGAGGCGTCGGTGAAACCAAAAAGAACAGAGAAGCTGCAAAGAGATGATTGAAGAAGAAATCAAGCCAGGAATTTTTGAGGGCGCGCATCATGGCTGTGTCTTGCCTTCTGATTGTCTGTTTCTTTGTTCAGTCTGTTAAGTGCTTGTAGTCAAAAACTTTGCTGGCTTGTAAAGGAGTAGAATGCTAACTTCTGGATCTTTTTAATGGTGTTGGGTCTTCTGTTAGTAAGTAGGTTGAGATCATCCTGGACATTCCTTTGTGATGCCGTGCTTTATCTGTTGATGTGGCAATCCGGTAAGTGCTGGTCGTAAACTTTGTGGGGTCGGCGGTTTTGTTCGAACTGTAATTTCATTACTGCAATAGTAATGAAATTCAAGTGCTGCCCATTCTGGAAAAAAAAGAAGTTGCAATACCTGTGCAGGACCTAGTGTCATAGTTGCGGAGGACTTGTTGTCTGACTTGTACTACACTACGCCTAGGACCTTTGAGTCAGATATCTGTATGCATCCATTGATCTTAATGATCATTGCATTGTAAGTATTGCGATTGTAAACCACTTTCAGCTATTATAAAAATTAGTGTCATTCTCTGAAAATATTAGTGGCATATAAAGTATAGAATTTTAACATTTTCCCTATGTTGAATTGAGATATTGCATACAACACTGCAACGCCATGTGCATGCATGAAGTTCTGACAACTCTAATTAGTCAAAACTCAAAAGTCCTAAACTGGGATAGACATAGGTCGTGAGAGGGATTACATTAGCACTAATCCTAACCCAAGGCTCTGATTTCGTGTTACTAACTTTGGAGACTTTTGGGAAGAGAGTCCAACATTAAGATTCAAGGGTGTGCATATAAAATTCTTTAACAAGGATCATTTAGTAGAAAATTATGATTTTCCCCCTTAAAATTGTGTTTGCTTGATGGTTAAAAGGGACCAGAGCAAGACGGGAATGAAGACTAATTTAATTTCTTTGTATAAAGGTAATTCATTACTTGGATCAGTAAGCCATCCAAACGGAAGCATGTCTAAGTCTGGCCAAGATCTTCCTCGCAACCCAGTGGCCCCGATCTTCTTTGCAGCAGAAAAGGAACTGTGTACAACATGTGAAGGGAAATAAAAAAACAAATTCTTATTTACTAGGCAATATACATACGCAAGCAGGGAAATAATGTGTATCTAATGAAGCAAGACAAAGTACAAAATATCTGTTTAATTTACCTTGCGACAGAAAAATGTGAGCTCACATCATTCCAGTTATCCCAGTCATCACCAGTAATTCTATACATGTTAACATGACTGCTAATATTCTCAGCTAACGCTGGAGTAACTTCAGTTCCTGGTGAGAGGGACAGGATGATCGGACGATCAATCTCTTGCAACAGCTGCAATATAGGCATTAGCTGATTCCAGAAGAGCACTGATTTCATTAAAATCTAGTGTAATTAATCTAGGATGGAGAGTTATTTACCTCTGAAATAGTGATGATTTCTTCTGGGCTATAATCTGTGCCGAAGATACAATCCACCTTCACTGCAAACAAAGCAGACTGGTAAGCATGAAAGCATTTATTCAGCTCTCAGTCTTTGGCAGCACATGTATTCGAGCTCTCAGTCTTGGCAGCACATGAAAAAGGGTCAACTAAAAGATATAACCACATTCTATCCATGGGGACCTCAAATTGACATATAACCAATAAGCTTACCAAAATCAACACCCCAATCAGCATATTGTCGATAAAGAGATCTTAAAAAGGCCCGTCCAGCTCCAGTATCTGTGTTAACACTCATAAATCCATGCGGCATCCACGCACAAGTTCTTTGAGTCAGACCTATGTCACGTGCTGTCCATTGGCGTCCGTCCTCTAGATATGGCTTTCCCTAAAAGGAAAAACAGGAGACCACATTGAAAAGTTATGAACTAGACTACAGAAACTTCCATTTGCACTTGAGTTTTTGCTAAGTGTGATTGCCTGTTTTCAAGATTCATTTGTAAAAATGTAGATAGAAGTTAAAATTTCACATGAAAACACACAATGACTAAGTTATTCAAAACATCACAGTATTACAGAAATGTCAGATACATAATAAAAAAAACTATATGGTAGCATTTCACAAGATAGTAGTGAGCGATGTGAGCAGATAAGTAAATCAGAAATTCGTTGGTACCTAGGGCAACCAACCTCCAAGACCAAGATACATTTACATTTTGCAATGTTTCGAAAACTTAAGATAGTGTAACTAGTGCACATATAGTTACATTATCCTGCAAAAAACATAAATTTGAAATTCATCTTTCATACCAAGGCTCAAAGAAAATCTAAGAATGGTTCCTGCATATAAAATTTAACTACAATGATTATTGGTTTTTGGGTATAAAAGATAAATGTTAACAGGGATTAATCAGAAAATCGAGGAACCCTGTTAATATCAACACGTAATGAGCTTTCCCAATAAATTGTTAATCTCGAAACACCATTAGTTTTCATATACTAGCATATTAAACAAAGGAACATTACCGTCTTAATATCCAAGATTGGCGTGTTTGCGTTAATAGCTTGCACACTTATCCCTTTCATCAAATGGATGCCAAATTTCAAGCCGATTCTGTGGACCTTACTGGCAATTTGACTAAACCCTCTGTCAACTCCAGATGATGGAAACCTTTGAAGGTCCGGAAATGGCCGACCCCATTCATCAATGTTATCAAATCCATAAGAATCTGTGTAGGCCCCATCAACATATTTCCGGTACCAGAGGAAGTCAATAACTGCATACTATATGAGATAGAATAAATAGTTAAACAAGTAGTCAGAATTATATTTATTCATATTTATTATGATATTATCTAGAATTTTTTGTCTGTTGGACATAGGGAAAATGCAGTTTTGTGCACAGCACACCAAACTCATCGATTTCATCTAGGAGACACTGTAACACATTTTGCAAACCCCAAGCATCTTCAGCAGAGAGCTGGAGAACAGGACCTGACCAACCAACCAGGGGCTAACCCAACCCTGAAGCTACCCTTAGGGAGAGACCTTTAGCCCCTGCCATAGACCACAACAGGGCCTCATCCCTCAGCAAGACTAAGATGGAGCTCAGATTAGGAGTAGCGCCATTGAACACACAATCATTCCGGTGTCTCCAGATGGTCCAGCATCCAAGAATGATTAGCGAATTAATTCCCTGTCTCAGCTCCCCAGTAATCGACTGATTCACTTTGGCCAACCAGTCATCAAAGGAAAGATCAGTAGGTTGGGGGGCAAGGGAAGCTAGTTCTACTTGCTGGAAAAGCTGGAACCAAAGTTGCCTAGAGAAAACATATCCCACCAGCAGATGCTGGATATTTTCATTCTCTTGATCACATAAGGGACACTGAGCCGGGTGGGGAAGCCCTCTCCAAGCAAGTCGATCCGCTGTCCAGCAGCGCTTATGAGCAGCCAGCCACATGAAGAATTGACATTTGGGGGGAGCCCAGGATTTCCAAATGTGCTCATAAGGCTCAAAACGGATTGCTCCTTCAAACAGAGCATGATGATTTGTCTAGGAGACACTGTAACAATTGTGATTTGTTTGGAACACACGGCACCAGTAAGAAAAATTATTTTCAGCACAATAGGAGATGGATGACTTGTTAAATGACGTTTGTGCCCTTCTCCTGATTGTAATGGAGCTGCCTGCTCTGGACAGTACTTACCACGCGGCCACGCAGCTTCTCACGTTTCCTGGATGTCTGGAACCTTTTTCACGCTACCTCTACTTCTTTTCGCTACTGTGAAGTACCATATGAGGGGATTTTTTTAATACGAAATTTTACTATAATTACGGAATAACGGAACAAGACTTTGATTCTAACAATTTTCAAAACTACACCCCAATCATCCGCCCGGTAGAGCAAAATATGATTTCTTCTACCTACTGGACGATAACACTGCAATGCAACCGTATGAATATACCTTTGGCCCACCATATTTCGTCATAACAAGCAGACAAAATTAGCTTTTTTACCGAAGAAAAATTAGCTATTTTCATCTACTCGGTGGATGAAATTTGATTTTGTCTGTTGGGTCAACAAAAACGAAATCTTCACAGTAGCTGGGAATAATGACAGCGGATGATAAAACATGGTCACAGAGGACGCACGGCGGCTGCAAACTCAGAATCAGGCAATGCAAACCCATTCGCATGCTTGCTGGATTTGGCTAGCGTGCAGACACAAGTGCCATCATGTGAAGCAGCGATGAGGAAGACGGCTTATGAATCATTTTGCAATGTGGGTCCATGTTGCAGTGAGAATGGGCAAAAATCAGTAACCACCCATAAATATAAGCTTGGGCAAAACGGTCAGTGTCTAAAGTGCTCTCTCTTCAACCAATCCAGGAAATCATTTTTTATAGGAGCAGTGTTGTATGGACTAAAACAAATTTTCAGGTGTGAACCAGACCAAAGTGACGAGTAGGGTGTGTTATGCAAAATACACCACGTTCTCAATGTCCTGGAGACAAAAAGCTCTATTATCTATAGCAAAACTAAAGCATTCTGAAAAATAACCTGATATCCATGTGGGAGTAACTTCTCTGCCAAGATCTGTGCATTTTGCAGGTATGCTGTTTCATCCACTGTCCACGAAAAAGAATCATATGAGTTCCAACCTCTTGGTGGCAACAAAGCAAGTTCTTCATTTGCCTCAGAAGTACCCCTGAAAAATCAAATGTGTGAGAACATAGAATTTTTCTTTAGTTAGTGTATAGGTTACAGTGGATCAAATCCCGACGTTTTGTAACTGAATTCCCGCACTTAAATGTAGTTGTTTGCACTTTTGCAGTAGCATTGTATCATATTCCTCAATGTTGCATCGAGGTTATGTTACTACGAAACAGGTTGTTGGACACAAGCAAGAGAGATATTAAAACATATAAAAAAGGAGATATTAAAACATATCACATGCCCTTGATAAATACCATTTCAATAACATCTTTTAGAAAGTCACTTAAGATAGTAAGGATGGAAAGATTAGGCCACAAAATTAAAACCTTATTATAGGATAAATGCGAAGTGATGGACATTTCAACCAAATAAACATAATTTTAACCGATACGCATAAACTATCAGCATTCTCAGTTATTTGAAGCAGTGGTTCTGTTATTTATTTTTGTGATTGGGCAAGTTGAAGTACAATAATACAAGCATGACCTATGGAACATAGGCTATGTCCCCCGAGTTGAGTGAAATGAAAAATCAGGATGCTCAGTGATTGGAATGTCCTCCGAAGTTTTCTGAAACAATCAATTGAATGCCCTAGAGATTAGCAGATAGCGTAAAAGCAACTCAGTCTGACAGTCTTGCTAGTGAAAACATGCAAAATAGGATAAAAACAGGACTAAATCAATTAACTACTGAACCACTGAAGCAAAAGTAGTGAACTCCGGCTTCCGGAGCACCAGACAATGTCTTTGGGACTGAACCGGAGAATCGCCGAAAAACCTAAAAGTTTGCGTACAAACCAGAGGAAGAGGAGCGCGAAGCAGAGGCGGTGACGCCGCCATAGCGGAGGAGGGGATGAAGCCCCCATAACCATCGCCGCCGGCCACCGAACAGGAGTAAGGCAGAGCTGGGGTGAGCTACTGAGCTGAGGATAGAGAGAATGGGCCGCACTAACACTAATGGAGTGGCAGTGGGTAGTTGGGAAGTGACCAGGGGCGACGGTCGGCGCGTCTGTTGTGCAATGTGTCGACGCCCGAGGAGGTAACGGCGTCATCCGTTTGGCTGCACGCCAGCTGTACGTGTCTCACCACCAGTCCAGCAACGTGTGCGGTTGAAAAGCAAAAAGCCTCTGCCATCGCCGCCACAGCATCGCCGGCGAGAACATCGGTGCCGGCCGACCTCAGCAGCCACAACCCCGTCTAAACTACCGGCGTTCGAGTGCGGCTGCACATGCCTGATGCAATGCCCTCCATCGTTTCCCAGTTCCCACATCAGCATTGCTCACCGCCTGCTAGGGGGACTCACGTTGCCTCAAATCGAGATGAACTAAATACTAGATTGGTCCGTGCGCTTCGCTGCGCGTGTCTGGAGTTTGGAGATCACGGATTGGAAAGTGGAAAATCTTAAAGTATTTTAATATCTTTTGATAAAAAGAATGATATATTTTTTAGACACTGATAATTAACATATATACGGAGTATATTAGAAATGAAGTTTTAAGAAGCTAAATATTTGTATATTAGCCGTCGATGTCTTATTAAACCTAATTCATGCACTATCAAACATTTGGCCGATCGTGTCAGCCCCCTAAATGTGCTACTCACTTTCTTTCACGGACATAAACAATAATCGATTGCCCTTATAAAAATGATAATATATAGATTGAGATATGAATTGTATAAGCAACACGTACTGATTCTAGAAGTACAATGTTGTTTTCTAAAAAAATATGATGTACATGAAATGTACAATAGATATCTCCGGAAGTGGTAAGATGGTGTGTTGGTATATTGCCATGCGCTGGTGGCATGCTACATATGTTATTGTAAGCTGAATGTAATAAATCGAACTAAATTGTAGACTTGAGGTGACGGGACCACCAGTTTCAGATTTTGATAATCATCTTGAAACATATATAGCTGGAAAAAGAACAAATAAAGGGAACCGTGTGTTTGAAAGTATAGAAATCTGAAAAGCATATAGAAAAAACATAGAACGTGAACGAATCCATAAATTAAAAATGCAATTTCTCCGAGCCAACTTTAAATGTAAATTATGAAATGGTCCTAACAATGCTCAGAAATTTCCCATCGGCCGGAACATTAACCACTGATGTTGGTGAAATTTAAATGCTAAAATCATGTAACACGATAGCTGACTTTGCTCTCCTTTTTGTTTAAGTTGGTGCAATCTTGGAACTGGTATTCCTAGTGCTGTAAAATCTTATGACTGCTTTCTTAAAAGCAGAGATGTTTCTCCTTTAAAAAAAATAAAATAGAGTAGAGGTCTAAACAAACCCAATAAAATTTGCATAGTTAGTTTAATTAGGTAAACACTCACAAAAGAACGGAAGTCCTTATGCACAAACTAAACTTACCTATGCTATTTGCATAGTTAATGTGGACTTACCTATGCTATTTGCATAGTTAATGTGGGCACAGAGAAGTTAGTAGGCTAGTAGGCTGCAGAATAATAGGAAAAACAGGCACCATAATATCTATGAGGTTGCCACCTATATATTTTTTCTTGCTCTAGGATTACCTCTACGGATAGACATGGCATGGAGCCAGGGACGTGTGATCGCGAGCTGCACTTCATTCGATGCATGCACACCGCCAACGCACACTGCTGAGTGCACATGTGTCGTACTTTTGGTTCCCACACGGCACCATGAGAAAAAAGGCTGTTGAAACTTGAGAAAAAGTTGAATTATGTTCATACTCTGGTCGTACATGTATGAGAACAGTAATATGAGGCCTCCATTGGTTAGCATATTAATTATGTTTAATAATTTTGTTTCATGAAGTAGTCCCTATCTGTGCAATTAGTGGGCCTTATTTAGGTTGCCAACTTCCCACAAGCTTTACACATTGATAACCGTGTCCCTCTCACAGAATATGTTTTCTAGCGCGTCAATTTTCCACCAACTTTCCCATCTAAACAAATGTGCATACTATGCATTGCCATGACATAACTGGCTAGAAAGCTTCTACCATTTTATTTATTTCGCATGCATGATACTCCCTCCGTTCTAAAAAGAATGCAATTCTAGCGCAGTACCACGATTAGCATGTGGTTGGGAGGCAGTTTTTTCGGCGTGCATCAACGATGCGTGTGCCTACGGTCACCACGTGATGCATTAACGTTGTGCCTCATCTGACAGAAGCGGTAAAAAAATTATCCTCACGTAAGACCACGACCGTCGGATGGCCATGTGTCGCGCGAGGAAGCCTCGAGCGCTGGATGGGCTCCTTTTCGTGGAGCGATAAGAAGTTAACTACTATTTTCCACTGCCTGTTGTGTATGCTTCCGCGCTTCCCTGTAAGGTTAAAATTTACTGCCTTCTGAGAATCAACATAATTTCTACTTGTGCGCTAGTTGCCTCAATAGCATTATATCCGTATGACGATCTGCGCTGGAGAGTTGTAGGCAGCCTGTCCTCTCCCGGCCTCTTTTGACAGCCTAGTTTCTTGTTGTTTGTTCTTTTAGATTAATCTTTGGTGGTTGTTGACAAAAGAGAGACTCTTACACTAGGTCACATGTAAATCGTGTGTGTGGGCCCGGTGATAGACCCGCGTGTGACCTTTCTGTGTTATTTTCTTCTTAATACTGAAAAATATATCCGTGTCATTGTTTTATTCTTGAATTGCCGAGTGTTTGCAAGCCATCTATTGTTGTGTTAACACTGCTCATGCCCGCTAGGATCCTACACTTGCTCTGAACATTCGTAACTCTGAACTTGAGCAGTTGCAGACACTAGTATTTGCAATCCATCCGAATTTTACTTGTTGAAAAATTGCAGTGCGTGGTTTTAGTGTCTTTCTTTTGCTCTTCTGATATCACATTTAGTGTGGTGATTTGGGAAAATGCATTCAGATTCACTACTGAATTCCCTCCGTTGTCGTTTTCAAAAGATCGTCCGAAAAATAGCATTTTTTTTTGGAAGACCCTCCGGCCAGCCACCACCACGTCCCTGTCATTTTTGGCAAGTAACACATTTTCATTTGTCCTTCTGATATCCTGACATTAAGTGTTGTAATTCGGGAAAATGCATTCAGATTCACTATCAGATTCCCCTCATTTTCAAAAACCCACCCGAAGAAATAGCATTTTGTTTGGAGGACCAACCGACAAGCAACCACCACGTCCCCATCATTTTTTTTTGGCAAGTAACGCATTTTTGGTGGGATTCGAACCGACGGCCTCTCGCTCACGCATAGCCTCCTTTACCACTGCACTACTCTTTCTTATCCATCCATATTCCATTTTGATTCCCTACATATTATACATGGCTGATAGTAAATTGCTTGTTTAAGATTCTAAATGATGGCATGGGAAACCTGCTGCAAGAGGAAGAAAGATGGGGCCTTGGTATTATCAATTTGCGTACTCAGAATAATGCTCTTCTCTTGAAGTTCCTGCATAAATTCTATAACAAAATGGATCTGCGATGGGTACACTTGACTAGGAAATGCTTGTATGCTAATGGCACTCCACCACATTCTAGAAAAGGAATTGGTTCCTTCTGGTGGCGTGATATTATGTCTTTGGCTCTTGATTTTTTTCAAGATTGCTTCAAGTATGTTAACAAGGGTGACACTACTGCCTTTTGGAATGATCTCTGGGACATGGGTATGCTCAAATGGAGGTTTCCACAACTATTCTCGTTTGCTAGGAAACCCTCCCTGTCAGTGCTGCAATTTTTACAGTGGGAGCTAGATAGAAAATTCAGGCTTCCCTTATCAGTGCAGGCCTCCATGCAGCTAAATCAGGTGATGGCTGAGCTTGGTAGTCTGCAGCTCAATGTTGATGTGAATGATGCATGGACATATATCTGGGGATCACCATCCTATACCTGTAAAAGAGCATATGATTCTCTATCTGGAATTTTTCCTGCTTCACCTCTTTTCAAATGGCTATGGAAATCTTGTGTGCAGAATACACAAAAGTTCTTCTTTTGGCTTATTTTGAGAGATCGTCTGAATACCAGGGTCATGCTCCAAAGGAGAACAATGCATTTGGATTCCTATCGTTGTGCGGTCTGTGTGGAGTCCAGAGATGAGGATATCATGCATCTCTTTTTTTAATGTCCTTTTTTACAGGCATGCTGGATATTCTTAGACATACATTGGGATACTTCACTTGATTTCTCAACGATGTTGCTACAGGCACGAGAAGGGTTTGGCTTACCCATTTTTAGAGAAATCATAATTATGGCCATGTGGGCCATATGGACTCATCGTAATGGCATCATTTTTTACAATGACACAATTTCTTTTGCCAACTGGAGAAGATCTTTCATGACGGGAATGAAGGCGGTTACCCTAAGGGCAAAACCGCTTGTAAAAGAACGTATAAATACTTGGATGAGTAGTCTTTTATAACTCTTGCTTGTTTACCTGTGGGCCTGGGGCCTTGTAAACTGTAATTATCCTTCTTTATATCAATGAAAAAAAATGGTAGGGAACGCCCCTGCCGGTTTCTAAAAAAAGTTTCTAAATGAATTCAAATGAAAAAGTTGTCAACTACAAAGTCTCATAAATTTTGGAAACCTACAACTTTCATTATGAAAGCTTCTCCATCCAAGATTGTTTAAAATTTTTGAATTTCAAATATGAAAAGTTCACACTTAGCTTTCGTTGACAAGATGATTTCAAATGAAACAATTATCAACTAAAATTTTTGAATTTCAAACTTGTTGTGATCTACAACTTTCATTATGAGAGTTTCTCCATTTCAGGTCCTCTGAAAAAAAAAACTCAAATTTAAAATTAGAGAAATTTTGACCTCTTTTTGTTGGAAAAATTAAATTGAATTAAAATGAGTTCAACTACAAAGTTGGAATAACTTTTCAATCTCTACGACTCTTTATTATGGTCATTGTTTCACTCCACAAAGTGATAGTAACATTTTGCATAAAATGTTACTAATTATGGTGTTGAGCCGATCCATAATCAGGAGCCAATTAAAGAATTTTATACGTGGTGTACACCTAGCTTCCCAAAGCCAAGTGAAGGTTTGAGGTGCATTGATTCCTCGGAACACAAGTTTGTAAAACCGAGCAGAGGTATAGCAATTGTTCCCCAAAATAAAAGTCCACTGATCCTTTTCATCATTATCATAGTTAATACCTTGAATGTATGCGCCTCCTAAGAGAGAGGTAACATGAAGATGGATTCAAGGTCTGGAGCCTCCATTATATTCTTCACTGATGATTGGTCACTTCTAGCAAAGGAGAAGAGTCTGGGGAAGACGTCAACTATAATATCAGGTGCCCAAAGATAATCCCAGAAAAGAACTGTGGAACCCTTGCCTACTATGCATCGTGAGACGCCTCTATATAGATTATGTAATCTAAGCACATCTTTCCACCAGAAGGAACCCATTTCTCTTGTTGCATGAGGAACTCTGTCATTGTAATATGTTGTCCAAATCAGATGACCCAAGGGACATCCTGTTTTGAGTAAAATTTATGTAGTTGCTTAAGAAGCAGTGCATCATTCTGCAAGCTGAGATCGATAACACCCAAACCTCCTTTTTTTAAGGCTTCATTAAGAGAGGCCATGCTGCTAGGTTGCCACTTTTCTTTTCTCTATCATTACCTCGCCAAATACATTGCTTTCTTGAGCGATCAACATTATCTATGGCCCCTTTATGAAGTTTGAGTGTGCACATAGCATAGGTGGTGATTGGAGTGATCACCGAATTGGCCATTTCTAATCGACCAGACAGGGATAGCATAGAAGAGCAGGATGACAGTCTCCTCTATTTCAGTCATTATGGGAGAGAGATCCTCAATTGTTGGCTTGGTTGTGCCCATTGGCAGCCCAAGATATGTGAATGGCATGACGCCCAGCTGACAGCCAAATGAACTAGCCAAGGATTCAGCTTTTGTGCCTGACAAATTAATAGGTATCATCTGGGACTTTCTATAATTAACTTTGAGACCTGTAGACTCAGAAAATACTGCAAGAATATCCTTCAGATATAATAATTGTCTCTCATCTGCGTCCATTATCATAAGTGTATCATCGGCATATTGTATGATAGGGAAATCTGTATGTGCATGTGGAATTGGTGGTTTTAGTTGGCTATCTGCAAAGGCTTTGTTTACCACAATTTGAAGGAGTTCTGCAGCTAGGACAAAGAGGAGGGGCGACAAGGGATCACCCTGTCTAACTCCTTGTTTGCATTTGAATTGTTTTCCAGGAACCCCATTGAGAAGAACCGAAGAGTTACCAGAGGAGAAGAGAAGATGCATCCATTGTAGCCATCTATCTCGAAATCCCATATTTGCATTATAGCCAACATTGCAGAATGTTCAATTGTGTCAAATGCTTTAGCAAAATCCAACTTTAGAATAACAATTTCCCTTTTGGATTGGTGACACTGGTGGATATATTCAAAACACCATGCAAGACAATCTTGAATTGTTCTTGATTTAATAAACCCATATTGGTTAGCATGTAAGAAATTTAGAATCACTAACTGTAGTCTGCCAGCAAGGATTTTAGTAAGAAGCTTAATACTACAATTCAAGAGTGAGATAAGCTGATAGTCATTGACTTCCTCAGGATTGTTAATCTTGGGTACCAAAGTAATAAAGGAATTGTTGATTGGTTCTAGGTCCACGGTACCCTCAAAAAATGACACAGACTACAAAATTCTTCTTTGATCAGTGACCAACATTTCTTCATAAACATCCCATTAAAACCTTGTTTAACAACCAAATCAATCTCCTCTTTTGTAAAAGGCTGAACTAAGCATTCCAGGTCAACTATTGCAATCAAGTCAGCTAAGTCAAACTTGTTGGGTACTTAGATTAGGGGTATCATAATCTGGGATCCAAAACACTCAAGAAGCACCTAAGATTATGGCTCGACTCGATCCATCGGACGTGTGCAACAAAAGATAAATACCTAGGCCTGCGGCCTTGGTAATGAGACGGGCCAACAAAGACCCTGGTCGGGTGCCTCCTGAGGCGCCCCAAAGATCTCCGTCTCGCTCGGGGGTACCGCCTACCCCCGAACGGGAAATCTCTGTCCCAATCGAGGCCTCCCTAATGAACCCTTAGAAAAAACCACTGCCCACAAGCCCCCCGCCACGTTCGAGGGTAACATACCCTACGAAGGGGCGCGCTGCCTGCCCATCTAACAAGCGCATTCAATTCCAGAGGTGACGGAGCGCCACGATATGTCAAGGGAGGAATCACCGAGCCATGCCATGGAAATGACTGTGGTCATTTCCAGTCATTTCCGCCTGCGCCAATCACTATACGGGCAGAGCCGCACTATTCCGATCACTGGGCCAAGGAACCTTTTCGGTCAGCAACAACCCTTGAACGTTGTCTCTCCGGTGCGGAAGCTCAAGTCATGAACAACGACACCCATGTTGTCTCCTGGAGCTTAGGCTGGCACGCGCGATTCCCGCTCGACGGCCCGAGCGGCTCAAGGTACGGAGGGCGTGACCGGCGTCACGTGCCGCCTACAACACCACGACGACATACCCTGGACTCTAGAATATAACCCACACATGTATTTCTCCCTCCTCCCTTGGCCTATAAAAGGGGGAGGAGGAGCATGCACGGGCACAGCAAGCAAGACGCACATTCCATGACTCAGCAAGGTCACGATATTGGCACTCGCCTCAACCATCCTTAGCAAGGGACTTGGGAGCCTCTCTTCCTCTCCCCAACTGGTTGTAAACCCTACTGCAAGCACCCCAGGCGCAGGAACACGCGGCGCTTAGCACCCATTGCTGAACGTACCACCCCGTGGTCGGAACCAGGATAAATCCATGTGCCCCGTGTTCATCTTGTGTCACCACCAGTAGTAGTGATTAGCAGCGCAATCACTCGTTGGTGCCGGACCGGCTGATCCGGACCTGCCCCGAGATCGTGAGGCTTTCCTGTCATTCCAAGCCGTGGCAGACTACTGCCTTACCTACTCCGACGACTCCAGCGAAGGGAACTACAACCCCACAAGGGAGTGTTGTGTCCTCGACATCCAAGGAGCCGGCGACGGCCACACCACGGATGATGAAGACGGGGACAAAGTGTGGCGGACCACTCCGAAATTATTCCAAGTTAAGTACTCTTGGACCGCTAATCAAGCAGTCAGGCACTTAATCCGGAATAAGCTGGAGCGCCGTCGGATTAAACCCGATTTAACCACGTACTCTCTCGATCGAAACAACACGCGCGCCCACACGAAGGTGAGTTCCAGAGATTACAACATTCCACAAATTCATCATACATAAATAGTATCATAAAGTTATTACAAACCAAGTTTGAAATTTAAATCAGAGTACCAAGTCCATTGTAGCGGAATAAATAGTTCATTGCAGCGGAATAAGTTCATTGCAGCGGAAATAAACTAACGACGATACGTAGTAACACCATGATGAAGCCTACCATAGTGCTACTCCTCCCGATCCTCGGGAGAGGACGGAACCCACTCGACGTGCCATCCAGGGGGAACCTGGGTAGGCCAAGTGATGGCATCAACTGCCACATCCATCACAGTACCTGAAATAATAGCCACAAGCAAGGCTGAGTATACTAATACTCAGCAAGGCTTACCCGTCGGGTGAAAACTACATCACCGACTTCTAGACATGAGAGGCTTTTGGCTGGTGGGTTTGTTTGCCAAAAAGCAACTAAGAGTGGATCCTTACTTTCATGATTTTAGCATCATATTCTAATAGAATTAACCATTCTAGATTAGCATTTTCTCTAAGCATACAAGTGGTGCAATACAATTTAATTCAATCAACAAGTTCATCATCCTCATAGTTCCACTTGTTACTCAATGCAGCACAGCAGTCAAGCAGTCTCATTAACCGCGAGAAGCGGACAGTTCGAACCGAATTTTGCTACCTGGCCAGGGGAAACCTAACACACACGGATAATGCTTGCTATAAAAAGTACAAGCACTTCCCAACCTTTCCCATCGATCCACGATTCGGATCCGAATCCACCTTCCTTAGGATAGAGGTTTACTGCTTCACTCACAGTCTCACGCATATATCCACAAGTGTACGGCAGGGGAAAACAAAGTTTCCAAGGAGAGATGGCTATCAGCCCTAGCTGCTTCAATCTGGTACCGGGCTTACCGATTCCCATATATCGGCATGCATGTGGTACGTTCAAAAACTTGACACACTCAACCACACGTTTCGACCTTAAATCAATTATCATACACGGACGGGAGATCTACATCTACCATCCCGCCCATCCATCCTTATGATTCCAACATAAGTAAAGACAAGCAACTCCTATGTCTCGCGAGTGACAGGAAATCACTCGACTTGTAACGGACCTAAAGCAATGCCCTATCGATCCTTTCATACTAGTGTTACAAGTCACAGGTACTAGAATTATGCAACTAAGGTATTCAATCAACTCCTTGAAACGTAAATGCACAAGCATAGGTAATTCATAGATGCATAAACTTTAAAAGTTAGGTTATGCTCCGGGGCTTGCCTTCTTGCGCTAGCTGAATGTTAGCCTCTGGGTCAACTGCTACCTCGTGGGCACCGCTCTCCGGGATGCCTTCTCCGTCGGCGGGGATGAGATGATAGAAGCCGTCCGCAATAGCGCCTTCTACATGAGATGTATAACTTTATAGCGGCTGCCTAGTTGATCCAAAACCAAGGCCTTGAAGGCCATAATCACCTAGACATGCTAGTGTACTACTTTCTCCTTCACAAAATTAGAGGAGGGGTGTGGAAAATTTTACGTATCTATGATGGTGATTGTGTACACATATAAAAGAATTCCCATTTATTATTTTGAGGTTTGGGTGCTGTTTTGGAATTTTAGACTTTCCATGTTTCATTTTAATTAATTATCAAAAGGTCTATTTCCTTTTTATAACTCAAATCTACCCTAGTTTCTTTTCATTTTTGTTTCTCTGTTTCTGTTCATCCCTTTTATCTACAAACTTTATGACAGCTACTGGAGTATAAGAGTTGGGCTCACTCCAAAATTTAGCTAAAACTGATCTACACAGAATTTATTAAAAATAGTATAAACAGCTGCTTAAAGAAACAAGATAAATTCATATAAAATTGAAATTACTTCCAAATCAAGTGATTTTCCTACCAGGGCTAGTCATGAGTGTAAGGAGGGCTCTGGCCAAGTGGTGGCTCAAATTAACCCTTGGACAGTCCTCAAAAATTTTCTATCCGAAAACACACATCTATTTATTTGCTAGTCTAAACAGGGCAAAAATTAAGTTTGCATTTTTAGCAGATGTGCTAACAAGTTCTTAGGCCTATGGAGAAAAATAGTGATTTTTAGCTGCATGGATTATTTTTAATAATTTCAGGACTGCAATAAGACAGGAATCACAAATTAATTCATAACTGAAGCTACAGTCCGTATTTTTAGGTCCCCTTTGGACACAAGGTGGCCAAAGTCACTATAAACAATATATCCAAAGCTCAGACCTAGCGGAGTTTTGGATTTAAAATGGTGCACAAGTTTCTAAATTCGCAGTTTGAATTTTAATTAAAAATGGGTTCACCAAAAGTACATACATTCTAACATGAGATTGGAGTTTACAATCTCACGAGTCCAGGGAGTATTTTTGTGCATTTTTATGATTTTGGTACGATTTTTGGTGGATTTTACAAGATTTCGGGAAAAAGGTTAAAACCTTAAGAATCTTTTTACGCGCCGGCCCTTGAATCTTTTGAAACTTCGCGAACAGGTCCCTGCCTTTTTCATTGGGAACCCTGGAAAAAGGAAGAAGATGAACTCAGGTCCTCGGCTCGTCGCCGGAGTTGCGCCGGCCAAACGACGGCGAGAGAGGGTCTGGGAAGTGGGGGAAAAGGGCCAGTGGCTCACCACGAGTCGAATGGTGGCGGTTGGGAGGCCAGAGGAGGCTCGAAGCTCGCCGGTGACGTGCGGTGGCGGTGCGGCCGCCGCGGGCTCGATTCCGGCGAAGTGAGTGGCTCTCACCGGGGTAGGAGGGGTCCGTGAGCACCAGTGGGACTCGGCGAAGCTAGTGGAAAGTTTGGTTGACCTCGGGGAGGGCTCGAAGTAGGGGCTCGACGTGCGCGTGCTCCGGCGGCCGGAAATGCGGATTTGGGGGAAAATCCGATTTCTCGCCGGAGAGTTGGGGAGAGCTCGCGAGAAGTGGGGGAAATGGAAGCTAGGGAAGTGGTCTAGCTCTGTGCGCGAGGGATTTGGGAATGGTGGAGGGACGAGGACGAATTTCACTCGGGAAGCAAGCTCGGTCCGCGCGGCCGGAGGTTGAAGACGACGGGAGCGAGCGCGGGGAAGGGAAATGGTGAAGTGCGCGAGCTAGGAGAGGGTGTCAGGGTCTCGGTGGAGTGCTTGAGCACGCTAGTGAGGGATGTGCTGCCTCGGGAGCGCGTGCGAGGGTTGGGCGAAGAAGATTGTCGCGTGAGGGAGTAGGATACGCTGCAGAGGAGATTTGGCGCGTAGCGGAGAAGAGAATCCGCCGCGGAGCAGCTCTGTGCGGCGCGCGCGCGGCCAACGGCGGCGCTCCGCCCGCCATGATGGCGTCTGCGCGGCGCGAGGCAGAGCGGCGCTGTCGCGCGCGACGTGACCGTACGGAAGGCTTGGACAAACGCGCGAGGATAAGAGCCCCCTGCCGCCGTGGCTCGGCCGGCCCGGCGCGGCCTCCGCCGCACGCCGGCCACGTGGCGGCCGGACTCCGGCCAGGCGCAGAGCGCGCCAGGGGCCTGTCAGGCGCCCCGTGGAGCTCCTTTGCCCCTTTTGATTTTTCTCCAAAAATTTGAACTGAACATTGAAAAGTGTAAAAATAAAACTTGGAATTTGAGATGTGGGACACAACTTTATTTTTGGGCTGAACCTGAAATTTCAAATTTTTCAAGCTCAAACAACCCAATTTCAAAAAGGTGTTCAGAACTGTTTTTTGAGTTTTTGAGGGGCTAAACTGCAAAATTTTCAAAAGTTCCAAACAGTGACTGGGACTTATTTGTGATGACAAACATCTTTTATTTTTGGAGATTTTCAAGTTTAGTACAAAATTCCTGAGATTTCAGTTGGGTGTCAAAAGACCTTCGTTTTTGAATTTAAATTTGAATTTTTGGTCAATATTTGAATTCTAAGACCATTGTTCCCCCTTTGTACTTGTTTTAAAGGTACTTTCAACACATTTAGATCAGGGATGTCACAGCCTACCCCCCTTAAAAGGAATCTCGTCCTGAGATTCGATTACACTTAGGAACAAGGTGGGAAAAGGTACCTTGGTCTAAGAAAGGATGTCGGGGTAGTTCTTCTTAAGATATTCCTCAGTTTCCATGTGGCTTCATCCTCGGAGTGATGACTCTACTGAATTTTGTACATTTTAACTCCTTTCCTTCGTGTTTGACTCTCTTTCTCATCGAGGATCTTAATGGGATGCTCATCATAGGAGAGATCCGGTTCAACCGAGAGTTCTTCTTGTTCAACAACTTCGGTCGGAACGCGAAGACACTTCTTGAGTTGGGAGACATGGAATACATCGTGCACGGTGGAGAGCTTCGCAGGAAGCTTCACACGGTAAGCTACCGGTCCACATTGTTGAGTGATTTCATATGGGCCGATGTAGTGAGGTGCAAGTTTTCCTTTTAATCCAAACCTTTGCACACCCTTGGTCGGGGAGACCTTGAGATACACGTGGTCGCCGACTTTGAACTGAAGTGGCTTCCGCCTTTCATCAAAGTAACTCTTTTACCGTGACTGTGCGGTTCTCAAATTTTCACGGATGATCCTAACCTTTTCTTCCGCTTCCTTTACAAGGTTAGGGCCATAGGTATACCTCTCGTCTGCTTGGGACCAACACAACGGGGTCCGACATCTTCTACCATACAGGGCTTCGAAAGGTGCCATTTTAAGACTCGCTTGGTAGCTGTTGTTATAGGAGAATTTGGCAAGAGATAAGCAGTTCTCCCAATTCTTCCCATAATGGATAACACAAGCTCGAAGCATATCCTCAAGTATTTGATTTACCCTTTCCGTCTGCCCATCGGTTTGAGGGTGATATGCTGAACTACGGATCAGTTTTGTGCCTAGGGATAGTTGCAACTGTTCCCAAAAGCGTGCCACGAATTGAGTACCACGATCTGAAATTATCATCTTGGGTACCCCATGTAGACAAACGACCCGTTCCAAATAAATCTCAGCGTACCTCTTAGCGGTATAAGCGGTATTGACCGGAATAAAATGTGCAGTCTTGGTAAGACGGTCCACAATTACCCAAATAGAGTCATGCCCCTGAGGGGTTCTGGGAAGTCCAACAATGAAGTCCATGCTTATATCTTCCCACTTCCATGAGGGAATAGGTAGAGGTTGAAGAGTGCCTGCTACCTTCAAGTGGCTAGCCTTTACTCTCTGGCATGTGTCACATTCCGACACATACGTGGCAATTTCTCGCTTCATCCTAGTCCACCAAAAGTTTTGTTTTAGATCTTGGTACATTTTGGTGCTACCGGGATGAATAGAAAACTTGGAGAGATGGGCTTCATCCATAATCTTCCTCCGGAGTTTGGTGTTTTTGGGCACTACTATACGATGTCCAAACCACATCACTCACTGCCCGTCTAACCGGAAACATTTGTATTTTTCCTTCACCTTTTCTTTTGCCAATTTTCTTTTAAAGATTTTAATCTTTGCATCATTTAATTGGGCCTCAATAATCTGATCGTGTAAGGTTGGTTCAACAGAAATATGGTTGAAGTACCCGTGTCGAACAATCTCTAAATGGAGCTTTGCCACTTCATGGCACAAGGGGTCGACGGTGGTGTGGGCAGCGGGAGAGTTGTAGCGCGGCCTCCTACGCGGTGGTGACTCTCCACGGTACTCTGGGCTGCGAGGCGTGGGTCCTCCCAACTTGTGCTGCAACTCCGCATTCTTCTTCTGCACGCTGGTGAGCTTCCTCCTTAGCATGGCGTTCTCATCAGACAAAACATCAAGTTCTGTGTTGAGAGTAGCCACAAGCGCCACTGTAGAAGCAAGCTGGGGGTCCTGAACATCAGCGGTAGATGTGATGGTGCAAGCTGTCGCACCACTCTTCCGGCGGGGGTGGTACCTCTTTGGCTTGTCCTGGATCTTGGCGAAGAACTTATGGCGGTAGACGTAGTAGGCTTGGCGTGCAGCATCAGCAATCCCTCCATCCTGGGTATCCCAATCAGACAGGGCGTAGTGAACCGATATCTCGCGAGCAGCCCTCGCCACCTCATCGGTCACCCTCATGTGCACTGAGGTCCTCCAGAAGCTACGGTAGAGAGCGTGCGTCCACCACTCACTGTGGTACTCCACTCCCACGCGGCCAAAGAGGTAGTGGGTACAAAGCACTCGGAGAGGCCTAATGTGGTAGAAGTGGAATCTGTCGACTCCGAGGAATCTGTCGACTCCTCCTCGGTGTGCTACTCCTAGGCTGCTCCTGCTTGCGCTTTTCCTCCCAGTCCCTGTAGGTATCCGGGTTTTGCCTCTTTAGCGGGTACTCAGTGATACGGTACGGGAGGTTCTCACAAGTGGGCCTGCGAGGGGTCTGCTTCCTTGGAGCCATCTACAGAAATAAAAATGGAGGAGATCATTAGATTAAATCTCAGAAAATTTTCTCAAAGGACAGAGGTAGAATAGAACACCATTTTTAATAGAAACTCAACTCCAAGGTAGAAGATAATAAAAGAGCAAGGATTAAGAAAAATCAAATCGACCGTTCTATCTAGGCTGTGATCCTACAGTCAGCATGGCTCTGATACCCACTTCCATATGTGTGCCCAGGATGTCCACAGAACACGTATAAATTACAAATACACGTATAAATTACAAATATGGATCATAGAGAACATAATGCTTGAAATAAAATAGTTTATATCAGAGTTTAACACAAGACATAGTCTTACACAAATAACAAAGTAGAAGTCTTAATATTATTAAACGTTTCTCAACTAAGTAGAGCCACAAGTCCACAGGGACATCGACTGGTTGAACACAGCTAGAAGTACGGCAGATCCTCCAGAAACTCAGCGAGCAACTGATCATTCACTTCTCCATCTATTACCCATCCGGTATTTTGTTGAATAGTTGCAAGTGTAAGTAAACCATCTTACTTAACAAGTATAACACGGGTTATGCAAGAACAAAAAGGCTGACACTGTTATACTGTATTAGCACTTTTAGTTGTTTCATTTTCTTATCATCCAAATTACTACAAATGAGTAGAACCCAACTATGAACCCATCAATAATAATAATAATAATGTATAAGTAACTTTAGAATATACCAACATCATCCTCTAACATCATATTCTAATCAAAAGGATCCAGGACGCTCATGACCGTGAGCTTACGGCTATCATGATAGATTTACACTCTACAGCGGTTTTGCTCTTTACCCACTGGTCACAAAAACCCAAAAGAAGTTATGCTACGAGGACTTTCACAAAACATCCTAACAAGCACAGTAGCCGTTTTGGTTCAACATAGACAGCATAACCCAAGGCATCGAGATTGACGTACGCTCAGGGCGCAACGTGAGGGGGTCAATGGCGTCCAGAGCGAGAGCGCAATCATCACAACGTGTGAAGCTGTCATACATCGGGTGCTTACAACACGAGACTTTACCTAACGAGACATAGTCAACGGATAAATCTATGCTCGATGGATCAAACTATACTCTCACCCATTCTCCCCACATACGCCTTTCGGTAACCACTTGCGAGCTAGAGACGTACAAGCTAATTATCAAAGACCAGAGCCACTATAGTTCCAACGGCGGCGAACAAGTTTCTGGGTTGCCGCATTAAGAACCGGACCTTATGGAGAGACATTAGAACAAAGCACGAAGCACATGCTCTAAGTCCCTGAACCAAACCTTAAAGAGACACTAGAACAAAGCACGAAGCACATTCTCTAGCTTCCTGAACCAGGTTGCTAAAAAGCATCTTTTAACTATTATTTAAATGAACCATTAATTCAATGTTAACAATTAAGTAAATGTTGTACGCGATGCATAAAACCCTGAGTAAACAAGGAATAAGGTGAAGACTAGGAACAACTGTAACACCCCTGGTGTTTAAAGCGTATAAGTAAGAGTGATTAAACAAACTAAGGAATTATAAACCCTGAAACTAAATCACTAGTAGGAATGAGAATTATACATGAGGATTGTTAAGTTTGTACTCGTGCATTGGTTCTTGAAATTTGAACCCTACAAAAACTTTTCTAGTACAAATCTAAACATCTTCTCTTACAAGTTGCACGGCAAAACTCTAAATACATACTCTCGAGACGACGCATAAAAATCTCCTAAAAAGAAGTCAGGATTGAACGGCAAATTAAGTAATGCTTCTATGCCCCTAAAGGTCTTAAAGGACTAATGGCTCATATGAAGTCAACACATGAAATAATTCTAACTAATGATATTAATGACCTTCAGAAGACAAGGTTCTAATTTTAAATTATAAATAAGATTTGTTCACATCACAAACGTCTGATCAATGTGAAAGGTTGTAGTATTTTTGTTTCAAAACACCTTTCTTTGGGACAGTATTTTCTAATTATAAAACCAAACCACTTTCTCAAATGGAAGTTGTGTATCTAAAAATGTCATTTGCAACCTTGGTGAGTTATGTATAACTCAGATGCTTAATCCACCAAACATAGGAAATCAAGTTTGAAAGACCAACTTAACCATGAGATGAAAATGAAAATAAGATAAACTAGAGTTCATATAAAATTATGAAACTTATGCCTACTCCAACATGATAATTTAGATCTCTGTTTTTCCTTTTTGGTGTTGGTTGTATATAAATAGTGATAGACCCTTTATGGCCTCAACATCCCTTCCTTTTTCCAATTTCTTTGTTGACTCAAGTCTTAAAACCTTGGCCAACATGTACCCAGTTGTATCATGGGGGGCATTAACACATAAAATGACATCATGACATAAGCTTTGTATATATTTTTGGGAATGATAAAAATCGAGTTAAAATTTATGACTTGTAAAGAAAGCCCAAGTTTTTCTAATATAAGTTTGATGGGTAAAAATTTGATAAAAGACTAGGTCCCAAATTCTGAATTTACATCTTTTTCCCCATATTTTTGGAGTTAAATTGCTAGGGCTAAAAATTCATGCCAAATTCAAATTCAAGTCTTTTTGAATTTAAACTGTGTCGAAACCAAAAATGTTTTACAACTTTTCAAACCTCCATTATAACACTGATGTTCTAAGGTTTCTAAAATGTATTTATTCATAATTTTTGGACCTTGGGAGCTATTTCTTTTAGAACAAAACTTTTAAATTGAAAATTTAAATCCTCCCTCTCTTACAGCCTGACCCCACCTGTCAGGGGCTCCTTCTACCTCCCTCTGCACTCGATTGGGCAGAGCCGACGGTGGCGCTAGAGGCCACTGGCCTTCCCTGGCGCCAGCTCCTCCCGAGCCCGGGCGAAAGGCCCATCCTACCCCTCTCGGTCGCCTCCTATTTAAGCTCCCAGATGCCCAAACCCTAGCCCCCTTCCATCTTCAGAGCCGCCGCCTCCATTGCCGCCATGAAGCTCGGCTCGAGCTCGTCCTCGACGTCCTGCTGCCCCACGGCCTCCACCACACCGCCCCAGACCTTCTCCTCCACCTCTCCAACGCGCCCAGCCACCCAGCAGCCGCCCTGTCCGCCTGCAGCGCCGCCACCATGGTCATTGGTGCCCGTCGCCACCGCCGCCCCCTTCCCGGCCTCCAATCCCCTGGTCCAAGGTGGGGAATGGAAAGCCCACATCGCGGTGATGCTCCCCGTGCCCTTCCCCCTCGCCAAGACCTCGCCGGCGGCAAGGATTTCGCCGTCAATGGCCGGCCAGGGGCCTCCTTTCATCTTCTTCCTTTTTCAGGGTTCCCAATGAAAGATTCCAGGGGCTTAGATGCGAGGTTTTGAAAAGTTGTAGGGGCTAGATCGAAATATGGAACTTCAGATCTAGGGTAACAGCTGTGAACTTGTAAATTCAATTTAAAATCATAGAAAATTCAGAAAAATGCAAACCAAATTATTCGTACTCCTGGTGATGTCTATTTTATTCCCTTCACAGCATGTGTATGTTTTTGTTGCTTGGTTCAGTCTATAAAAATTAAACTTTGAAAATGAACTTTTGTGCATAACTCCTAAACTACAGTAGCTATGAAAGTGATCTTTGGATATGTTATTACTCTTGTTACAAATGCTTTACAGTATCAATCTTGCACTGAGATATATTTTCTAGCTCCAGATATAAATTGTTTAGTTTGTCTTAGCTGAAACATTGTTCGAATTTTTGTAATTAATCCCTTCAACAAAAACTAGCCAACTTTGTACAGTAGTGTATCCATATTAGCAGCTATCTTAGAAAAATGCTAAACCCCATTTTTAGCTCTGCTAACATGCTTAAATAAATTGGGGTAAGAAAAAGAAGTAGCATTTGTTTAGCTCATGTTTGCTACTAAAACTGAGTACCCACTTGATAGATGAACTAAACATGACTTCATTTTGCTCCTATAAATAGTTCACTCTATTTTGCTGTGTATTTATTTTTCTAGAATTTAATTTTGTTTCCTAGTGGGTGAAATTGCACTAATACTAGGAATAACATTTGCTGAATAAAATAATTACTTTTCTGCAGAAAACAAATAAAATTGATGACCTGAGTTAAAAATCAGGTTTCACCACAAAGTAGAATCATAATATTTGAGCCACAAATAGGAGTTCTAAATCTTGCTTAATTAAGAAAATGAAGCACAATTCTTTATAATAGGCACATGTATATCAATATTGCTAGATATTTAAGGTGATCCAAAAACGGAACGGAGTCACTAAATGAGGAAATAAATTTGTCGTTTTATATATGTACAATCACCATAAGAGGAAAAAGAAGAATAAGCATAAAACCCACCCTTTCCTTCTGAAGAGATAGTTTAGTAAAAATCTTTGTCTAGGTGAATATGGCAACATGTTCATCATAAAAAAATTTCTTGTGCATAGATTAACTTGAAATCAATTTAAATCTTATGCATGTGCATCTCGTATATATCCCGAAACGTGCGTACTCATCCTGGAATCCGAAGGACGACCGCAAGGACGGAAGAACACTATTGAAGCAAGTCAATCTAACCCCACCTAAGCCCAAGCTACGAGCTGAGCACGAAGGCAAGCCCCGGGACATAACCTAACTTTTAATTCGTGCAACTCTGTATTTATTATGCTTGTGCATTTACGTTGTAGGTGTTGTTTGAATACCTTAGTTGCATGATTCTAGTACCTATGACTTGAAATACTAGTATCAAGGGATCGATAGAGCAATGCCTTTAGGTCCATTACAAGTCGAGTGATTTCCTGTCACTCGCGAGGCATAGGAGTTGCTTGTCTTTACTTATCTTGGAATCATAAGGATGGACGGGCGGGATGGTATGTGTAGATCTCCCGTCCGTGTATGATAATTGGATTAAGGTCGAAACGTGTGGTTCTGTGTGTCAAGTTTTTGAACGTACCACATGCATGCCGACCTATGGGAATCGGTAAGCCCGGTACCAGATTGAAGCAGCTAGGACCGATAGCCATCTCTCCTTGGAAACTTTTGTTTCCCTTGCCGTACACATGTGGATATATGTGTGATGCCGTGAGTGAAGCGGTAAACCTTTATCCTAAGGGAATGGACCCGGTTCTAAATTGTGGATCGATGGGAAAGGTTGGGAAGTGCTTGTGCCTTTTATAGCAAGCATTATCCGTGTGTGTTGGGTTTCCCCTGGCCAGGTAGCAAAATTCGGTTCGAACTATCCACTTCTCGTGGTTAATGAGACTGCTTGACCGCTGTGCTGCATTGAGTAACAAGTGGAACTATGAGGATGATGAACTTGTTGTATGAATTAAATTGTATTGCACCACTTGTATGCTTAGATAGGATGCTAATCTAGAATGGTTAATTCTACTAGAATATGATGCTAAAACTATGAAAGTAAGGATCCACTCTTAGTTGTTTTTTTGGCAAACAAACCCACCAGCCAAAAGCCTCTCATGTCTAGAAGTCGGTGATGTAGTTTCACCCGACGGGTAAGCCTTGCTGAGTATTAGTATACTTAGCCTTGCTTGTGGCTATTATTTCAGGTACTGTGATGATGTGGCAGTCGATGCCATCACTTGGCCTACCCAGGTTCCTCCTGGTTGGCACGTCGAGTGGGTTCCGTCCTCTGCCGAGGATCGGGAGGAGTAACGCCATGACCGGCTTCATCATGGTGTTACTATGCATCGTCGCTAGTTTAATATTCCGCTGCAATGAACTTTTATACTCTGATTTGAAATTCAAACTTGGTTTGTAATAACTTTATGATACTAATTATGTATGATGGATTTATGGAATGTTGTAATTTCTGGAACTCACCTTCGTGTGTTTGCGCTTGTTGTTTCGATCGTGAAAGTACGTGGTCAATCGGGTATAATCCGACGGCACTCCAGCTTATTCCGGATTAAGTGCCTGACTGCTTGATTAGCGGTCTAGGGGTACTTAACTTGGAATAATTTCGGAGTGGTCCGGCACAACAACCTTAGTGTATAACAAAATTAGACACATGCATATGAATTGTATGATTAAATGGTGTATAGGTAGCAAGGATTGTTCGTGTTATTCTTGCCTTCCTTAGTGTACTACTGCTGTTGTACCTGCTCCTCGGGAACGGGATCGTTGGCGAACTCGAACGGCTCGTCAACTACTCACATCAATCACCACACAAGCATCCACACATACATGCAAACAAGATATTTAATTAGAACAGTACACCAAACATAAACAAATGATGAAAAGAAGGCTTTAGAAATATTGTACGCTTTACTACGAACACATGAGCGCGAAAATCACTCAAATCGGAGTTAAAACGAACAAAAGGCGCATAAAACGGGTTCTAGGGGCTTGCTGGCAAAGGAACTATACTTCCAGGGGGCTTATTTGAAAGAAATCGAGGGCTTCAAACATAATTTTGTATAAAAACTCGAGAGCTAAAGAGTAAAACGACAGCTCAGGACAATGGCTACTATTTTTCAAAAGCTCAGGGGCTAAAACAAAAGAAAAAGGACTAAACCATAAATATTTTTGAACTACACTGGACCAAGGGTTGATTCAGTGAAAAGGTAGGGGCTAATTTGCAAAAACACCATGGCAGACTCGTATGCGGCTGGGTTGACCTAGATTAGATCCAATCTGGGCCGTTGGATTTAGATCTAGCGGCGGTGGGTGCTTTGGGCGGCTCGGCTCGCCGGAGTTGGCGTTGCCGCCCGTTCCCGCGGCGAGGGTTCGCCGGAGTTGAGCCAACCCGGGGCTACGGAGCTCCAAACCTTGTCGCGATTGGCTTGGGAGAGAGAGAGGGGGAGATGGGGAATCGGTTTTGGGGGTTGTGGATAAGGATCGGGCGACAGTGGCGGCTGGCGACGTGCGGCGGCGGCTCGGTTGCGACGGCGAGCTTGCGCAAGCGCGGGAGAGCGAGAGAGCGAGGGACAAGGGGCTCGGCGTGCTCCTTACCACACGGTGAAGCTCTGGGGCGAGCTCTTGGCAACAATGAGGCGGGGGGACAGCGGATTGGCGGCTAGGGTTGCGGCGGCGGGTTTTATACGTTGGGCGGAGGGGTCCTCGACGTACGCACCAAGCAAGGAGGGGCGGCGCGGCACAGTGTCCCGCTCGGGTTCGAACCCAGGTTCGAACCTGGTTCGGTTCAGCACTGCCGGAGGTGGGAGACAACGCTGACGTGTGGGCCCCGTGCGTCAGCGGCTGAGGGAGAAGGAGCGCGGCTGCAGCGGCTGGGCTTGAGCGGTGGGCCGTCTGGCGGCTTGTTGGGCTGCGCTGGGCTGCTACACCAGGAGAAAGAAAGAGAGAGGGAGAGGGAGAGGGAGAGGGAGAGCTGGGCTGGGCCAAAAGAAGAGAAGGAAAAGCAGAGAGGAAAAGAAAGGGTTTTTCTCTTATTCTTTTTCAAACACTCATTTGAATTCAAATCAAATTTTGAATGCAACAGTCAAAACAAATGCACCAAAATGAAATGCATAACAATGTTTCTAAACCTTATATTTTTTTAATGTCTTAAAAGTTTTATTTTTCCTATATTAATCATGAGCACTGGAATCTGAAAAGAAATTTATTTGCTAATTTCAAAAGTGGCATTTTTAGGGTGTTACACATTTTTGCCAGATCGGCTCCGGGGCCCAACCGGCCTGGCTTGATTGGCTTGCTGCAACTTTTGGTCGTCAACACAACCAAACCAAACCAAACCACTTACAATATTAACTCATTTTCTACCAAACCATTACCCTCAATAGGGAGAACCAAACCGTTGGAACCAGGTCAATCCCAAACCATTAGCAGCTTTACCCGGGTGGTACCTTAGGTAGTTATCTTTCGCCCGTAAGGAGCATTTTTGTATTTATACATTTGTTTTGTGCAATCTAGATTTATATATGTAGTTTCTGTTTGATTAACTCAAGTATGAAAATTGCATCTAGAGTGGAAAAAGTCCAAATTACTCCCCTCAACTATAAGCAAAGTCTACATAATCTCATAAACTATCCTTTGGTTCATTTTATCCCTATAAACTATTTCACTTGGTTTATTCTACCCCTAATACAATTTGTCTTTTTTATTTCTCCATGCACAAGCTGATTTTTAGTTTCAAATTTTGTATCATTATAATGAACATCTTAATGTATGTCAAAAAAATATATTATGAATTTTTTTCTATTAGTTTTTGTGTTATGTCATATCCTAAGGATTATTTAATTATTAATTATCTTACCCATCAAAATAATGACAAAAAATCATCTTATATTTTTCTATCATACATTATGATGTATACTATCATCTCGCAAAAATTTGAATGTAATATGACACTTGTACAAGGAAAAATAAAAAAATACAAATTGTATTAGAGGGTAGAATAGGCCAAAGGACATAGCTTAGGGGGTAAAATAAACCAAAAGATAGTTTAGAGGGTTACGTAGACTTTGCTTATAGTTGAGGAGAGTAAGATGGACTTTTTCCCATCTAGAGTCATGGACAAACAGAATATTGGTCATTGAATCTAATTTACACTCTGGGACATAACTTTCACTACTCCCTCTGTCCAAGATTAATTGCACGTCTAGGATTCAAAAGGAAAATTTACTGTAGCTGCAAAATTACCATAGTACCCCTACAAAGAAGAGCTGGCACTGACAGTACAGAATCTGACACAAAATGAACGTGGTTAAAAATCCCACAGAATCAATGGCAACAATACATAACACGTGTCCAAAATCCCACACAGAGAAGCAATGACAACAAAATATAACACGTGTCCATGAATAGCAATCAAACGGTATTAGAGAAGCTTCTAGCAATTGCGCCATGTCCCCAGCACATCCAAATTTTGAAACATCAAACTTGGCGCCGTTGCCCCCACTATAAACTGGCTTCACATGCTCTCGATGATCCTTGACGCAAGCCATCCAAATCCTGGAGAGTTCCATCTTCAACCATGGCCATTGATCTAAGTACAGTTCCAAGTGAGGGAAGTGAAGAGCCCTCCATAGCCTGCAGGATATTTTCATCTTCAACCATCACCATAGATCTAAACAAAATACCCAGGGAAGGAAGTGAAGAGCCCTTACCAGACCTGAATAAAAACCCTTACCAGACCTGAATTGTGGCGGACCACTCCGAAATTATTCCAAGTTAAGTACCCCGGGACCACTAATCGAGTAGTCAGGCACTTAATCCGGAATAAGCTGGAGCGCCGTCGGATTAAACCCGATTTAACCACGTACTTTTCTCGATCGAAACGACAGCACGCCCACACGAAGGTGAGTTCTAGAGATTACAACATTCCACAAATTAACATACACAAATAGTATCTCAAAGTTATTACAAACCAGGTTTGAAATTAAATCAGAGTATCAAATTCTTGCAGCGGAAATTAAAGTTCATTGCAGCGGAATAAAAACTAACGACGATACAAGTAACACCATGCTGAAGCCTGCCACGGTGCTACTCCTCCCGTTCCTCGGCAGAGGACGGAACCCACTCGATGTGCCATCCAGGGGGAACCTGGGTAGGCCAAGTCATGGCATCGACTGCCACATCCAACATTGTACCTGTAAATAAATGCCACAAGCAAGGCTGAGTATACTAATACTCAGCAAGGCTTACCCGTCGGGTGAAAACTACATCACCGACATCTAGACATGAGAGGCTTTTGGCTGGTGGGTTTGTTTGCTAAAAAGCAACTAAGAGTAGGTCCTTGCTTTCATGTTTTAGCATCATATTCTAGTAGATTTAACCATTCTAGATTAGCATCCTCTCTAAGCATACAAGTGGTGCAATACAATTTATTTCATACAACAAATTCATCGATCTCATGGTTCCACTTGTTACTCAATGCAGCAAGGCGGTCAAGCAGTCTCATTAACCGCGAGAAGCGGACAGTTCGAACCGAATTTTGCTACCTGGCTAGGGGAAACCCAACACACACGGAAAATGCTTGCTATAAAAGGTACAAGCACTTCCCAACCTTTCCCATCGATCCACAATTCGGATCCGAATCCACCTTCCTTAGGATAGAGGTTTACTGCTTCACTCACAGTCTCACGCATATATCCACAAGTGTACGGCAGGGGAAAACAAAGTTTCCAAGGAGAGATGGCTATCGGCCCTAGCTGCTTCAATCTGGTACCGGGCTTACCGATTCCCATATATCGGCATGCATGTGGTACGTTCAAAAACTTGACACACTCAACCACACGTTTCGACCTTAAATCAATTATCATACACGGACGGGAGATCTACATCTATCACTCCGCCCGTCAATCCTTATGATTCCAACATAAGTAAAGACAAGCAACTCCTATGTCTCGCGAGTGACAGGAAATCACTCGACTTGTAACGGACCTAAAGCAATGCCCTATCGATCCTTTCATACTAGTGTTGCAAGTCATAGGTACTAGAAATGTGCAGCTAAGGTATTCAATCAACTCCTTGAAACGTAAATGCACAAGCATAGGGAATTCATAGATGCATAAACTTTAAAGGTTAGGTTATGCTCCGGGGCTTGCCTCCTTGCTCTAGCTGGGGGTTAGCCTCCGGGTTGATCGATCCTTCGCCGGCACCTCCCTCCGGGATTCCTTCTTCGTCGGCGGGGATGAGATGGTAGGTGCCGTCCGGAATAGCGCCTTCTACATGAGATGCATAACTTATTGCGGCTGCCTATTGATTCCAAAACTAAGGCCTTGGAAGCCATATTCACCTAGACATACTAAAGTACTACTTTTCCTTCACAAAAATAGAGTAGTGGTGTGGAAAATTTTTATTCATCTTTGATGGTGACTGTGTACATATATAAAAGAATTTCCATTTATTATTTGAAGTTTGGGTGCTGTTCTTGGAATTTTAGACTTTCCTTATTTTATTCCAACTAATTATCAAAAAGGTTTATTCTTTTATATAATTCAATTCCACATTAATTCCTTCTCATTTTTGTTTCTCATTTTCTGTTCATCCTTTTTATCTATAAACTTTATGACAGCTACTAGAGTATAAGAGTTAGGCTCACTCCAAAATTTAGCTAAATCTGAGCTACACAGAATTTATTAAAAATAATTCAAACTGCTGCCTGCAGAAATGAAATAAATTCATATAAAATTGAAAATACATCCAAATCAGGAAATTTTCCTACCAGAGCTAGTCATGAGTACAAGGAGGGCTCTGGCCAAGTGGTGGCTCAAAATAACCCTTGAAGAGTCCTCAATAAATTTTTATTTGAAAACACTTATCTACTATTTTGCTAGTCTAAACAGAGCAAAAATTAAGTTTTGCATTTTTAACAGATGTGCTAACAAGTTTTTAGGCCTCTGGAGAAAAATGATGATTTTTCACTGCATGGATTATTTTTAACAATTTCTGGACTACAAAAGACAGGAAACACATATTAATTCATAACTGAAGCTACAGTCCATATTTTTAGGTCCCCTTTGGACACCAGGTGTCCAAAGTCACTGCAAACAACATATCCAAAGCTCAGCCCTAGTGGAGCTCTGGATTTGAAATGGTGCACAAGTTTCAAATTTCACAGTTTGAATTTTAATTCAAAAATGTTTCACCAAAAGTATATACATGCTTAAATGAGATTGGAGTTTACAATCTCACGAATCCAGGGAGTATTTTTGTGCATTTTTCTGATTTTTCTATGATTTTTGGAGGATTTTACAAGATTCGGGAAAAATTAGATCTAGGTTTAAGAATCTTTTTACGCTGGAGACCCTAGAACTTTTAAAACCTTACGAAAAGGTCCCTGATTTTTGCGCAGAGGACCCTAGAACTAAAAGGGGAACGCCAACAGGTCCAGGGCTCGTCGGCGTTGCTACGCCGGCGAAACGACAGCGAGTTGGCTCGGGGAAAGTTGGGGGAAATGGAGAGGAGCTCACCGCGAGTCGGTTGAGGTAGGTCTCGCGGTCGGAGGTCAAGCGGCGCGGCTCGTCGACGTTGAGCGGCGGCGCGGTTAGCTCCGGCGACGTCGCTAGCGGCCTGTGGTGGTCGAGACGATGCGCGGAAGGGCGTGTGAGCTTCACTGGACGATGGTGGAGCTTGTCGTGGGGTTCGTCTGCGACGGGGATGGCCGGGGTATGGGGCTCGACGTGGAGGTGGTGTTCACGGTGTTAAAGGCCGAGCGGTGGGGACAAGTCTCGATTCGCGGCGAGTGAGGCTTGATTCGAGCTGGGGAGTGCTTGAACGGCTAGCGGGGTGAGTGAGCGAGCTTCACGCGCGGGGGATTGGAAAAGGATGGAGGGATTCGCGGTCGACTTGAGTTCGCGGCGGGGAAGCTCGAGCTCGGCTCAAGGCGTCCCGAGGTGGAAGACGACGGGAGCGAACGCGGTGAGAGGGAGAAGAGCTGGGCACTGGCTGGGGGAAGGAATGAGGGTGCTCAGTGGAGTGTGTGGGTGAGCCAGAAGGCACTGAGCGGCCTTGGGGGCGTGTGTGCGCGTGCGCGGCTGTCGCGGTCGCCATTGATGGCGCTGTGAGCTCGAGCAGAGCGCGCGCACGGGATTGGGGGTCGGAGATTGAGGCGTGGAGAAGTGGAAGATCCTCTGCAGAGCTCTTGGAGCGTAGCGGGAGGAGAATCGCGCGAGGCGGCTCAGCGCGACGCGCGCGCGAGCGCGCGGCCACGGCGGCGCTCCGACCGCCATGATGGCGTTCGCGCGGCGCGAGGCGAGGCGGCCTGTCGACGGCGATGTGAAAGCTCGGGAGGGGTTGGACAAGCACAAGGCGACAAGCGCCACCCGACGCCGCGGCTCGGCCAGCTCGGCGCGGCCTCCGCCGCTCGCCGGCCACGTGGCGGCCGACTCCCGGCCGGAGCAGTGGCGCGCCAGGGCCACTGTTGGGCGCCCGTGGAGCTCCTGTGCCCCTTTTGAATTTTCTCCAAAAATTTGAACTGAACATAAAAAAGTGTGAAAATAAAAGTTGGAGTTTGGGAGGTGAGACACAACTTTCTTTTTGGGGTGAACTTGAAATTTCAAATTTTTCGAGCTCAAACAACCCAAATTCAAAAAGGTGCCCAGAACTGTATTTCGAGTTTTTGATGGGCTAAAAAGCAAAATTTTCGAAAGTTCCAAACAGTGACTAGGCCTTATTTTTGATGACAAACAACTTTTATTTTTGTATATTTTCAAGTTTAGTACAGAATTTTTGAGATTTCAGTTGGGTGTCAAACAACCCTTGTTTTTGAATTTAAAAGTGAATTTTAATGAATTTTTGGATTCCAACCCATAATTCCCTTTTGCACTTGTTTTAAGTGTACTTTTAATACTTTTATATCAGAGATGTCACATGAATCAACAGCCTGTTGATGATGAAGGATTCCGTCCCATCAAAGAAGCACAAGTGCATCCACGCGAAGGTCAGTCCCACTATCTCCAGAAAGAGCAACATGGTGGTGTGCATGCCATAGACCTCAATATTCCTGCTTCTGAGGGACAACAAGAAGAATCTCATGAAGGTAATGTTTCTCTTAGCATATAGTTATAACAAAGTGTATTGTGTAAAAAAACATTCTGTCTTAGTTAGAGTTGTATGCCCCACCTTATTGCAGTTCTTGTTGTTGAGGATGACCGTCAACAAGGTGGAGATTTCTACTTTGATGCTCCACATGTACAGGATGATTTTGCCCTCAACTTAGAAGTTGCTGATCACAAAAATGAGCTGCAACAAATGATCAGTAAGTCTCAATGGAACTTGAATTTTTTTCTATTACTATTTCGATGATCATATCAACTTCACAAGGTTGGCATGTACATCAAACCCTCAAAAGTTCGAAACAATCTAATTCCCCAGAATAGCAACAGCTTTCATAGACTATCTCAAGCAGTTCATGACAATATCTGAAAAAAACATTTTTCTACTGCTATCTCACACCCTTTTTTTTGCAGATACGTTTGACGACTTGCACGACTATGGTGTGTACGCTGATACTGTCAACATAGTGTTCGATGAGGCAGAGTTGGAGGAATCATATGTTGAAGAAGATGAACATACAGCCATAAATAATTCGCATAAGTTCATAAACTTGACAGACATTGAAAGACAACAAATATATGAAGCATTGCTTGAGAGAAGTAACCGTGGAAAATTAAAAAAGAATGCTACGAATATAGTAGCTCATATGTTTCATGTCAGTAGGTATCATGTGCGCCGTGTTTGGCGAAGAGTTAAGCAGTGTCGTGCACAAGGCAGGCATGTAGATGTCAGATCAATGAGGAAGAATTGTGGACGCAAAAGGATACGAATTGATCTATCAGATGTTCATAGAGTTCTCTTGCATAGGAGGAGGACTATACGATCTCTAGCTGATGCTATTGGTGTCAAGAAGAGCACCCTGCATAAATGGTTCAAGGATGTCCTACTACGACGCCACTCTAGCACATTAAAGCCTTTGTTGAGGGAAGATAACAAGAAAGAAAGGCTACGATGGTGTCTTTCTATGTTAGATCACCGAACACTGCCCATTGAACCCAAGTTCATTGAAATGGACAACATCATCCACATGGATGAGAAGAATTTCAACACTACAGCCAAATGCATCAAGTATTATATGCTTCCCGGCGAGGAGGATCCACATAGGACTGTATACAATAAGAATCACATTGGCAAAGTTATGATCTTGGCAGCAGTAGCTCAACCGCTATATGATGATGCAGGTAATTGTATTTTTGATGGGAAGCTAGGAGTGTGGGCATTTGTTAGAAAGGTACAGCATATTACATACATTTGTTTCCCTTTCCTGCATAAGTTTTTGTGCTACAATTTTGTAATCCTTGTTTGGTTTCATTTACTGTAGGAAAAAGCAAGAAAAAGAAGTCGTAATAGAGGAAGGGGGGTCGAAGTTACCAAACCTATCAAGGTAGATCGGACTACTATGAGGTCATATCTGATCAGTAAAGTTCTGGACGCTATAGTTCGACGCTGGCCACGGGAACGTGCAGGGAAACCCATTTATATTCAGCAAGATAATGCCCGTTCACATGTGCTAGTAAATGATGAAGAATTTGCTGCTGCTGTAAGACAGACTGGGCTAGACATACGACTCATCAACCAACCTCCCAATTCTCCAGATATGAATGTGCTAGACCTAGGGTTCTTTAATTCTCTCCAATCCTTAACCTATGACAGGATCTCTAGGAACTTGGATGAACTGATTGTGAACATAGAACAAGAGTTTGACAATTATGGTCCAGACACCTTGAACAGGGTGTTTCTGACACTACAAGGGTGTTTGATTGAGGTGATGAAAGATGGTGGAGGAAATAGATACAAGATTCCTCACATTTACAAAGATCATCTAGAGGCACTAGGCATGCTGCCTAAAAGCCTTGGTTGTGATCGCCAGCTATATGAGGATGTGTTGGCATCATTGGGAAACTAATTACTCCCTCCGTCCATGATTAATTGCTCATCTGTGATTTAATTTTTTTCCCATATTAACCGGTCACGTTAGGCCTGAGCATCCGGCAGACGGGTGCAGGATTGCAGGCACTAGGCAGAGGTACTATAGATTTGTATTATTTTATTTAATCTTTCCGTGCACAAATGCAACAATAGTATATTTTAAAAATACTCGTTGAAGCTCTCGATTCCTCTCCTCCACTCGTTCATCAGCTCCCAACCGGCAGCCTCATTTGTTCCAAGGCCCCTTCACCCAGATCTCTCTCCCCTTCGTAGACCCCACCCCAGCCCCCAACAGAAAAATCGATTTTTTCCCTTCTCTTCCAGATCTCCCCAGCCTACGTAGGCATGCCTGCAGATGGCAGGATGCACCGATGTAGCTGGCGGATGGGTCAAGGTTCGAAGATGGCAAGTGCCGGTGGAGCTCATCTCATGAAGCCCCGCGGTGGGATCCGCTGCCACCTGAATTCAGGCCATGGCAGCGGCAACTCCAGTGATCGCGGGTATCGAACGCATGGCCACGCTAGTGGGAACATTGACCACGTCGTCAAGGCAGGCGCCATCGAATCTGATGTCAAGCCAAGCAGCGTTGACTCATCTGAGGAGACGTGGATCTACGTTCGCAGGTGCCGAATCGAGAGGTCTAGCCTGCGCTTCAACTCCCAGGGCGACGTGTATGTCCCTGACTCTGAAGATGATGAGTCCGGCGCGGATCTGACTCCTGCCGTGGCTGCCGGCGTCGATCTGGCCCCGGCGATCGCCACGGATGGGGCTGCAGGCGTGCAACTGGCCACAACGCTGGCCACAAACGAGGCTGCCAGCGTGGACGTGGATCCTATTGTGGCCGCAGACGAGGCTGCCGATGTGGAGATGAACCCAGAAGTAGCTGCAAGCCTGGCTAAAAAGGTGCTTGGAGAGGACCTGCACCCAGAGGTGGCTGCACGCCTGGCGGAGGTGCTTTCCAGGATTGAACCTTTCCGCCACGAATGCTTCATCGCCATGTACAAGGTTATTGTGCCTATATTCTTCGCCCCCACCCTTTAGTTTATTTGCTGATATGGTCTTGATGTGAGTAGATGACGTGCTTTTGGTGTCTTTATGAACTTATGTTTGAGCTATGAAGTGTACGCTATCACTTTTGGTGTCTTTATGATACAAGGTTATTGTACAGGATGTGACAACCAACCCCTAGTACACAGATTTACTTGAGCAACACAAAGTCAGGGACATACACGTCGCCCTGGGAGTTGAAGCGCAGGCTAGACCTCTCGATTCGGCACCTGTGAACGTAGATCCACGTCTCCTCAGATGAGTCAACGCTGCTTGGCTTGACATCAGATTCGATGGCGCCTGCCTTGACGACGTGGTCAATGTTCCCACTAGCGTGGCCATGCGTTCGATACCCGCGATCACTGGAGTTGCCGCTGCCATGGCCTGAATTCAGGTGGCAGCGGATCCCACCGCGGGGCTTCATGAGATGAGCTCCACCGGCACTTGCCATCTTCGAACCTTGACCCATCCGCCAGCTACATCGGTGCATCCTGCCATCTGCAGGCATGCCTACGCAGGCTGGGGAGATCTGGAAGAGAAGGGAAAAAATCGATTTTTCTGTTGGGGGCTGGGGTGGGGTCTTCGAAGGGGAGAGAGATCTGGGTGAAGGGGCCTTGGAACAAGTGAGGCTGCCGGTTGGGAGCTGATGAACGAGTGGCGGAGAGGAATCGAGAGCTTCAACGAGTATTTTTTAAAATATACTATTGTTGCATTTGTGCACGGAAAGATAAAATAAAATAATACAAATCTACAGTACCGCTGCCTAGTGCCTGCAATCCTGCACCCGTCTGCCGGATGCTCAGGCCTAACGTGACCGGTTAATATGGGAAAAAATTTAAATCGCAGACGAGCAATTAATCATGGACGGAGGGAATACATAATTTTCACCCTGCACATTCCTAATTATGAGATCCTTTCACTTATACCATGGCATGAAATTAATTAAGGCAACATATGATTATCAGTTATCACAGATGCAATCTGTGACATCCCAGATTTTTGAAAGGAACGAAGTTTGACCAAAGTCAAAACTTGGTAAAAAATTCGATATAAATTTGAAGTAAAATTTATAATGGATCAAAGAGTTCTGTGGAGAATGTTCGAAACAAAATTGGTATGAAAAAGAGTATGGAAATAGCTCAATTAAATGGAGAAAGAAAAACGGAAAGGTCACTATTCACCATCTGAAAATAGGAGTGAAGTTTGAGCCTTTGTCCATGCTGAGCAGCAATGTTTGAGCGACTATACAAATTGCTTGGTTGATCTTTTGACCATGGTACAAAAATGAAAGTTCTATAGTAAGGTATATAGAACAACTTTGCTTTTGGGTTCAGTTTGAGTTTAGATTTAAATCAAGGAGAAAAACATGGTTGAAAATCGAATCAGAAAAAGGTTTGAGGAAATTCAGGGTCAATGTGGCTGAGATGTAAATTCTTAAATTGAGCTCGAACCATTGAGAACTTGATAGAGGTCCAAAAATAAGAAATGAAATTCAAGTCAAGGCAAAGAACTTTTGTGCGTTGAGGAATGGCATGTTCTATTCAAATTTTGGGAGTAATTTGAGTTTGAATTTCTGAAGCAAGTTAGGGTTTGAGAGGTGAATAGGGCACTTTTAACCGACCGGTGATCAAAGCTCAAATTCGAGCGTTTGATCGAGAATTTCAGTATGGTGTCAAAATAGAAAATGAAATTGAAGTTATTACGAACAAGTTTCATATGGGAATTGAAGAGAGTTTGAATGGAAATTCAAAAGTAATTTGAAGAATTCAATTTCGGGGTCTGAAAATGAGGATTAAACTCGCCCGACATTGGCGCTCAGATTCCGCCTTAGTTGTTGCTCAAATCGGTTATGGGTTAAAATGAAAGTTGGAGTGTTTGGTTTTCTCTAGAAGTTCTATGTTTAGAGTTTGACAAGTTTAGAAGAAGTTTTGGGAGCAATCTTGGCTGCAATGTCTCGGTTCTAGAGCTTGGATGGGCGGCAATGGCGGCCGACATCGGTGTAAAGGCGGTAGCTCGGCCACGCGTCGACGGGCATGGCATCGTCGTGGCAAGGTGATCAGGAGGAGGTGGCGATCATCTAGGGTCGGCTCTCGTCGTTATATACCCGTCCTTCGCCTGCGTTCTTCTTCTTTTCTTCTCCTCGTTTTCGGTTTCTCTCGGGTCGCCGGCGAAGCTCACCGTCGCGCGCCCTTGTTCAGCCACCTCCGTCCATTTCCTCCCGGTCACAGCTTCGCCTTGAACTCCTCTACCTCCCGGATCAATCCCCGTTGAGTTTCATCGATCACAGAACCAAGCGCCGCCGTTTTCCTCATCCCTGTCCACCGCCACCGCCATGGCCGTCGGCTCACGTGGGCAGCCTTGCTCCGGCTATCTCAGCCCGTGCTAGAGGGTGAGCTAGTTTCCCCTTGGTCCGTTGGTGCTCATAGGCTAGTTGTTGGCTAGGTTTGGGGCTCGGGTTGCCGGTTGCGCTGCTGGCCGCCGCGTTCGCCGCCGTGCGCGCTCCCGCCATGGTAGGCGCACGTGAGTAGGGCTTCTGGGGGCATCGCAGCATGCGCTAGGGGATGCCCTAGGTTCGCCTTCGGTCGCTGGTTCTCTCAGGCTTGCTCGCGGAGCGTGTGGTGCCGGGGTTTGGCCGGACGGCGTGTCGCCATTGTGCGCCGCCGCCTGAGTCGTCGCGGAGGCGAGGTTGCGTGGGAAGCTGTTGAGTTTTGGGGCTTGGCGTGTGCGCGGAGGCGAGGCGGTGCCGTAGGGCTTGGTGTCGGGGTCGGGGGACCTCGCCGCCAGCGAGTAGCCGCCGGTCAAGGCCGGCGGGGGCGCGGTCAGCGCGCCCTCTGTTTAAAACAGAGGGAAGGGCGTCGGGGGAGAAGGAGGAGGAGTAGAGGGGGTTTTCTGCAAAAGTGTTTAACAGGTTTTCTGAATAGATTTAAATTTCGTGTTTTTCACCTTTTAATTCATAGAAAATCATAGGAAAGTCCAACACTGCTGAAATCAATTTTGTTAATCTTGTTTTAAAGTTTGTCATCCATTAAAAATGCTAAGTAATCAAGTGTAGATAATTAATTTAATTCCTTTGTTTAGATTAATTAAATAAATGCTTAATAATTACTAAAAATGTTAAAATTCTGAATAATCTTTTAATAATTAGAAATGATTTCTAAAATTGTTTTATGTATTTATTTAAATGCTTTATCCATTTAGAAAATGATTTTAAATCATTAAAAATAAACTAAAAATGATTTAGGGCAAGTTTTATTAAAGGAAAAATATAGGCTTGTCTTTTAAAAATCTTGGGGTAGCTTGAGTTGGCTTGCAACTTTATCGAGAAGGGAAAGTTGCATAGTTTCTTTGAAAAGTGTTGCATATCATATCACTAACTTGCATTACGTTTTAGTATCTCAAGCTTCGGAGTACGGACTCGTTGGACTCTCGGAGGAGCAGCGACAATTCAAGGAAGTGATCGTCGTCGCTCCGGAATCTCATATCGCGGAAGGATCTAACTTGCTTGTGATTCCAGGCAAGCCCCGGTGCATCTTTGAATCACCCATTTGTTTCATAATAATCATGAGTCCAAATCTTATGCTTTAATGTGCATTAGGTTAGGGATGGATTGAAACCCTTTGATGCATGAAATAATCCTTGGTAGAACTATCCTTGCCTAGTTAGGAAATTTGATTAGCAATGTCTACATTGGCTATGCTTAGAAAGGTTAAGTTAAAAGATGATGATTCTAGGCTATCACCAATCGTATATGAATCATGAACGGTTTGGGTTGAAAGATAGTGGATAGAAGCTGGTAGGAGAGATTGAGGTAAGCTCGATCCTTAGTTCTGCCTACTTGCTTAAGTGACTAAGGACCAATCCGTTGTTTAATTGATTGATCAAGTGATTCTATATGGTTTCTTACTGGGTTATGGGACCAGTAAAGCCAATTAGATTAGTTGGTTCACTGATTGGAAATATCGCTTACCCGTGCTTGCTGGGTCGGAGAAAGGCGGGGCCGTAGCCTGTAACTTACGGGGTGGTCGCCAGACGTGGGGCCCACATGGGGGTGCGTTCCCGGGTTCGAGTAAGGATATTTCCGGTCGTTGGCCCAGCTGATTGAAAGGTTGTTGCGTACAGTAGGAACAACTGTGCGTGACTGGGGGCTAGGTATCTCCTGCAGGATGTACATTGATCTGGATCGACACAACTCTTGGTTATGAGTGCACTTGATCAGGTGGTAAACATCGTAGAGGAAACAAGTTGAATAAGAACGGTTTGATTCATAAATGCTGATTGAGCTTAGTACCACCTGTATGCAAAATATTTTATAACCTAGATAGATAAGTAACAACTCAACGGATCTAAAATAAAGAAAATAAGGATCAAGCTTTAGTAACGTGTTTAGGCAAAAAGAGTCGAGTCAGCCAAACCCATATAAAGCCCAGTCATATTCCTTGAGGGTTTTTTTTCTTTGGTAAGGCGGGTAAGTCTTGCTGAGTACCTTCGTACTCAGGAAATCTCCCTCTTGTTTTTCAGAAGCAGCTACGGAGGAGGTCACTAAGAAGGTCCAGAAGACCTAAATCATCGCGGTCCCGGTGATTCTAGGGTTGAGCCGGAGGTTGTAGATATTTGTAGAATAGAACTACCTAGACTGGTTTGTATTAAACTCCTAGTAATGGCTTAACATTGCATTTGAGTTCTCTTCAAAACTTGGCTTGTAATAAGTAAGAATCTTGGTATGTTATGTAAAAATGGTAATGCTCGTTGTGTTCTCCTTACCGAAAACGATCCTGTCGTATGTCAAAGATATGAGTTAACGTGGTTTATCGAGGAGTCCTAGGGACACTCGACAGATCACCAGTTTAAACTGTTTGAAGTGCTTCCGATGACCGTAAAAGGTCGTTATGGCAGCACTTGAGCCAGTTTAAATTGGGCGGTTCTGCCACACAATCTATACGGGGGCAAGGCTACAGGCGCCATTCTACCTAGTAGGACACATAGGTAACGAGAACATTGGGCTGTCCAAATCTTTACCTATTTTAAGGTTTCTATCTTTTTTTCGTACGTCCTTACACGTGGAACCCACTTGTGGGCTGTTGTATTTTGTCTCTCTATCGTGGGCCCAACCGTCAGTTTTAGTATTTTGTTTGTGTCGGTCGTAATAAAACGAAGCCCAACTACGCGCACCCAGGGCACCTACGTGTCCCTCTCATCCTTCGCCCGTAATGAAGTTTCCTTTATTGACGCGCGTTGGTATATAAGCATACGTTTGGCTCCGTGCGCTTCCGAGGTGGAAGTAAAGGTCTGCAAGCACTCTACCGGTTCTGTGCTTCGCCTGATCCATGGCTTCCTCTCGCGGCTGTACCCACTCGTCGCCTGCTTCCACTCGCGGCCCAGGTAAAATAGGAATTTTTTTAATTTTCATATTTTTTATTTTTGGATTTTTCAAAAATAAATACCCGAATGAAAAATTACATAAATATACCTCCTCCCACCGTTTGAAACGGTTATAACCGGATGAACCGGCGGAATGGTACTGTAGCACAGCATTACGTCAGTTCATCCGGCGGAAAGTAGGTTGTCCAGATAGAGTACATATGACATTAGATGGAGATGACCCTTATACGAATGTTGTAGATCTCGACAAGACGAACAACTTTGTAGTTTAAAAGTTTTCCATTTAAAATTATCTGAGTGCTCTAATAATCCATTTAAGTTTCAGATCTTAAATTTCAAATCTTAGATTCGAAAATTGAGTGGATTATTTGAGCACTAAGATGACTTCAGATGAAAAATGTTTTAACTACAAAGTTGCACATCTCGTCGAGAGCTACAACTTTAATATAACAGTCATCTACATCCAAGGTCATATAAATTAGTTAAGATTTTTTAAAAATACACTATCTGGAATAGCCTATATTCCGCCGGATGAACCGGCGGTATGCTGTGCTACAGTAGCATTCCGCCGGTTCATCCGGCTATAACCATTTCAAACGGTGGGGTGAGGTACATTTTTGCAATTTTTTCATTAGGGTATTTATTTTCTAAAAATCCTAAAATAAAAAATATAAAAATTAAAAAAATTCGGTAACACAGCTAGGCCGCGGCAACGTAGGAGTACATTTTTCTTCTCTTATCTCTTTATCGCCAAGAACTCCATAGACCCCGTGCGTCATATCTCCAGGTTTTGTTAGTAGGAGAGTTACGTACTTCTATGTATATACTGTATGCATACAAACTATACTACATTCGTAGTACATGAACGAGGAAAAAAAACGTCTTTATTAAAATGATAACGAAGAAGAAAACTTAACAGATGGACCTTTGTGATTTGGCTATGGAATTTCCATATTGGATCCTTCAAACGGGCTGATCCTATTAACATTGCTTTCCTATAAGCTTATCCTCATCACCGTCCGATCTTTATGTCAAAAGTTTATCTTTAAACATATGTCGTATTATTTTGCTATTTTTTCTAACAAAATCAATTAAATGGATAAAGCATTTATGTTACTCATGTTAAGTAGTAAATGACTCTAAAAAGAGATTCTTACCTACATGCCACTCGCCGTGACCACCCTACCTAGTTCTACAGGCCACTCGCCGTGACCACCCTACCTAGTTCTACGTTGCAGTTTTTCTGCTCATCACTGTATAAACAGTGTGAAGGAGGCAATGTGGAGGACTAGAGACGGAAAAAGTAGGGATTCACTGTGCTCGCCTTAGCATTAATGCATTCCGTCCCTATCCCTCTCTATCACTACATCTTCAGCGTATCCACAAGTAGATATCAACCACAGCCCGTAGCAACGGGCGGGAATGTTTCCTAGTAAATTTTAAGTACAAGTACGAAAGCTAACTCATGAATGTTTCCACATACTGCTGGATACGATTCTTGAAATTGAAGAATTTGATAAAGGTAATTTGCTACTGTTGACAGCATGTCTCCGAGCACTGAAATAATAGTAAAATGATCACCATATAGGTAGAGACGATATGTTTGGTTAGTCGTATTTGTATGAAATTATTATTTTTTTCACATGAAAAAATATGAAATTATTCAAAATAATAATAGTATTTTTGTTTTTTAGGAAAATGGTTGTAGGCCATTGTCCGTGATTTTGTTGATTGATTGATAACATAATAATTGGGATTAACAATTTGTCAAGATGATATTTGTAGATATTTTTAGGTCCCAACGATACTTTGAAAGCCATCCAAATGCTTATATAATCAATATCCAAATGATGATTATCCAAATTGAATCCATTGAATTCACGTGGAAAAGTTGACTCACTCATATTCAAGGATATCCAAAAGATGAAAAAGAAGATAGAAGAGAAGAACCCGCGAAGAAGCAAGAAAGAAGTGCAAAACACAGAGGCGACGACTAATTCGACGGGGTGTCCATCGAATCACTTGACGACCCATTGAATCAGTCGATGGCGCCGAAAGACCAGCAACGCCCTTGTCTCTGGAACGTGACCGACGGTCCATCGAACCAGTCGATGGTGATTGGAGACCGGCGATGCACTCGTCTCTGGAAGGCGACCACTATTTCAACGGGGTACCCAGCGAAACAGTTAACGGTGCGAAGTAGCCGTTGGAGTTCAAGGATTCAAAGATAAAGGGAAGGGAACGACGACTATTCTGACGGTCCCTCTTCTGCACTGGCAACGGCTAGCAACAGCTAGTTTCTTTGATTGAGGCTATAGATAAGAGGTGTCCCAGCCATTTGAAGTGTGCTTGAGCTCAGGGAAGATATTGGCATGTGCTCTGCACATTCTGAAGTGCTCTACCAAAGTGCTAAATAGAAAATCTATGTGATTAGCAAAGTGATTAGTGCTAGTATAGACCTATTAGCGCATGTCTTAGGTGTTTAGCCTAGAGTTTAGCGAGGTTTGCATACCTCTTATTTTAACCGGTGCTTACGCGGACCAACTATTGTAATGTAGGGCTTGTAGTCTTGTGAGACCCTCCAACCGAGTTTGTGGAGAGGCCGCCGGTGGTTGTGCAAGGGAGGAGAGGCCTTGGCGTTTTAGCCGAAGTTCAAGTGAAGGTGGCAAGGAGCATCCGGGGAGGGATGAGCGGAGACCCACTTGCACGTGGGGAAGTCCCATGGTCACCCACGGAGTTACTCAACCGGCGAGTTCAAGCCCTTGCGCGGGCATTCCCTTTGAGAGGAGCTCCAACAACGAGGACTAGTGGAAAGCTAGTGAGCTTTCCGATACCTAAGTAAAAGTCGTCGTGCCGGAAGTTTGATCTTCTCTACCCTTTAAGCTTCGGCATTTTATACTTGCACTACTTTACGCATTTACCTTTCCTAGACTTGCCATGCTATTATAGGATTGGACCTGAGGGTACAAAGCTTTATAGCGGCAGAGATAGCAACATATAAAGAAAACCTAGAGAACATTTTGATAGAAATTGAAATATATTTTCATACGTGCAATTAGAGTCTTTGTTTTTAAAGACACTTAATTCACCCACCCCTTTTTAGGGTGTCACGGTCCTTTCAATTTGATTGGATGAATCCTACCTAACTCATTCAGGATGAAACCATCCCACATAATATATTATTCCTCTAACTAAAGTAAATCATGTTGTACAAGTAAATTGGCTGGACCACCCAATCTAGGATCATCCGTACATATGTAATGTGGTGCATGCAACCAAACATATCTTTTAAAAAACTCAAATCTGAGGAGGTATGTTTTACCATAGCAGACTAAAAAATTGACCATTATCTAACAGGAAAAAATATATTTTTATTGATAACAGAAAAATTACTCAACAACAATACTTCTGCCCTTGTTTGAGAAATGTCACATGATTCCATTATAATCTTGATAACAAAGCTTCATCTATTCTCTTTGCTTGTACTGTTGGTAAATGTTGGGGATGAGACTCCGCCAAATAGTAAAGAGAGAGAGAGTGAGAGAATAGTAGGCACATAAAACAAGGGAACATGTGTGGAGTGCCCAAAGTGAGTCCCCCTTTGGACCTCTTGGATTCTTTATATAGATAATGGAGGTTGGCAATTTACATCTGGGCCTTTGATGGGTTTAGAATTTACAAACGAGCCCTAAGACCTTTACAAAGGGGCTCATCTTTTACATGGGCTGGGCCTACTCCCCCAACAGCAGCCCCTCAGCCACTTTGGTTTGGCTGGTACAACAAAGCGGAGTGGATGAATACATAGGAAGTGGCCCAGACCTATCTATGACTTCTGCCTCGAGGAATGCCTTTGTGACCACCCGATCGTACGCCTCACTAAAAACTCCATCCAAAAACCCATTGTGACAAAACAGATGGAGAAAAGAGTAGGCACGCCTGATGGGTCTACCCTCACTACATCCAGCCGGAGATTGACTCGGGTCTTGATATTTAATCGAGTCTTCGGTAGTGATAGTGGCGAAGGCGGGTGCCTTGTTGCTTGACTTCTTCGCCTAAGCCTCGGAGCCTTGCTCCCCGAGGGCTTCTATCTTCGGAGCCGTGACCTCAGCGTCTCCTTAGGACTGCTCCATCATGTCGCTGAGGTTGAGGAGATGACTCCTCTTCTCTGTGAGCGAAGCTTAAGACTCCTTTTCTTGGCGTAGTCAAAGTAGAGGAAGTAGTGTATATGACGAGGCCACCACCGAGCCCCATGAGTCTGTAGATGAAGGAGAAGGCGAAGTGGTCACCGCCGAGCCCCTTGAGCCTGAGGGCAAAGGTGAAGTAGATGTCCTCAAGCCCCTTGAGTCTGAAGGCGAAGGCGATGTGGACACCGCGGAGCCCCTCGAGTCCAAAGGCGAAGGCGAAGTAGTCGTCACCGAGGTTGGTGTCATGGTCGGCGTGCTGCTTGGGCCTTGAGTCATGAGCACCAGGCAAGGTCTTGCCTTCCGAGGCTATCTGGCCCCTAGCCCCCAGCCCCTCTTGGCCGGGGTTGGTGACGAAGGCCCATAGCCCCCGTGGTGATCCTGCAAAATCAAAGTGACGGTAGAAATAGTGCAGGCTTTCGCACTGCATTTGTCAGCTGATATATACTTGAAGACACGAGCCCCTTAAGTCAAGACCGGGCCGATATTTATCAATAAAGTGTTAGCAGAGATGCATAATATAATTATTAATTTTGAAACGATTAAGAGTTAACAATTGTAGCTTGCAACTAGCACATCTGCACATGCGTATGAACAGAGCAATTAGATGCAAAATAAACAGTTACTCGAGGGTGTGGTGTTGCTTTACTTGTCCATTCCGAGCCAGTCACCTCGTCAAAGAGGCCATGCATCCTCGGGGTGGTGACTTCACAATCCACGCCGAAGCTTCGAACTAGCTTCATCGTTGCAGCTGTTTTTTCTCTGAGGGAGTGATCGGAGCCCCAAGAATAGTATGATCTGTCAGCTCAAATACAAGATGATAAATTATTGCAGGTCAGCGAAGCTCAGTCATATCAAGCTTTGTTTGGCTCTTGGCCTTTTTGTTGGGCTCTTGGCCTTTTTGCTTGGCTCTTGGCCACGAGGCTCTTGACCTTTTTGTGAGCTCTTCGGCATTCCGCCCGAGAGAGTCTAGCATTTGAACATATTTTATCGAGCATGTCTCAAACTGAGTTAAGTCGAAGGTTCGATGCCGTCAAACATCGAGCCAAGGCTTCACTTGGCATTAGGTCGTCCATGTGACCTCTACCGGAAGACTATGCTGATTCGCTTGCGAAGGGGTTGATTGCTTGGGGACAAGACTTTGTGAGCTCTTCGGCATTTTGCACGGGAGTCTAGCCTGAGCATCCTCGGCTCCACGCTTTGGTATAAAAAATACGGTGCATCATGATGCGATGAATGTATGTATGAGATGGATGAAATGATGCGTGCATCATGCGGTTAATATAAAACGAAGGGTTGGTAGAACGAGGGGAGAGCAACCTTCGGTTAGTTTCTGCTTTCATAAGTGATGAGATCTCTGAGGTGACTGAAATCCACCAGTGCCGAAGTATCAGAATAGGACTTCCTGGAGTTCGAGATAATCAAGGTTCCATTTGATGTAAAATCCAATGGATGGACACCCAATTTATATGACATAGCCATTTCCAAGTCAAGGGTCAAGATAACCGATGTTCCATATAGGGCGGTGAAATACAATAACCTGAAGGTTAAATCCTGCAGAGCATGACAAGATATGCATGCAATACAAGATAGTTCAATTGATGTGAATGAATTGTGACAAAGTATAAACATATAGCGCACTTGAGACGAGAAGGTGCGAAGGTATTCGACACGAAGAGCAAGCAGAGTAGGGTTTCTTACCCTGGTACGATGAGGCTGCAAAAAAGATAAGAATGTCCTTCCAAATGAAAGGTTAGCGTAGACGTATGATGAAGTAATGCTTTGCGAGGGGTAAGAGTGAGAGATTCAAAAAGAGGGAAATAAATTGAGCAATGGCTAGGTTATTTAGGCGAAGGGTAATTTGGAGGTATACGAGTTTTCATACCTTGGCGAACTAGCATTTTATGATAATATGCGAAGGGTTAGCTTATGAAGGTAGAAAGATACTCACAGTGATCTATTGAACCTGCATGTTAGCGAGGTAAACCAGAAAACAAGAAATGTAATATTGTCTCTTCGCCAACATGGAAGGGTGATTAGTATGTTTCATATGAAATGTTATTGACACGGAGCGTTGTTTTCCGGCACACAACAATGCTTCTTGCACTCGAAGTGCATTTTGGAGCCGTAGCTCATGACAGTGAAATATTTATGATACCCGAAGGGTTACTTATGAGAAGCTTGATGCATGGATATGGTTCAATAGGACACTATTAATCACTTAGCTTGGTGTGAGAGACTCACATAAGTAGCCTTCGTGTAGAAGAGCGTATGCTGCTTCAACTTGTCATAAAAGAGATGTTGTTTTTTTAATAATGTGCAAATTCTGCAAAGAAAAATATGACTTCGGCAACTAACCGAAGGGTAAGTGATTTGTCTATACAATATGTTGTAGAGTATAAGATGATAATATAGAGTAATTTGACTTGATAGACAGAATACAGTACTTCGAATTAAGAAGACCGAAGGGGTAGTGCTTCAGTTCCATAAATTCCGGCCTGAGACGGGTAATTGCTGAAAGTCAGCGGCCTTCGTGTAGAAAACGGTAGACAACTTGTGATTTGCACATAATGAAACCCTGCAATGGAGACGTTCCTTTGGCAACCATGCGAAGGGTTAGTTTTTGATATATAGAGAAGCTCAAGAGTAATACATGATATACGGATTTCATGGCGAAGGACCACCGAAGGTAGGAATTTTGCCAGAGTTGACACTGAAGAAACTATTTATTCGGTGACGGTCGCTTTCTATCATAGAAGCCTCAAAAACCGTCACAAAATGCCATCTGTGATGGTTTTAAAATCTGTCATGGATTGAGCGTGGCGGATTAAATCAAGTGACGGTTTTCATCAAACCATCACTGTTTAGCTCAATCTATGACGGTTTAAAACCATCACAATTTAGTTTAAGTCCAGTCATGTCCAGCCCAAAGCCCAATAATGACGGTTAGAACCATCACAGATTGAATACATGACAGCTACGTGGACGCTGACATGGATGACTAGGTGGACGATGACATGGATGCTTAGGTGGACAATGATGTCAATGCTGACATCATTATTATGGGCCACAATTTCCAGCCCACTAATTTTAGGCCCATTAAAATTTCAGTCCAAACCAAATTTCATTTATTATATTATATAGCTATTATAAAATTAGGCCCAACACGTTCTACATTTTTCAGCTCATTTATCGAAAAACAATTAAAAGCCAAAAATCACAGGAAAAAAAATGGATTACAGAAATCATGTTTATACTCAGAATGACAACAAAACAACAGATCACATCCATTTTTTTCATCTAGCATCCCTACATCCTACATCCATCATTTGGCACCATAAACATCAACAACAGGCTCACCATTATAACACCACAGATATACAGAAAATCTACATGTTTGCTTTGACAGACAACAAGGAAATCTACATGTTTGCTTGATTTGCTTGATGCTCATCTCATTCACATCCATAACCACATTGTACCTGCAAATATACATTTTAAATTTTAGAAGGTATTTTTCAATTACGTTAAATCAAATAGGCGGCTCTTGTTCTCAATTGAGACATTATTTTCAGAAGGTGTTCTTATTCAAGCATCTACCACTTAGCTAGATATATTGCACAAAAATTTGGGGCACAATGGCCATATATCAAAAAACCAGTGATTGATGAACCGTCAATCATTTACTAGCAATAGGAGGGCATAAACATATTTCATATGCAATGTGTAAACACCATGTAAAATCAACAATTTCCTCTAGTTTTATGTTTAAGTAGTTATTATGGATGAGAGGCTGAAGCAACCGTCACAATTTAAACAATTATTTGAAGCAAAAGTGACGAACAGTAACAGAAACACCACTGATGACTTCAAATGTTTTAACCGTAGACTGCAAAAAATGGTTAGTGCCAGTCACACCTGAGAGTCATTTGCTTCTAAACCACTGTTAGTGAAGAACACTTTTCCCATTCCCCGTGCATCGAACATGCTAATAGCTCCTATGCAAGTTCCTGAAAGCAAAGCAAAGCTCCAAACATCAGTCGGCGTCCCTAACTGTGCGCCCATCTTCCCTGCGTTGGCTGCAGCACGAAAAAGGAGGGACCCCTGCGTTGGCTGCAGCACGAAGAAGGAGCGACGCAGGTCGTAGAGGAAAGCAAGCCGCAGTTGCTCGGCGGCGTCGGAACAAGCGATGCGTGGTTCGGATAGGAAAATACAAGTTGGACCGGGTAATTAAGAAGGAAAATACCTGCTCGGCGAAGCTGCAGCTCACATGGCCAGTGAAGCTCAGGCCACGAACTTGCCTCCGGGAGCCAGGCCGCACAGGCCGTCGGGCCTCGCCGTGCCGGAGATCACCCCGTGCCATGGCTGGTCAGCCGGCACCGGAGCCGTGGTCACGCACCAGCCATCCCAGTCCGGTGCCAGCTCCGATGGGGAGCAGCGACGCCCCACCCCGGCGTCGAAGAAGACGGGCGTGACCGACGAGCCCGCGAGGGCGAGGAGTCCGCCGCCGGATCCGTCATCCACGCACGGTGCCTCCACATCTCCTCAGGGGACAGATGAGAGGGGAAGGAGACAGGGGGAGTGGCAGGACTTGAGGGGGAAGAGAGGGTGGCGGCGGATCTGAGCGGGGGAGAGGGTGACGGCGGATCTGGGGGGCAGGAGGATAAAGCGGGCAGTGGCTAGGTTTACTAAGGGCTGACCGAGGGTCCGAGCCTTTTTATACATGTGGTGTATAATTTACCGCGTTGGATTTATAATCGACGGCGAGGATGAATCGGGCTTTAGCAGGTCGTGACCTAGGATACGTTGGGCCTTAGCAGACAATGGGCTATTACTATCCTTTCGGCCTGTTTAACATTTTCCTATTTCTTTTTTTTATTTTATTGCACTATTGTGAAATTGTGAAGTAACACATAAAAATAATTATTTTATATACACCAACTTATTTTTTATATGTAATACGCAACATAAAAGAATTCTTGTAGGAGGTTCAATAATTTTCTATCTTATTTACCATTTTTAACCGTTTAAATGGATATCTGCAAGTTTATTGAAAGTAATTGAAACTTAGATAATATGTGTCTCAAATATTATAAAAAAATGACTCAGATATTTATATAACTATATATTTATTAATACAGCTCGTATCTTGAAAAAGTATGAAAATTTCAAATGTTTGCTAGACATAATTCAAAGTACTTGCAACCTTGTTATAAAATAATGATTATAATACCTAATGCTTCAAGAAAAAATGTTTTAAATTGGCATACAATTATTTTATGAATGTGGAAGCTTGAAATAAAAGTTTCATAAGATTTTAAAAAAATTTAAGTACACATTGTTCACAGATAGAACACATCCCTCACATAGTTTCATATATCTCAACTCAAACATTGTAGATTTCATACTTCATGAGATTTTAGAACTCGTATGCACCTCAAATTTGGACACGGCCTTGCATTAGCTATAGTATTAGAAAAATATGAAGTTACATTAACAATTATTATGTCGTAAACTCAATATCTACTTTGTACTTAGTTGGTAGAAAACAAGTTAATGTAAACTTTTATGAACAATGACAATTTATATGGAAAATGCCACTAAGTAAAAGAGGACGATTTTAGAAAAAAATAGAAAAAAGAATCATCCAATTCTGAGTTTATATGAGGAAGAAATACCAAATACAAATTTTAATTCCGGATTAAAAGGAAAAAAATCCAATCATCCGTGTTCTTCGTTTCTCCTCGGTGGTGCCACGTGATAGGCTGCCGTTGGCCCGCCGCCATGCCGCGACGAGGTTCTGTTCAGTCTAAAAATACGCTTTAATTCCCCATGTTTTCGCAGTAGTATTGTTGGTCTAGTGGTTGTGCAGCACACTTGTTGGCGTGGAGACCTAGGTTCGAATCCTGCTTCCTGCTGTTATTTTTAACTTTTTTGCAAACTGGCGATGGACCGGGCCTGGAGTCACTTTGCGAACTGGCGATGGGCCAGGCCTGGAGAAGAGGTGGCCAGCTGACATGTCTGTGGTAGCCTGTTTGGCTTTGGTCTTTCATATTAAACATACAAAAAGGTGGTGACAATGCGGCTAGGTAAGGTGGCAACTATTTTTTGAGTAATTAAGGTGGTGACAATGCGGCTAGGTAAGGTGGCAACTATTTTTTGAGTAATTTTTTCTGCATTAGTTGACATATAGGCTCCGAATGAAAGACGAGCAAATGTTAAAAATATGTCAATACTTAATTAAAATATATAAACAAAAGAAAATATAAATTTTTTTGATACTGAAGAAAATATAAATTTCATTGTCAATTAAACATCACTATATTATATGTGACATTCCCGATTTTTGAACGTCACGAAATTTGACCAAAGTCAAAAATTTGGTCAAAATTCGCCATAAATTTGCAATAAAAATATAAAATTGATCCCAAAGATTGGGAGAGCATGTTGGACACAGGGATGAAATAGAGCATGGAAATAGCCTAATTAAATGGAGGAAAGAAAAAGAGAAAAGTTACTGTTGCAAATCTGAAATTAGGGGTTTGAATTTCAGTTTCTGGCCATGTTGAGCAGCAAGGTTTGAGTGGTCATAAAAATCTATTGGTTGATCTTTTGACCATGGTACAAAAATGAAAGTTGTCAAGTAAGGTATAATGAACAACTTTGTTTTTCGTATCAGCTTGAGCTTAGATGTAAATTAAGGAGAAAAACGTGGTTAAAAATCGAATCAATTACAGTTTCAGTCAATTTCAGGGTTATAAAGGCTGGGATGAAATTTCTCAAATTAAGCTCAAACCGTTGAGAATCTGAAAGAGGTCCAAAAATAAGAAATGAAATTCAAGTTAAGGCAAAGAACTTTTGTGTTTGGAGGAACAGCAGGTTCTATTCAAATTTTGGAAGTAATTTGAGTTTGAAAATCTGGACCAACCTAGGGTTTCAGAGTTCTAATGAACCCCTTAAACCGACCGGTGATCCAAGCCCAAATTCGAGCGATTGATCGAGAATTGGAGTATGGTGTCAAAATAGAAAATGAAATTGAATATATTATGGACAAGTTTCATTTGGGGATCGAGGAGAGTTTGAATGGAACTTTGAAAGTAATTTGGAGAAATCGAATTTCGGGTCTGAAAATTGGGGATAAAAGTCGACCGACATTGGAGTTTCAAATCTGCATCGTACACTGCTCGGATCGAAAGGGGTGCAATATAGAAGTTGGAGTTCTATGAACCCTCTACAAGTTATATGTTTGGAGTTGGATGAGTTGAGAAGGATTTTTGGGAGAAATCGTGGCCGCAACATCTCGGTTCAAGAGCTCGAAGGGGGCTATGGCGACCGACGTCGGTGCGGTGGTCGGTAACTCCGGCCACGTGCCGTTGTGCATGTTTTCACCGTGGCATGGCTGCAGCAGGAGGTGGCGATGTTCTGTGGTGGCTTCCCGTCGATAAATAGCCGCCCAGGGCGTCGCTGCTGCTCTTTTTCCTCTCTTCGCCGTTTCCAGCCACCTCTCGGCCGCCGGCGTGGTTCTCCGTCGCGCGCCGCCGTCCCTCCGTCTTTCTCCAATTCCTTCTGCACAAGCCTTCCTCTCGGTCTCCTCTACCTCCCCGATCAATCCTCGTTGAGTTTCACCCATCCCAGCACCCAAGCGTCGCTGTTTTCTTCTTTCCTGTTCCCCGCCGCCACCGTGGTCGACGGCTCTCGTGGGCAGCCTTGCTCCGGCCGTCTCAGTCCAAGGTTGAGGGTGAGTTAGCTTCCCCTTGGTACGTTGGTGCTCATAGGCTAGGGTTGGATAGGTTTGCGGCTCGGGTTGGCCGGGTGCGTGTCGTCGTCGCCGCGTTCGCCGCCGTGCGCACGTCTGCCATGGCGGGCGCACGTGAGCAGGCCGCTTGGGGTCGTCGCGGTTCGCGGTTGAGGGTGCGTTAGAGTCGCCTTGCCTCGCTGGTGCTCGAGGACCTGTTCTTCGGGGCTGTGTCGCCGCCGTTTAGCCGGCTGGCGTGCGCCACCGCGTCGCCGCCGCCTGCTCCGCCGCATGTCATCGTCCGGGCTCCAATCCGATGGAAGAAGAGGGGGAGTAGGTTCGTGTGGTCGGGGAGCTGCTAGTGGGGTAGGTCTCCTTCGCCGGGGGACCTCGCCGCCGGCGAGTCTGTCGCGGTCAAGCCGGCGAGGGCGCCGGCCGCGCCGTTCCTCTGTTTTAAAACGGAGGGAGGGGCGTCGGGGGAGAAGGAGGAAAGATCCAGGGGGTTTTCTGTAAAAGTGTTAAGGAGTTTTCTAAATAGATTTAATTTCGTGTTTTTCACCTTTTAGTTCATAGAAAATCATAGGAAAATCCAAAAATGATGAAATAAATTTTGTTGAACTTGTTTTAAAATTTGTCATCTATTAAAAATGCTAAGTAAATAAGTGTAGGTAATTAATTTAATTCCTTTATTTAAATTAATTAAATAAAGGTTTAATAATTTATAAAAGGGTTAAAATTTTGAATAAATCTTTTATAATTAGAAATAATTTCTAAAATTGTTTTATGTATTTATTTAAATGCTTTACCCTTTAGAAAATGATTTTTAAATCATTAAAAATAAACTAAAAATGATTTAGGGCAAGTTTATTAAAGGAAAAATATAGGTTTATCTTTTAAAAATCTTGGGTAGCTGGTGTTGGCTTGCAACTTTATCGAGAAGGGAAAGTTGCTTAGCTTTTTCATAAAGTGTTGCATCGCATATCGCTAACCGCAGTACGTTTTAGTCTCTCAAGCTTCGGAGTACGAGCTCGTGGGATTCACGGAGGATCAGCGACAAGTCAAGGAAGTGATCGTCGTCGTTCCGGGATCTCGTGTCACGGAAGAATCTAACCTGTTCGTGATTCCAGGCAAGCCCCGGAGCATCTTCACATCACCCATTATTTCATAATATTCATGAGTCCAAATTTTATGATTTTATGTGCATTAGGTTAAGGATTGGATGAAACCCGTTGCTGCATAAAATATTCCTTGATAGAATTATCCTTACCCAGCTAAGAAATTTGATTAGCCATGTCTACATTGGATGTGCTTAGAAGGGTTAAGTTAACAGATGATGCTCTAGGCTATCACCAATCTCATATGAATCATGAACGGTTTGGGTTGAAAGATAGTGGGCAGAAGCTGGTAGGAGAGATTGAGGTAAGCTCGATCCATAGTTCTGCCTACTTGCTTAATTGACTAAGGACCGATCCGTTGTTTAAAAGTTTGATCAAGTGATTTTACCTGGTTTCTTACTGGGTTATGGGACCAGTAAAGCCAACTAGATTAGCTGGCTCGTTGATTGGAAATATCGCTTACCGGTGCTTGCTGGGTCGGAGAAAGGCGGGATCGTCATCTGGAACTCACGGGGTGGTCGCCAGACGTGGGGCCCACGTGGGGATGCGTTCCCGGGTTCGGGTAAGGATATTTCCGGTCTTTGGTCCAACTGATTGAAAGGTTGTTGCGTACAGTAAGATCGACTGTGCGTGACTGGGGGCTAGGTATCTCCTGCAGGATGTACATTGATCCGGATCGACACAACTCTTGGTTATGAGTGCACTTGATCAGGTCTTAAACATCGTAGAGGAAACAAGTTGAACAAGAGGAGGTTGATTCATAAATGCTGGTTGACCTTAGTACAACCTGAATGCAAAAGATTTTATCACTTAGATGGATAAGTAACAACTCAACTGAGCATAAAATACATAAAATATAAGGATCAAGTTTTAGTAATGCTTTTAGGCAAAAGAGTCAAGTCAGCCAAGATCCACATAAAGCCCAATCATATTCCTTGGGAGTCTTTTCTTTGGTAAGGCGGGTAAGTCTTGCTGAGTACCTTCGTACTCAGGGAATCTCCCTTTTGTTTTTCAGAAGAAGCTACGGAGGGGATCACCAAGAAGATCCAGAAGACCTAGATCATCTTGGTCCCGGTGATTCTAGGGGTAAGCCGGAGGCTGTAGATATTTGTGATATAGAACTACCTAGACTGGTTTGTATTAAACTCTTAGTAATGGCTTGACTTGCATTTAAGTTCTCTTCAAAACCTGGCTTGTAATAAATAAGACTCTTGGTATGTTATGTAAAAATGGTAATGTTCGTTGTGTTCTCCTTACCGAAAACGATCCTGACGTATGGCAGAGGTATGAGTTAACGTGGTTTATCGAGGAGTCCTTGGGACACTCGACAGATCACCGGTTTAAACTGTTTGAAGTGCGTCCGATGATCGAATAAGGTCGTTATGACGCACTTGAGCCAGTTTAAATTGGCGGTTCTGCCACAGCTGGTATCAGAGCCATAGGTTGGGATAAGCAACGAACATTATGTCTTTTCAAACTTCGGGACCATATTTTCTATAAAAGAAAAGCAGTCGAGTCGTTAGGTGGCAAGTAGAGATAATGGGTTGCTTGTTTTGCAGATGCTAACTGTTCGTGCGTGTCGCTAGAATCGTTAGAATTTTATGTGTAGGGAGAGTTATACGATGCCACCAATTTTCTTGCGAGTGTGAATGTGTCTGTGAGAACGTAGGAACCGCTGCATCATGCTTGCATTGCATGTTTTCAAAGGTTGTGGGGTTTGGTGAGTGGCGTAGGTTTAGAACCTCCTTTCCAGGGGTAGTTGATGCAAGAGAACAGCCTTGGTCTTGGTTGGATCACCATCTCTTGATGACATCACCTGCATCTTCAGTCTTTGTAATGCAAGAAGGGATAGAAGCTGAGTGTGACCAGACCTTTATAAGCAAAGTTTATATGGTCTGTGTTGGGATCTTTTTGCAGAATGGCAGATCCACGGAACTCTCAAACTGGAGCGGAAGCTAGTGAAGAAAATCCACCTCCACCTCCCGGTCTAACGGAAGCTTTTGCTCATATCATCAGTTCTGGAATTGAGCAGACCCGACTGTTGAATCTTATTGCTCAGAGTCTTGGCAGTTCCTCGTCCAGTCGTCAAGCAAGACCACGTGAAGTCACTTATTCACACTTCTTGGAGACCCATCCTCCTGTTTTTACTCGGGCTGAGCATCCTCTTGAAGCAAACGAATGGCTTGGAACCCTGGAGCAGAAATTCCGAGTTATTCCTCATTGTACCGAGAGTCAAAAGGTAGAGTTTGCTGGTCTTCAACTTCATGGTCCTGCTGGTACGTGGTGGTCCAGTTTTCTGTCGAGGCAGACTGCCGGAAGGGATATCACGTGGGATGACTTCAAAACGGCGTTCCGTACTCAGTTTGTGCCTGCGGGGATTATGCGGATGAAGTTGGAAGAATTCCTAAAGCTTCAGCAAGGGACTAAAAGTGTGCTGGAGTACACCAGTGCTTTCGAACATCTGGCTCAATATGCTCCCGATCACGTGGATAATGAAATCAAGAAACGGAATTGTTATCTCCGTGGACTTAATGTAAGGATGCAGGAGAAGCTGGGAACATGTACCTTCCCTGATTACAGTTCTGCAGTGAACATGGCGATATCAGTTGAAGAAAAGATGAAGGCTCTGGATGAAAGTCTTAAAGAAGAAGAAGCTCTTAAGAGAAAGGATCTGGGTGATGAGACATTCGGGGGTGCTCCAAAGCGTTTCAAGGTGACCTATCGTGGACCGGCTAACAAATTCCATGGAAGTTCGCAGCAACAACCATCTCAACAACAGTGGGTGGTAAGGAACCCTAATAACACTTCAAATCTGGTGCATCCACAAGAACAAGAGAGTCGTGATACCTCTGGTCCATCCAATGCTCAACCATGTTATAATTGTGGCAAGACTGGGCATTATGCTCGTGAATGCCGTTTACCCAAGCAAGGTGGAAATCCAAATGTGCGATCACAAATGTCAGGACAAGGAGTTGGTCAAAGATTTGTGAGAAGGAAGGTTCTCAATCCTCAAACTGGACAGGTTCGATATATGAACGTGGAGGAACTTCCAGAAGATGAACCAATGATGACTGGTATGTCTCTATCAATAAACCCCTGTCAATCTTTTACTTGATGCTAGTGTTTCATGAAAATGATATATGTGACAACTTTCGGAAGTAAGTGCGGGTGGAGAGAAAGGTTTTAAGAACAATATATAAATATGGATTTTAAGAGCCACCAAAAGTAATATGGGGACAAAGGTTATGAGTCTTCTAGTTGAGTTATTAGAAAAGGGTGTTCGGAGTTATGACGTAACCACCGGCACCACCTTAGCTTCTTGGTGAAGTATGTTCAGAAGTTTGGGTATGACACATTATCCTTTCCATTGTTAAGATCGAGTTGAGGCACTACTTGGAATCTCGGGACGAGATTCTTTTAAGGGGGAAGGGCTGTGACATCCCCGATTTTTGAACGTCACGAAATTTGACCAAAGTCAAAAATTTGGTCAAAATTCGCCATAAATTTGCAATAAAAATATAAAATTGATCCCAAAGATTGGGAGAGCATGTTGGACACACAATTGGGATGAAATAGAGTGTGGCAGAACCGCCCAATTTAAACTGGCTCAAGTGCGTCGAGCCACCCTAACTCAGGGTAACACACGCACGCACTTCAAACAGTTTAAACCCGGTAGTCTGTCGAGTGTCCCCGGGACATCCCGAATCATCCACTGACAACACTTTCTTAACCATAGCTTAGGATCCTTACCAAGTTGGAGATAACATAACAGGCATTACCCTTTTACATACATACGATAAGATACGAATTATTACAAACCGAGTTTTGAAACCACCTTAACGACAAACCATAGTTCTAAGATCCAAATTACAAACTAGGTTTATACAACTGGTAGACAGAAGAGTTCTGGAGTACTCTAAACATCTAGAGTCATCTGGGACCTCCGATGCTCTAGGGCTTCTGGCTCTCCTCTTCGCCTTCGGGTTGCGGAACCTCCTCTGGAAAAACAGAAAGGGAAGAACCCTGAGTACAAAGGTACTCAGCAAGACTTACCCGTCTTACCAAAGAAAAGACTCTCAAGGATGAATGAATAGGCCTTTGGTGGTTGTTTGGCTGACCCGACCTTTGCGGAAAAGCTTACTAGGAGTGAGTCCTTATATGGCAGTTTTATTTCAATTTATTGTTAGCTACTCAACTAAGTGGTAAATATCTTTTTCACTCAAGTGATACTAGGTTCAAACAGCATTTTGGATCACTCACATATAACAGTTCAACTTGTTTCCTCTACGATGTTTAAGACCTGATCAAGTGCACTCATAACCAAGAGTAGTGTTGATCCGGATCCATATACATCCTGCAGGAGATACCTAGCCACCAGCCACGTACAGCTGCGCCAGCTGTCCGCAACAACCTTTCAATCAGTTGGACCAAGGGCCGGAAATATCCTTACCCGAACCCGGGAACGCATCCCCACGTGGGCCCCACGTCTGGCGACCACCCCGTGAGTTCCAGATGACGATCCCGCCTTTCTCCGACCCAGCAAGCACCGGTAAGCGATATTTCCAATCCACGAGCCAGCTAATCTAGTTGGCTTTACTGGCCCCATTACCCAGTAAGAAACCAGGTAGAATCACTTGATCAAACTTTTAAACAACGGATCGGTCCTTAGTGACTTTATCTAGTGGGCAGAACTAGGGATCGAGCGACCTCAATCCATTCTATCACCTTCTGCCCACTCTCTCTCTTCTCTTATTTTCTCATATGTGAATCATCTATGATTAGTAAGCACCTAGATGATCATCATCACATTTAGACCTAGCAAAGCATAACTTAGTGGATACTCTATAAACCATTTACTTTTCTTCCTAACAAAGGTAGTACTAGCAAGGAGTAGTTCATGCATCAAAAGTTTTCATTCAACTCCTAACCTAATGCACATATAAAATCATAATATTTGGACTCGTGATCTTCTGAAATAAAGTAGGTAGAGATGCATCCGGGGCTTGTGACATCTCTGATGTCAAATTAACTAAAAAGTGCATTTAAGATTAATGCAACAGAGATTTAAGGTTGGAATTCAAAAATCTCTCGAAATTCACCAAAATTCAAACTTAAACTCCAAAAACAGGGATTAATTGGCACCAACCGAAAACTCGAGATTTTTGTACTAAACTTGAAAATCTCCCAAAATAAAAGTTGTTTGGCATAAAAATTAAACCCTAGTCACTGTTTGGAATTTTTGAAAATTTTGCGGTTTAGACCCTCAAAAACTCAAATTACCGGTTTTGGCACATTTCTGTTTTTGGGCTTTTTGAGCTTGAAAAACTTCGAATTTCAAGTTCATCCCAAAAAGGAAGTTGTGTCCCATCTTTCAATCTACAACTTTTATTTTTGCACTTTTTCAAGTTCAGTTCAAAATTTTGGAGAAAATTTGAATTCAAACCCGGCGCTCCCCGGGCCGTGAACAGTGCCCCTGGCGCGCGCCGCGGCGGCCAGAGCTCGGCCGCCACGCGGCCGGCGCGCGGCTCAGGCGGCGCTGACGCGGCCAAGGCGCGGCGGAGCGTGGCGCTCGTCGTCTAGCGCTTGTCCGACCACTGTGGAGCCGTCGAGTCGCCGCCGTCGCCTCCCTCCTCCTCGCGCCGCGGACGCCATCATGGCGGTCGCGCGCGTCGCGGTCGCGCGCGCGCGAGCGCGCTGCGCTGGCGCTCTGCTGGCGCTAGGAGCCGCCCACATCACGCCAAAACCGCTGAGGAAGATCCCCACTTCAACACGCCGCGATCCCCCTCGCCTGCAGCGCCCTCCCCACTCGCGCCGAGCTCACTGTGCGGCCATGGCGGGTCGCGTCGAGCATTAACGCGCTCGCGCGCTCCCGAGGCAATGCCGCACTCCCCTCGCGCACTCGAGCACCCCACTGAGCTCCCCACTCACTCCACTCGCTCGCTCAAGCCTCCAGAGAACCCACTCGCGCACTCCCCCTCCTTCTTCTTCCTCGCGACGCGCAAGCCGAGCTTGACTCGTTCGTGAAATTCGTCGCGCACACGCAGCCATTCCCAAATCCACTCCGCACAGAGCTAGACCAATCCCCTAGCTCCATTTCCCCCAACTTTCCCCAACACATTGCCCACTCCCCGGCTTGAATTTCCGATTTCCCCCAAATCGGGTTTTCCGGCCGTCGAACCACCTCACCGTCGAGACCCTACTCCGAGCCATCCCCGAGCTTCCCCGAGCACGGCAACAGCTTCCCCAAGCCCTGCTGAAGCTCACGGACCCCTCAGCCCTCCTCGAGCGACTCCGAGCTCGCCGGCGTAGATCCCGCAGAGGCCGCGCCGCCACCTCCTCGTCGCCGGCGTGACTCCGGCAACCCCCGACCTCCCAACCGTGCTCAAACGACTCGTGGTGAGCCAAAGACCATTTCCCCCCACTTCCCCGAGCCCAGTTCGCCGTGGTTTGCCCGGCGCAACTCCGGCGAGGTCCCAGGGACCTTTCTTCATCTTCTTCCTTTGTCCAGGGACCTCTGCGCAAAAACCAGGGGCTTCTTCGCGAAAGTTTGAAAGTTCTAGGGTTCTCGGTGAAAATAGATTCTTACCCTAGATTTGATTTTTCCCGAAACTTGTAAAATCGATTAAAAATCGTAGAAAAATCAGAAAAATATGTAAAAATACTCTCTGGAACCGTGAGAGTCTAAACTACAATCTCTATTAGACATGTGTATGCTTTTGATGAACTGTTATGGAATTAAAAATCAAACTAGGAAAACCTAAAGTTGTGCACCATTCCAAATCCAGAGCTCCGCTGGGGTTGAGCTTTGGATATGTTGTTAGTAGTGGCTTTGGACAGCTTGTGTCCAAAGGAGACTAAAAAATATGATGTGTAGCTCCAGTTATAGATTTAAATGTGTTTTCTGACTTTCTGCAGTAAAGAAATTGTTAAAAATAATTTGTGCAGCGAAAAATCATCATATTGCTCCTGAGAACTAAAAACTTGTTAGCACCCATGTTAAAAATGAGAAACTTAATTTTTGCTCTGTTTAGGATGGCAAATAATTAAATATGTGTTTTTGGATAGAAAAATAATGAGGACTACCCAAGGGTTATTTTGAGCCACCACTTGGCCAGAGCCCTCCTCATGATATTGCTTAGCTTTGGTAGGAAGATCTTCTGAAATGGATGAAATTTCAATTTATTATGCATTTATTTCACTTTCTGCAGCTAGCTGTTGGCACATTTTTAATAAATTATGTGTAGCTCGAAATTAGCTAAATTTTGGAGTGAGCTTAGCTCTTATACTCCAGTAGCTGTCATAAAGTTTATAGCTAAAATTTGTGAACAGAAATGGAGAAACAAAAATGGGAAGGAATCTAGATAGAAATTGGATTATATAAAAGAATAAACCTATTTGGTTAAGTGATTAAGTTTAAATGATTAAAATCAGAAATTTCAGAACAGCACCCAACATTGTGAAGAAATAACTAGAATTCTTTCATATATGTACACAATCACCATCGAATTCAACTAAAACCTTTTTCACACCGACACCTTTCTTTGGTGGAGAAAATGCAAATATCTAAGTATGTCTAGGTGAATATGGCCTTCAAGGCCCTAGCCTTAGCATCAAAAGGGCAGCCGCCTTAAAATTATGCATATCGTGTAGAAGGCGTTCTTCCGGACGGCGACTACACCCTCGTCCCCGCAGAAGAGGAGCAAGTTCCGGAGCCCGACGCCGGTGCAGACGTGACCAACACAGGAGCTAACCCTCAGCCCGAGCAAGAAGGCAAGCCCCGGAGCATGACCTAACATTTCTAAATATTGCACTTTGAATTCTTTATGTTCGTGCATTTACGTTTCTAGGAGTTGATTGAATACCATAGCTGCAATAGTTTCCTAGTACCTATGACTTGCAATACTAGTATGAAAGGATCGATAGAGCATTGCTATAGGTTCGTTACAAGTCGAGTGATTTCCTGTCACTCGCGAGACATAGGAATTGTTTGTCTTTACTTATGTTGAAATCATAAGGATTGACGGGCGGGATGATAGATGTAGATCTCCCGTCCGTGTATTGATAATTGTTTAAGGTCGAAATGTGTGGTAGAGTGTGTCAAGTTTTTGAACGTACCACATACATGCCGGTATATGGGAGCCGGTAAGCCCGGTACCAGATTGAAGCAGCTAGGGCCGATAGCCATCTCTCCTTGGAAACTTTGTTTTCCCTTGCCGTACACTCGTGGATGTATGCGTGATGCTGTGAGTGAAGCAGTAAACCTTCATCCTAAGGAAGTGGACCCGGTTCCGAATTGTGGATAAATGGGAAAGGTTGGGAAATGCTTGTACCTTTTATCGCAAGCAGAGTATCCGTGTGTGTTGGGTTTCCCCTGGCCAGGTAGCACAAATTCGGTTCGAACTGTCCGCTTCTCGCGGTTAATGAGACTGCTTGACCGCCTTGCTACATCGAGTAATAAGTGGAATTATGAGATCATGAACTTGTTCTATGAATAACTTGTATTGCACCACTTGTATGCTTAGAGAGGATGCTAATTTAGAATGGTTAAATTTACTAGAATATGAAGCTAAAACTTGAAAGCAAGGATCTACTTTAGTTGCTTTTTGGCAAACAAACCCACCAGCCAAAAGCCTCTCATTGTCTAGATGTCGGTGATGTAGATTTCACCCGACGGGTAAGCCTTGCTGAGTATTAGCATACTCAGCCTTGCTTGTGGCATTATTTTTACAGGTATCATTCTGGATGTGGACGCTATGACTTGGCCTGCCCAGGTTCCACCTGGCTGGCACATCGAATGGGTCCCGTCCTCAGGCGAGGATCGGGAGGAGTAGCTTCGTGGCAGGCTTCATCACGGAGCTACTTGTTTCGTCGTTAGTTTATTTATTTCCGCTGCAAAACTTGTGTACCCTGATTTAAATTCGAACTCAGTTTGTAATAACTATGCTACTTACGTTGGTAATTTAATTGTGGAATGTTGTAATCTCTGGAACTCACCTTCGTGTGGGCCTGCTGCTGTTACGATCTAATTTGGTACGTGGTTTAATCGGGTTTAATCCGACGGCGCTCCAGCTTATTCCGGATTAAGTGCCTGACTACATGATTAGTGGTCTGAGGGTACTTAACTTGGAATAATTTCGGAGTGGTCCGCCACAGCTGGCATCAGAGCCGAAGCAGCAGCCCGGAGAGAGCAACAAACCATAATAAACAAATTTTTGAATAAAATATTGCCAACTCGTGCTTCCGATGCGTTTTGCAAAGGAAGGGTATTATAGGATCGCTAAGGATGTTACCTAGAGTGTGAAGCCTATGTGGGTTAAGGGATCATGATATGATAAGGTGGCAAATAGTATATTATGCTAACTTCCAGCACATTTCATTCTGTCATTTACTTTCCGCAATGGTGGGCGCAAGGTACGACGATTGCTGTAACGTACCACGGCACTATATGAAAATATAGTGGCGGCACATAGTCAATACGCTGTGATGGCGTATGAAACTAGAATAGGATGGTGGGCGCAAGGTACGGCGATTGCTGTAGCGTACCACGTCATCATATGCAAATATGATGGCGGCACATAGTCAATACGCTATTTCAATAGCGTATGAAACTGTCAATATGTTGCCTCGGTGACATATGAACATTGCCCGTTCAATGTTAAACGTTCGGGTGCCACCTCTATAGTGGGTGGTAATGAATGGAGACGCTTTCGTGAGTGCTGGCACGAAAGGTTGATTATACATGCTCTGGAATGAAAATTTTCTGCAGGTACACTAACCGCGATTCCGTACGTTGAAACGGTTAGAGAATTCCGACTAGATAATACAGCGAGAGACGAATATTGCCTAGCCACCGGCACTGACTCCGTAAGCCAAAAGTTATTGGCATGTGTGTTTGTGAGATCGAATAGGCCGCTCATGCATTGCATCTCACTGAATTAATTTCAAATTTAATCCTTGACCAAATTGAACCGCTGTCAAAGAAATTGAAATCACAATCTAAAATTCCTGCTGAGAACAGTCTGTTTGCACCCTTAATTCGAAACTGAAAACTTGGTCAAATGAAAAAGTGTTCAACATGAAAGTTGTCATAAATATTATAAAGTACATGCTGGAGAAATTTCAACTAAAATGGATCAGGGGAACTGGAGTTATGATAAAAATAGTAACCCCCTGTCTGCTGGAATTCCTGGAGACAGTGAGATAATAATTGAATTTTTACACTATCGTAACAACAGTTTCTGCCCAAACCTCCAACATGAAACTTGTTAGGAACTACTTAAACTATGTTCTGGCCAAAGTTGAGAATTTTTGAGCTTACAGATTTCGAGTTTTGTAATTTTTACCCCCTACACAGAATCTGTTTTTGATTTTTGGCGCTAACCGGTTCTCACCTTTGCCCCTTTTTCTTTTGGTTCAGATGGCCTCCAACGCTGACCTGGCTAGCTACCCCAACGACGTGTCTTTCTCTGACTGTTTGGGATGGGAAGGATTCCCCAGTATCCTATGGTCGGTTCTTCAGGCTATGGACTACCCGACACCGCCGCAGTACGAGAGGACGATTATCCGGGAGAGAGGTGTGGTTCGCTCCCGCGTGCGGTTGGTGGTGTACCGCCACCCGCCGTGTCCTAGCTCTCCCACCTGGACGGTGGAAGTGCACGGGCACCATATGGAGACCACGTGCGAGCTAGCTGCCATGAACGGCATTAGCTCTTTTGTTACCCAAAACCAGGAGTTAGTGGAGCATCAGTTACTTGGTTTGTTCCCGCCGACTCAGCCGGATGACCCTCATTGGATGAGGCGTTACTTGAGTTCCCCTCTGAGGATGGCGGAGAGCCCCGTCGCAGCAGCCGCCTTGATGATGAGGTGGATACGGGCATACCACAGGTTGCAGGCACTTCTTAGTCGGTCACAGAGCGAGTTGCTCCGCATGGCTATGGACATGTCCACTCGCGCCCGTGACCTAGGGGTTGAGAGGACCTCTTTGTCCATAGAGGTGACTACTAGGGATGCTATGATTGCTGACCTAGAGAGGCAGCTCAATGACCTTCAGATTGCTCACAACAACACCCAGAACGAGTTAGCCCAGACTAGGGACGAACTTGAGGAGGTACATGGCACTTTGCAGCATGCCAACGCCATGCTTGCTGCCCACGACGCTCAGCACCTCTTTGATGAGCAAGGAGGGGACATAGATGGTGAAGGAGAGGCCCCCGACTCCGACATGGACACCGAGGACGACATGCCTCCCCTTCCCGCCCCACCTTCCCCCATGGGCAGCGAGGCTACCGCTAACAACTTGGATGACTTTTAGAGTGGTAGTGGCAATGACTCCTCCGCTAGGCCTAGAATTTTGGCTTCATGATGTAATAGGCTAGATGGAGTTGAGCTCCTCATGTTAACTTTTGTGACACTGTAACTTAATGGTCTGAAACTTGATGTTGGTGTAAGGGCTGTATTGAAAACATTCTGCAGTTTCCCTTTTGTTTTAATTATTCGTGGTTCTTCCTTTCATTTCTGGACTGTGATGTGAACTAGAAAGTTGTTTGGAATTTGTCAAACTAAATGATCACCAAATTGCGACCTCATTGGTTAAGCGAAATAAAATTGGCGATTAAAACACTACAGCTCGGCCTGCTGAAAGACAGCAAACGCAGAGAGCTGAGAATTGAATTTTTCGGCTTAGTACCAGTCCGAATTTGAATTTGAGCCCAACATGAAAGTTGTAGAGCATGAAATTTTCGAGCTACTGACCGAACGGGAGCTTATGACTTGTTTCCTGTTGGGAGATATGAATTTTCTCCCAAGACTGCGTGCTGATTGTCACTCCGCGCAGTATACTTCAAATGTTGTCACATTCTACCTTGTCATTTATTATGCAAGTTTATGAAATGTGGCTAATATAAGTCCCTACTGCAGATGGCAATCACCCGCAGCGGTCACGACGCTACCGGCCTCTCAATGCGGTAACTATTAAGAACAAGTATCCGTTACCCCGAATTGACATCCTATTTGATCAACTAGCTGGCGCCAGAGTGTTCTCTAAGATTGACCTCCGCTCTGGCTATCACCAAATAAAAATCAGGCCTTGTGATATTCCAAAGACTGCCTTTTCCACACGTTACGGGCTATATGAGTTTCTGGTTATGTCTTTTGGACTCACCAACGCCCCAGCCTATTTCATGTACCTCATGAACTCGGTCTTCATGTCTGAATTGGACAAGTTTGTGGTGGTTTTCATTGACGACATTCTTGTGTACTCCAAGAATGAGGAAGAGCACGCTGAACACCTTCGCATTGTTCTTCAGCGACTGAGAGACCACCAACTCTACGCCAAATTCTCCAAGTGTGAATTCTGGTTAGAGAGCGTGAAGTTTTTGGGCCACACGATTTCCAAAGATGGTATATCCGTAGATCCATCCAAAGTGCAAGAGGTGCTAGATTGGCAACCACCTACTTCCGTCCACGAGATTCGGAGTTTTCTGGGATTAGCCGGTTACTACCGTCGCTTTATTCCGGACTTCTCTCGAATTGCGAAGCCTATGACCGAACTTTTGAAGAAGGGAGTTAAATTTGAGTGGAATGACAAATGTGAGGAAGCTTTCCACACTTTGCGAAGACTATTGACTTCAGCCCCAGTTTTGGCTCAGCCCGATTGCACCAAGCCGTATGATGTTTATTGTGATGCATCAGGCACCGGTCTTGGCTGTGTTCTCATGCAAGAGAACCGAGTCATTGCTTATGCTTCTCGAGCACTCCGGCCTCATGAGCAAAACTACCCCACGCACGATCTTGAGTTAGCCGCGGTCATTCATGCTCTCAAGATGTGGAGGCACTATTTGATGGGTGTTCCCTGCAACATATATACAGACCACAAGAGCCTTAAATATGTCTTCACTCAGGCCCATCTGAATATGAGACAACGCAGATGGTTGGAGTTAGCTAAGGACTATGACCTCAGTGTGCATTATCACCCCGGGAAGGCTAATGTCGTTGCGGATGCACTCAGCCGCAAGGCTCGTTGCCATTGTCTTTCCGTGGAGTCCTACGCTGACACCCTGTGTCACGAAATGGCAAAACTCAACTTAGAGATTGTTCCACACGGGTACTTCAACCATATTGCAGTGGAACCAACCTTGCACGATCAGATTGTTATGGCCCAATTAAATGATGCGGGCGTTAAAGTGCTCAAAAGAAAATTGTCTAAAGAGAAAGTGAAAGAGAAGTACAAGTGCTTCCGGTTAGACGGGCAAGGAGTCCTATGGTTTGGACACCGCCTCATGGTGCCCAAAAACATGGAACTCCGGAGGAAGATTATGGATGAGGCACATCTCTCCAAATTTTCTATCCATCCTGGCAGCACCAAAATGTATCAAGATTTGAAACAAAACTTTTGGTGGACTCGAATGAAGCGAGAAATTGCCACATATGTGTCGGAATGTGACACCTGCCAGCGGGTTAAGGCCAGCCACTTAAAGGTAGCAGGCACGCTTCAACCTCTACCTATTCCCTCGTGGAAGTGGGAAGATATAAGCATGGACTTTATTGTTGGACTTCCCAGGACCCCTCAGGGCCATGATTCCATTTGGGTAATTGTGGATCGCCTTACCAAGACCGCGCATTTTGTTCCGATCAATATCACTTATACTGCTAAGAAATACGCGGAGATTTATTTGGAGCGGATCGTTTGTCTACACGGGGTACCCAAGACGATAATTTCGGATCGTGGTGCTCTGTTCGTAGCACGTTTTTGGGAGCAATTGCAAATGTCCCTAGGCACTAAACTGATCCGTAGCTCAGCATATCACCCACAGACCGATGGGCAGACAGAAAGGGTAAATCAAATACTTGAAGATATGCTTCGAGCCTGTGTTATTCATTATGGGAAGAATTGGGAGAAGTGTTTGTCTCTGGCCGAATTCTCCTATAATAACAGCTACCAATCAAGTTTAAAAATGGCACCTTTCGAAGCCCTATATGGTAGAAGATGTCGGACCCCGTTGTGTTGGTCCCAGGCAGGCGAGAGATACACTTATGGCCCTGACCTTGTGAAAGAAGCCGAAGAAAAGGTTAGGATCATTCGGGAAAATTTGAAAACCGCCCAGACACGACAAAAGAGCTACTTTGATCAGCGGCGAAAGCCACTTCAGTTTGAAGTTGGTGATCATGTGTATCTAAAAGTCTCCCCGACCAAGGCTGTGCAAAGGTTTGGACTTAGAGGCAAACTTGCACCTCGCTTTATCGGCCCGTACGCAATCACTCAACAATGTGGGCCGGTAGCTTATCAAGTGAAGCTTCCCAAGAGACTTTCAGCGATACACAATGTGTTTCACGTTTCTCAACTCAAAAGATGTCTTCGTGTTCCGACCGAGGTCGTTGAACAAGAGGAACTCTCGGTTGAACCGGATCTCTCTTATGATGAGTATCCTGTCAAGATCCTCGACGAGAAAGAGCGACAGACACGAAGGAAGGGAATTAAAATGTATAAAATTCAGTGGAGTCATCATTCTGAAGACGAAGCCACGTGGGAAACCGAGGATTATCTCCGGAAGAATTTCCCCGACATACTTTCATAAGCTGAGGTATTCTTTTCCCCTCTTTACCATTAAGCGTAATCGAATCTCGGGGCGAGATTCCTTTTAAGGGGGGTAGGCTGTGACATCTCTGATGTCAAATTAACTAAAAAGTGCATTTAAGATTAATGCAACAGAGATTTAAGGTTGGAATTCAAAAATCTCTCGAAATTCACCAAAATTCAAACTTAAACTCCAAAAACAGGGATTAATTGGCACCAACCGAAAACTCGAGATTTTTGTACTAAACTTGAAAATCTCCCAAAATAAAAGTTGTTTGGCATAAAAATTAAACCCTAGTCACTGTTTGGAATTTTTGAAAATTTTGCGGTTTAGACCCTCAAAAACTCAAATTACCGGTTTTGGCACATTTCTGTTTTTGGGCTTTTTGAGCTTGAAAAACTTCGAATTTCAAGTTCATCCCAAAAAGGAAGTTGTGTCCCATCTTTCAATCTACAACTTTTATTTTTGCACTTTTTCAAGTTCAGTTCAAAATTTTGGAGAAAATTTGAATTCAAACCCGGCGCTCCCCGGGCCGTGAACAGTGCCCCTGGCGCGCGCCGCGGCGGCCAGAGCTCGGCCGCCACGCGGCCGGCGCGCGGCTCAGGCGGCGCTGACGCGGCCAAGGCGCGGCGGAGCGTGGCGCTCGTCGTCTAGCGCTTGTCCGACCACTGTGGAGCCGTCGAGTCGCCGCCGTCGCCTCCCTCCTCCTCGCGCCGCGGACGCCATCATGGCGGTCGCGCGCGTCGCGGTCGCGCGCGCGCGAGCGCGCTGCGCTGGCGCTCTGCTGGCGCTAGGAGCCGCCCACATCACGCCAAAACCGCTGAGGAAGATCCCCACTTCAACACGCCGCGATCCCCCTCGCCTGCAGCGCCCTCCCCACTCGCGCCGAGCTCACTGTGCGGCCATGGCGGGTCGCGTCGAGCATTAACGCGCTCGCGCGCTCCCGAGGCAATGCCGCACTCCCCTCGCGCACTCGAGCACCCCACTGAGCTCCCCACTCACTCCACTCGCTCGCTCAAGCCTCCAGAGAACCCACTCGCGCACTCCCCCTCCTTCTTCTTCCTCGCGACGCGCAAGCCGAGCTTGACTCGTTCGTGAAATTCGTCGCGCACACGCAGCCATTCCCAAATCCACTCCGCACAGAGCTAGACCAATCCCCTAGCTCCATTTCCCCCAACTTTCCCCAACACATTGCCCACTCCCCGGCTTGAATTTCCGATTTCCCCCAAATCGGGTTTTCCGGCCGTCGAACCACCTCACCGTCGAGACCCTACTCCGAGCCATCCCCGAGCTTCCCCGAGCACGGCAACAGCTTCCCCAAGCCCTGCTGAAGCTCACGGACCCCTCAGCCCTCCTCGAGCGACTCCGAGCTCGCCGGCGTAGATCCCGCAGAGGCCGCGCCGCCACCTCCTCGTCGCCGGCGTGACTCCGGCAACCCCCGACCTCCCAACCGTGCTCAAACGACTCGTGGTGAGCCAAAGACCATTTCCCCCCACTTCCCCGAGCCCAGTTCGCCGTGGTTTGCCCGGCGCAACTCCGGCGAGGTCCCAGGGACCTTTCTTCATCTTCTTCCTTTGTCCAGGGACCTCTGCGCAAAAACCAGGGGCTTCTTCGCGAAAGTTTGAAAGTTCTAGGGTTCTCGGTGAAAATAGATTCTTACCCTAGATTTGATTTTTCCCGAAACTTGTAAAATCGATTAAAAATCGTAGCAAAATCAGAAAAATATGTAAAAATACTCTCTGGAACCGTGAGAGTCTAAACTACAATCTCTATTAGACATGTGTATGCTTTTGATGAACTGTTATGGAATTAAAAATCAAACTAGGAAAACCTAAAGTTGTGCACCATTCCAAATCCAGAGCTCCGCTGGGGTTGAGCTTTGGATATGTTGTTAGTAGTGGCTTTGGACAGCTTGTGTCCAAAGGAGACTAAAAAATATGATGTGTAGCTCCAGTTATAGATTTAAATGTGTTTTCTGACTTTCTGCAGTAAAGAAATTGTTAAAAATAATTTGTGCAGCGAAAAATCATCATATTGCTCCTGAGAACTAAAAACTTGTTAGCACCCATGTTAAAAATGAGAAACTTAATTTTTGCTCTGTTTAGGATGGCAAATAATTAAATATGTGTTTTTGGATAGAAAAATAATGAGGACTACCCAAGGGTTATTTTGAGCCACCACTTGGCCAGAGCCCTCCTCATGATATTGCTTAGCTTTGGTAGGAAGATCTTCTGAAATGGATGAAATTTCAATTTATTATGCATTTATTTCACTTTCTGCAGCTAGCTGTTGGCACATTTTTAATAAATTATGTGTAGCTCGAAATTAGCTAAATTTTGGAGTGAGCTTAGCTCTTATACTCCAGTAGCTGTCATAAAGTTTATAGCTAAAATTTGTGAACAGAAATGGAGAAACAAAAATGGGAAGGAATCTAGATAGAAATTGGATTATATAAAAGAATAAACCTATTTGGTTAAGTGATTAAGTTTAAATGATTAAAATCAGAAATTTCAGAACAGCACCCAACATTGTGAAGAAATAACTAGAATTCTTTCATATATGTACACAATCACCATCGAATTCAACTAAAACCTTTTTCACACCGACACCTTTCTTTGGTGGAGAAAATGCAAATATCTAAGTATGTCTAGGTGAATATGGCCTTCAAGGCCCTAGCCTTAGCATCAAAAGGGCAGCCGCCTTAAAATTATGCATATCGTGTAGAAGGCGTTCTTCCGGACGGCGACTACACCCTCGTCCCCGCAGAAGAGGAGCAAGTTCCGGAGCCCGACGCCGGTGCAGACGTGACCAACACAGGAGCTAACCCTCAGCCCGAGCAAGAAGGCAAGCCCCGGAGCATGACCTAACATTTCTAAATATTGCACTTTGAATTCTTTATGTTCGTGCATTTACGTTTCTAGGAGTTGATTGAATACCATAGCTGCAATAGTTTCCTAGTACCTATGACTTGCAATACTAGTATGAAAGGATCGATAGAGCATTGCTATAGGTTCGTTACAAGTCGAGTGATTTCCTGTCACTCGCGAGACATAGGAATTGTTTGTCTTTACTTATGTTGAAATCATAAGGATTGACGGGCGGGATGATAGATGTAGATCTCCCGTCCGTGTATTGATAATTGTTTAAGGTCGAAATGTGTGGTAGAGTGTGTCAAGTTTTTGAACGTACCACATACATGCCGGTATATGGGAGCCGGTAAGCCCGGTACCAGATTGAAGCAGCTAGGGCCGATAGCCATCTCTCCTTGGAAACTTTGTTTTCCCTTGCCGTACACTCGTGGATGTATGCGTGATGCTGTGAGTGAAGCAGTAAACCTTCATCCTAAGGAAGTGGACCCGGTTCCGAATTGTGGATAAATGGGAAAGGTTGGGAAATGCTTGTACCTTTTATCGCAAGCAGAGTATCCGTGTGTGTTGGGTTTCCCCTGGCCAGGTAGCACAAATTCGGTTCGAACTGTCCGCTTCTCGCGGTTAATGAGACTGCTTGACCGCCTTGCTACATCGAGTAATAAGTGGAATTATGAGATCATGAACTTGTTCTATGAATAACTTGTATTGCACCACTTGTATGCTTAGAGAGGATGCTAATTTAGAATGGTTAAATTTACTAGAATATGAAGCTAAAACTTGAAAGCAAGGATCTACTTTAGTTGCTTTTTGGCAAACAAACCCACCAGCCAAAAGCCTCTCATTGTCTAGATGTCGGTGATGTAGATTTCACCCGACGGGTAAGCCTTGCTGAGTATTAGCATACTCAGCCTTGCTTGTGGCATTATTTTTACAGGTATCATTCTGGATGTGGACGCTATGACTTGGCCTGCCCAGGTTCCACCTGGCTGGCACATCGAATGGGTCCCGTCCTCAGGCGAGGATCGGGAGGAGTAGCTTCGTGGCAGGCTTCATCACGGAGCTACTTGTTTCGTCGTTAGTTTATTTATTTCCGCTGCAAAACTTGTGTACCCTGATTTAAATTCGAACTCAGTTTGTAATAACTATGCTACTTACGTTGGTAATTTAATTGTGGAATGTTGTAATCTCTGGAACTCACCTTCGTGTGGGCCTGCTGCTGTTACGATCTAATTTGGTACGTGGTTTAATCGGGTTTAATCCGACGGCGCTCCAGCTTATTCCGGATTAAGTGCCTGACTACATGATTAGTGGTCTGAGGGTACTTAACTTGGAATAATTTCGGAGTGGTCCGCCACAGGGCTTGCCTTGGGTTTCAAAGAGGTTAGCGGTCTCGGTGACTTCCTGGAATTCCGGAGCAACCGCTAACACCTCCTCGTACTGAACTGGGTCGTCGGAGAAGTCCACGTACTCCACTTCCGAAGCTTCAGATTCTATATGCGATGCAAGTTAGTGATGAGAATGCACAGTTTAAAACATAGCACACAAACTTTATTTATCGATACAGTTGCAAGCCAACAAAGCTACCCAAACTTGTCCCAAAGAAAAGTTATTTTATAAAGTGGGTGAATTAATTTCTATTGCTTTTATTTTGTTATTAAAGGAAAATTTTCCTAAATGTGATAAAATTATTTCCTATAAACCCTAATACTTAATTTATCCAAAAAATGTGTTTAAAACACAAGAATTCTATTTTAGAATATGTTTACATTATTATAGCCATTTTTAATAATTACTTCCTAAGATGGTATTATTATTAAATTTTAATTACTATAAATTTAGGGTTTAGCATTTTTATAAAATAAAGGAAAATCTAAGGAATTTATCAAAATTTATTTCATATTTTTCTGATTTTTCTACAATTTTCTAGAATTAAAACAGTGGATAAATATGATTTAAAGCTAATTCTAAAATCAAGAACTGGCTGCGCCGAGCCCTGGAGCGGTGGAAACGGAGCAAGGGTGGGTGGAAACGAACCAGGGGACGACGGCGAAGCTTAAGGTGGCTAGAAACAGCACGGAGCGGCTCAAACGGTGGCGGGACAACTCCGGCTCGACGGCGGCGAGGAGAAGAGAGCAGAGGAGCTCGCGGCGAAAGGGGGAGGAGAAGACCGGGGCCTCGGCTAAAACGACTGAGCGATACAGCAGCGTTCGACACCTCCAGCTGCGACACCGCCCATGCTGTCCTTCCCCGGAGTCGACGCGTGGCCGGCGAAGCGGTCCAGGCGACGCCGGCGACGAGCTGTGTGCTAGGCATGACGTCACCATTTCCCCCTTTCAACCTCCAAAAACCCGAAATTGGAGCCCCAATTTCTCCCAAATCCATATGGCAACATCAAAACTCCCAAAATGAAACTTGTAGATGGATCATCCAATTTCATTTCTTACATTGGCACTTACCTCATTTGAGCACGAATTGAAGTTGAATTTGAGCTTCAAAGTTACTGCTGCAACTTATCCCCAAATTCAGAACCCTAACTGAATTTCCCAAATTACTCTCAAAACTTGAATAGAACATGCCTCTGGTGCTAAAGACAACTTTGAAATTCAACTTCAGGAGTACAACTTCTTAGTTGGAAGTTTTTGCAGAAAACCTCAAATTCAAACTCAATTGGATCAAATTCGACTTAACTGCCATTCTACTGAATTTCTCTGAAAACAGCCTTTGATCGATTTTCTTTCGTGTTTTCATCCTTGATCCAACCAGTTTCTGAGTGTGCCCCAAAAACAAAAGTTGTTCTTCATACTTCCCTTGACAACTTTGTTTAAAACACCTCGGTCATACCACCCACAGATCGACCATGAATTTGATCTGAATATCGCTGCTCATTATGAAATTTCAGCCGAAATCTGGAAATGGTTAAGTGTTTGTGTCGGATTGTGAATAGTGCCCTTATTCTTTTTCCTTCTTCCATTTAATTGAAGCATCACTTCTCAAATTTTTTTTCACCACTGATGGCCAACTAAGTTACTTAGCTTATAAACTTCATTTAGAAATTCTTGGGTTCACAAAATTTGCAAATTTGGCCCCTTTGTTGACTTTAGTCAACTATTCCTCTTTTCTCTTTCTCTTTTTCTCTTCAAACATTTCCACTTAACCACCCATTCATGACACAAGTTTATAGACTAAAAAGAGTGGAATGTTACAGCCCTTCCCCCTTAAAAGAATCTCGTCCCGAGATCCCAGTAGTGATAAAGCTCAGGGTTTGACAATGGAAAGGATAATGTGTCATTACCCAAAGTCTTTGCTTACTTCATAAGGAACGAAAACATCCAATTTATCTTACATATGTACAAAGATTTTCCTTGCTATTCACTTAAACAACTCGGGATACTTAGAAACTAGATATGACTCTTGTTCCCAAGTAGCTTCTTCGGGAGCATGGTTACTCCATTGCACTTTATAGAACTTCATGCTTCTTGCTCTGGTATCCCGGGTCTTTTCATCCAAGATCCGGATTGGCTTTTCTTCATAAGTCATATCGGAACTTAGTTCCACTTGAGTATCATCGACAAGCTTTTCTGGTATTTGCAGACATTTCTTGAGCTGAGATACATGGAATACGTCGTGCACAGCTGCCAGTTGTGGGCTCAAGGCTAGCCTGTAAGCCACCGAACCTTTTCGTTCCAGAATCTCGTACGGACCAATATACCTCGGAGCTAACTTGCCTTTTACTCCAAACCTTTGAAGTCCCTTCATAGGAGATACACGTAGATAGACGTAATCCCCCACTTTAAATTGCAATGGCGTCCTTCTTGTATCAGCATAACTCTTTTGTCGCGATTGAGCAATCCGTAAGTGCTCGCGAATTTGAGCGACCTTCTGCTCGGCTTCTTTAACAAGATCCGGCCCGAAAGTGAATCTTTCCCCAGTCTCAGTCCAATTCAAAGGTGTTCGACACCTTCGGCCATACAAAGCCTCGAAAGGTGCCATTCGAATGCTGGACTGATAACTATTATTGTATGAAAATTCGGCCAGATGTAAGCATTCATCCCATTTCTTAGAGAAAGTCAACGCACATGCCCTCAACATGTCTTCCAAGATTTGGTTGACTCACTCTGTCTGCCCTCCAGTTTGTGGATGATAGGCGGAACTTTGGATTAAAGTGGTACCCATCACTTGATGTAGTTGTTCCCAAAACCGAGATACAAACTGTGAACCTCTATCAGAAGTAATGGTCTTGGGTACCCCGTGTAAAGATACAATCCGCTCTAAAAACAAGTCTGCATACTTGTCCGAATGATATGTTGTTTTGACCGGTATGAAATGAGCTGACTTAGTTAACCGATCAACAATAACCCAAACGGAGTTATATCCCTTAGATGTGGTAGGTAAGCCCACAATAAAATCCATGGATATATCTTCCCATTTCCACACAGGAACGCTCAATGGTTGTAACAATCCTGCAGCCTTCTGGGTGATAGGCTTCACCCTTCTGCAAGTGTCACATCTCGACACATAACGAGCAATCTCCCGCTTCATTCGAGTCCACCAGACTCTCTGTTTTAAGTCATGGTACATTTTTGTACTCCCAGGATGAATGGAGTACCTAGACAAATGTGCCTCATCCAAAATCTTCCTCCTTAACTCCCAATCTTTTGGCACCACAATTCTATTTCTGAAATAAAAGATTCCATTTTCATCTTGAGTAAAACAGACGGGTTTCCCCTCAGCGATACGTTTCTTTAGGATTTTCATTTTCTTATCTTTTAATTGTGCCCTCTCAATTTGTTCTTTCAGGGTGTCAGGAATCACAATATTCCTGACAGAACCTTGAATAACCATTTCGATTCCCATTTCTTCCATTTCCTGACATAGGGTCTTCGCCCTTCTATGGACTGTTAAACAATGACATTGAGCCTTCCGGCTCAAAGCATCAGCTACCACATTCGCTTTACCCGGATGATAGTGAATATCCAGGTTATAATCCTTAATCAACTCCAACCACCTACGTTGTCGCATGTTCAATTCGGATTGAGTAAAGATATACTTTAGACTCTTGTGGTCAGAGTATATACGACACCCACTTCCTAAAAGATAGTGCCGCCAAATCTTAAGAGCATGCACTACGGCAGCAAGTTCCAAATCATGTGTAGGGTAATTCTCTTCATGCCGCTTTAACTGCCTAGAGGCATAAGCGATAACCCTACCCTCCTGCATCAACACACCGCCCAAACCTTTACCAGAAGCGTCACAATATATATCGAAAGGCTTCTCAGTGTCTGGCTGAGCTAACACTGGAGCGGTAGTTAACAACTTCTTTAATTTCTGAAATGCTTCTTCACATAGATCGTTCCATTCAAACTTATTGTCCTTCTTAAGTAACTCAGTTAAAGGTTTAGCTATCTTGGAGAAATCTGGAATGAACCGTCGATAATAGCCGGCCATTCCCAGAAAACTCCTAACCTGAGTTACTGATTGTGGTGGTTTCCAGTTCAACACATCCTCAACCTTACTCGGGTCAACTTCTACACCATCCGCCGATAAGACATGACCCAAGAAAGGTACCTTTTTCAACCAAAACTCACACTTACTCAACTTAGCATACAGTTTATGATCCCTCAACCTTTGCAAAACAATGCGCAGGTGCTCGGCATGTTCTTCTTCATTCTTAGAGAACACTAAGATATCATCAATGAACACTACTACAAATTTATCCAGTTCAGGCATAAACAGGGTGTTCATCAGATACATAAAATGCGCTGGGGCATTTGTCAATCCAAAGGACATCACTAGATATTCATAAAGACCATATCTAGTGGAGAAAGCCGTTTTAGGGATATCCTCCGGCTTAATCCGTATCTGGTGATACCCGGACCGGAGATCAATCTTAGAAAAGACTTTTGCTCCAGCCAATTGATCAAACAACAAATCAATCCGGGGTAAAGGATATTTATTCTTGATGGTTACCGCATTCAAGGGACGGTAATCCACACATAACCGTAAGGTGTGATCTTTCTTTTTCACAAATATCGCGGGACAACCCCATGGTGACGTGCTAGGCCGTATGAAACCTTTATCTAGTAGTTCTTGCAATTGCACTTTTAGTTCTGCTAGCTCTTTAGGTGGCATTCTGTAAGACCTTCTAGATATAGGAGCTGTCCCAGGCTCAAGCTCAATGGTAAACTCCACCTCTCTTACGGGTGGTAACCCTGGTAGATCTTCCGGAAAGACATCCGGAAACTCATTTACCACAGGTATTGACTCGAGGGTCACTGCCCTCGTCTTTCTGACCATACAATCTAAAGTTTGATGGGCAGGTAAAGTGATCTTCACTTCCCGACCCAGAGCATTAGTAAAACAAATTTCCCGAGAGCCTGTATCTATCAAAACTTTGTTCTGGGTCATCCAATTCATTCCCAAGATTATATCAATCCCTTGATCTTCAAGAACTAAGGGTAAAACATTTATCATGTGCCCCTCTAAACTTAAAGCTACATCACTAGCCACAAGATTAGTAGTTTGCTTTGCCCCCGTGGATTCTATCACATACTTATTTCTTAACTCTCGAGTGGCTAATTGATGTTTCTCAACAAAAGCTTTACTTATGAAGGTATGCGAAGCACCAGAATGAAATAACACAATGGCGGGTTGGTTATTGAGAGGAAACATACCAGCCATCACCGGTTCTCCTTCCGGTATCTCTTCAACATTCATATAGTGGACTCGTCCAGTCTTGGCATTAAAAATCTTCTTCCTCACAAACCTCTGACCCACGCCGTGCCCTGAAGTTTGGGCCTTGATATTCTGAGTACCACCCTGCTTGGGAAGGCGACAATCCCGAGCAAAATGTCCAGCTTGCCCACAGTTGTAACAAGGCTGCTTATTGCCTGGCGTTGCTGGATTCCGATTACCTTGGAACTGAGGATTACCTGGGCGAGGTGCATTATAGGGATTCCTCACTGCCCATGATTGCTGTGGCGGCTGCGGTTGCGGGGCTCGGAAAGTAGGACGAGGTGGCCCCCGATATACCACCTTATAACGTGGTGGAGCACTACTTGAGGCTCCCATGGGAGGGTTCTTCCTCTTCAGAGCTTCCTCCCGCCTGAGAGATTCATCCAATGCTCTCATCTTCGCCTCAGCTGAGATGGCCATACTGACTGCTTCTCCATAATTGTGGAGGGTGCAAGTAACCAGCTTCTCCTACATCCGGACATTAAGCCCTCGGAGATAACAGTCCCTCTTCTTAGTCTCACTGTCAACATGTTCAGGAGCATACTGGGCCAAATGTTCAAAGTCACGAGTATAATCTAGCACACTCCTGTTACCTTGCTGTAACCTCAGAAACTCCTCCAACTTCAACTTCAAGATACCCTCAGGGATGAAGTGAGCACAGAAAACGGTTTTGAAATCTTCCCAATTCAATGCTCCTTCCGCCGGTTGTCGAGACAAGAAGCTTGCCCACCAAGTACCAGCGGGGCCTTGCAATTGAAGTCCTGCAAACTCTACCTTTTGGGCTTCAGTACACTGGGGAATAACTCGGAACTTCTGCTCCAGAGTCTGGATCCATTCTCGCGCTTCAAGTGGATGTTCGGCTTGACTGAAGACAGGGGGATGGGTCTCTAGGAATTGGGAGTACGTAACTCCCTGATGACCAGCTTGTCTTCCAGACGGACGATTACCCAAGTTTTGAGCAATCAGGTTCAACAGCCGGGTCTGCTCAGTCCCGGAGTTTATGAGGTGAGCAAACGCGTCTGTCAAGGTAGGAGGTCCAGGTGGAGCATTAGGGTCCTCCCTCGAGCTCGACTGCTGGTTCCTCTGATTTGCCATTCTACAAAAAGTTTAAGGCAAGAGAACATTATCTTCCATTCAACTGATTTATCAAGACTTGCAACAGAAAACAGGTAAACTCCCTTCGGAACCACTTTCACATAGATGCAACAACCAGCATATATCACATATATATACTCATTCACAAGACAGCGATTCAGATATCGTATCAGAACATGTACAACTCCCTAGGAGTTAGAACCTACAAACTCAAGCCATCACACATTCATTCTTAGTTTTCAATCCTAGGGTTCCAAGTGCAAGCATATTAGTTACATGTACATATGCACAAACACTTCGCTCATAGTCTCACTCAAACTCCCCAAAAGAACCCTGCAAACCACGCTTCCCTCACTCTCCACCCTCCATCGGAGCAGGCTGGTTGACGGAGTTCTCACTCCCATCCGACCTGACTGCACTGGAAGCCGACGACGAAGTCGAAGAAGACGAAGAACTGGTGACGGTGGTCATTCCGGACTCTCCCTGGATCTCACTGGGATCTTCCTCATCACTATCCTCGTCCACCACCACGGGATGGAACTCCAGTGGTCCAAGTCCTTCAGGATCAAATCCATCTGCATTTGCATTAGCCCATGCAAACGCATTTGGATCCTCTGGCAGCGCTTCATTGTGTTCCTCGACCTCGAACTCAAAACCCTCGAAACCTTCCAGAACCTCATCGGCGAACTGCGCATCCTCTGGTGCAGGTGGTGCAGCTAGAGCAGGCTCCATGCCTACTATATCGACCTCTTCCTCTGCCCCTTCCTGCGCTGGCTGCTGATCCCCAACTGGAGCTGGTGGTGCTTCCACCTGGTGGTTGGCAGCTGCTACCAAATGTTCATACTGCTCCAAAGCTGTCCTCAGAGCGACAATCTCATCCTGCAGCATCGAGATGCGAGCCTGCATCTCCTGAGTGTTGACTCCCATGGCTTCAGTCTGTGCTGCGACAGTCTCTGCACCAACGTCCTTGAGATGTTGTATCTCCGCATCCTTCTCGTCCATCCTACGAGCCATGTCCCTCATCGATCTCTCCATCTCATGCTCTCTATCAAACATAGCCCGCTGGGCTTCTTCCAGACCAGACTTCATTCCCAGTATCTTCATCTTGAAATCCGTGTTCTTCTCCCTCTGGCGCTGATAGCTCTTCTGGCAAATCTGTAGAAGACTGAACATGGACACCATGTAGTCCACTGAAGATGCTGCAACCTCATCGCTCTCTACCCTTGACTTGCTCTTCAAGGCCTTGACTCGCCTCTTCCAAACCCCATCTTCTGGATCTTGTAGCGGAAAGAACCTAGCAGAGCTTGTACCAATCTCAAACTTATTCTTCTGGCATAGCTCTGTGAGAGCTGTCAAGGCTGCAGTCTGGACAGTATCCTCAAACTCAAAACCCTGGACTCGAGTCTCGTCCAGCTTCCATGTAGCATGAGTCTCTGACTCTGGAATGTGTACATAGACAGTACACCCAACCTGCTGCAGAGTGTCGAACTGCTTCCAGATATACAGTGGTGGCTCCTCAAAGCCCTTTTCCTGCAAGATCTGCCACAGGACTCTGGTAAAACCAGGGCGATCATGGTAGCACCCCTGGGTCCAACCATCCTGATCCGTGTGCTCCATTGTCTCCATCTGTAGAGACAACCAAGGTCAACAACGGCACACACCAAAACCCCCAAGAAAAGTTTTGAAAACATGCAATGCACATGATGCAACGTTTTCCTACGCCCTCACAGACCCATATCTCACTCGTCTAAAAAGGTGGTGGCATCGTATAGCTCTCCTTATCTATAATTCTACCGTAGATAACGTTATACTAATAGTCAGCATCTGCAAAACAACAACCATTAGACTACTGCCACCTACTGCCACCCTAACTCAGGGTAACACACGCACGCACTTCAAACAGTTTAAACCCGGTAGTCTGTCGAGTGTCCCCGGGACATCCCGAATCATCCACTGACAACACTTTCTTAACCATAGCTTAGGATCCTTACCAAGTTGGAGATAACATAACAGGCATTACCCTTTTACATACATACGATAAGATACGAATTATTACAAACCGAGTTTTGAAACCACCTTAACGACAAACCATAGTTCTAAGATCCAAATTACAAACTAGGTTTATACAACTGGTAGACAGAAGAGTTCTGGAGTACTCTAAACATCTAGAGTCATCTGGGACCTCCGATGCTCTAGGGCTTCTGGCTCTCCTCTTCGCCTTCGGGTTGCGGAACCTCCTCTGGAAAAACAGAAAGGGAAGAACCCTGAGTACAAAGGTACTCAGCAAGACTTACCCGTCTTACCAAAGAAAAGACTCTCAAGGATGAATGAATAGGCCTTTGGTGGTTGTTTGGCTGACCCGACCTTTGCGGAAAAGCTTACTAGGAGTGAGTCCTTATATGGCAGTTTTATTTCAATTTATTGTTAGCTACTCAACTAAGTGGTAAATATCTTTTTCACTCAAGTGATACTAGGTTCAAACAGCATTTTGGATCACTCACATATAACAGTTCAACTTGTTTCCTCTACGATGTTTAAGACCTGATCAAGTGCACTCATAACCAAGAGTAGTGTTGATCCGGATCCATATACATCCTGCAGGAGATACCTAGCCACCAGCCACGTACAGCTGCGCCAGCTGTCCGCAACAACCTTTCAATCAGTTGGACCAAGGGCCGGAAATATCCTTACCCGAACCCGGGAACGCATCCCCACGTGGGCCCCACGTCTGGCGACCACCCCGTGAGTTCCAGATGGCGATCCCGCCTTTCTCCGACCCAGCAAGCACCGGTAAGCGATATTTCCAATCCACGAGCCAGCTAATCTAGTTGGCTTTACTGGCCCCATTACCCAGTAAGAAACCAGGTAGAATCACTTGATCAAACTTTTAAACAACGGATCGGTCCTTAGTGACTTTATCTAGTGGGCAGAACTAGGGATCGAGCGACCTCAATCCATTCTATCACCTTCTGCCCACTCTCTCTCTTCTCTTATTTTCTCATATGTGAATCATCTATGATTAGTAAGCACCTAGATGATCATCATCACATTTAAACCTAGCAAAGCATAACTTAGTGGATACTCTATAAACCATTTACTTTTCTTCCTAACAAAGGTAGTACTAGCAAGGAGTAGTTCATGCATCAAAAGTTTTCATTCAACTCCTAACCTAATGCACATATAAAATCATAATATTTGGACTCGTGATCTTCTGAAATAAAGTAGGTAGAGATGCATCCGGGGCTTGCCTTGGGTTTCAAAGAGGTTAGCGGTCTCGGTGACTTCCTGGAATTCCGGAGCAACCGCTAACACCTCCTCGTACTGAACTGGGTCGTCGGAGAAGTCCACGTACTCCACTTCCGAAGCTTCAGATTCTATATGCGATGCAAGTTAGTGATGAGAATGCACAGTTTAAAACATAGCACACAAACTTTATTTATCGATACAGTTGCAAGCCAACAAAGCTACCCAAACTTGTCCCAAAGAAAAGTTATTTTATAAAGTGGGTGAATTAATTTCTATTGCTTTTATTTTGTTATTAAAGGAAAATTTTCCTAAATGTGATAAAATTATTTCCTATAAACCCTAATACTTAATTTATCCAAAAAATGTGTTTAAAACACAAGAATTCTATTTTAGAATATGTTTACATTATTATAGCCATTTTTAATAATTACTTCCTAAGATGGTATTATTATTAAATTTTAATTACTATAAATTTAGGGTTTAGCATTTTTATAAAATAAAGGAAAATCTAAGGAATTTATCAAAATTTATTTCATATTTTTCTGATTTTTCTACAATTTTCTAGAATTAAAACAGTGGATAAATATGATTTAAAGCTAATTCTAAAATCTAATTGGTGTTTTTACAGAAAACCCCCTAGCCTTTCTTTTCTTCTCCACCGAAGCCCCTGCCCACGCGGGACAGAGTCCCCGCGCGGACCGAGCCCCTCGCCGGCGTTGACCGCGCACGGCCGCCAGCGGCGAGGTCCCCCGGCTACCAAGACTAGTCCTAGGGCCCCTCTACACTACCGCGTACCCATTCTAGACGTCAACAGCCCCGGCAAACTCTAACCCTAACCCCCACGGCGGCACGGCGGCGAGGCTCGGTCGCGCTGCGCACTCCGGCGAGCTCACCGCGCTCGCCAGCCCCACGACTGGCTCAAAAGCACCAACGAGACACAAGACACCCTCTGCGCAACCCCAGCCACTCCGTGCGACGCTGCACGCCCGAGCGCGCCACGCCGGCCATGGCGGGAGCGCGCGCGGCGCACGCGGTGGCGAGCGAACAGAGGCTCAACCACGGCGAAACCCACGATGATAACTACCCTACGAGCATCAGCAACCCTAGACGCAACTAGCTCATGCACCAGCTCGGCCGGAGGAGGCTCGAGCGAGGCTGCACCCGTGCGACTGCCATGGCGGAGGAACGCCATGGCGGCGAACGCCGTTCCCGACCGGGGAAACGTCGCGACCTGGCTACTAAGCTCCTAAGCACGGTTCTTGACCCAAACAAAACCTCACTACACTCTCCAACTGCAACCACAAGAGCTGTAAAAGCAAGAGCACGGCGAAGGGTTCTTACCCCGGCGAGCCGTCAACGGTGAGCTTCAAGAACTGGCTGCGCCGAGCCCTGGAGCGGTGGAAACGGAGCAAGGGTGGGTGGAAACGAACCAGGGGACGACGGCGAAGCTTAAGGTGGCTAGAAACAGCACGGAGCGGCTCAAACGGTGGCGGGACAACTCCGGCTCGACGGCGGCGAGGAGAAGAGAGCAGAGGAGCTCGCGGCGAAAGGGGGAGGAGAAGACCGGGGCCTCGGCTAAAACGACTGAGCGATACAGCGGCGTTCGACACCTCCAGCTGCGACACCGCCCATGCTGTCCTTCCCCGGAGTCGACGCGTGGCCGGCGAAGCGGTCCAGGCGACGCCGGCGACGAGCTGTGTGCTAGGCATGACGTCACCATTTCCCCCTTTCAACCTCCAAAAACCCGAAATTGGAGCCCCAATTTCTCCCAAATCCATATGGCAACATCAAAACTCCCAAAATGAAACTTGTAGATGGATCATCCAATTTCATTTCTTACATTGGCACTTACCTCATTTGAGCACGAATTGAAGTTGAATTTGAGCTTCAAAGTTACTGCTGCAACTTATCCCCAAATTCAGAACCCTAACTGAATTTCCCAAATTACTCTCAAAACTTGAATAGAACATGCCTCTGGTGCTAAAGACAAATTTGAAATTCAACTTCAGGAGTACAACTTCTTAGTTGGAAGTTTTTGCAGAAAACCTCAAATTCAAACTCAATTGGATCAAATTCGACTTAACTGCCATTCTACTGAATTTCTCTGAAAACAGCCTTTGATCGATTTTCTTTCGTGTTTTCATCCTTGATCCAACCAGTTTCTGAGTGTGCCCCAAAAACAAAAGTTGTTCTTCATACTTCCCTTGACAACTTTTCTTAAAACACCTCGGTCATACCACCCACAGATCGACCATGAATTTGATCTGAATATCGCTGCTCATTATGAAATTTCAGCCGAAATCTGAAAATGGTTAAGTGTTTGTGTCGGATTGTGAATAGTGCCCTTATTCTTTTTCCTTCTTCCATTTAATTGAAGCATCACTTCTCAAATTTTTTTTCACCACTGATGGCCAACTAAGTTACTTAGCTTATAAACTTCATTTAGAAATTCTTGGGTTCACAAAATTTGCAAATTTGGCCCCTTTGTTGACTTTAGTCAACTATTCCTCTTTTCTCTTTCTCTTTTTCTCTTCAAACATTTCCACTTAACCACCCATTCATGACACAAGTTTATAGACTAAAAAGAGTGGAATGTTACATAGAGCATGGAAATAGCCTAATTAAATGGAGGAAAGAAAAAGAGAAAAGTTACTGTTGCAAATCTGAAATTAGGGGTTTGAATTTCAGTTTCTGGCCATGTTGAGCAGCAAGGTTTGAGTGGTCATAAAAATCTATTGGTTGATCTTTTGACCATGGTACAAAAATGAAAGTTGTCAATTAAGGTATAATGAACAACTTTGTTTTTCGTATCAGCTTGAGCGTAGATGTAAATTAAGGAGAAAAACGTGGTTAAAAATCGAATCAATTACAGTTTCAGTCAATTTCAGGGTTATAAAGGCTGGGATGAAATTTCTCAAATTAAGCTCAAACCGTTGAGAATCTGAAAGAGGTCCAAAAATAAGAAATGAAATTCAAGTTAAGGCAAAGAACTTTTGTGTTTGGAGGAACAGCAGGTTCTATTCAAATTTTGGAAGTAATTTGAGTTTGAAAATCTGGACCAACCTAGGGTTTCAGAGTTCTAATGAACCCCTTAAACCGACCGGTGATCCAAGCCCAAATTCGAGCGATTGATCGAGAATTGGAGTATGGTGTCAAAATAGAAAATGAAATTGAATATATTATGAACAAGTTTCATTTGGGGATCGAGGAGAGTTTGAATGGAACTTTGAAAGTAATTTGGAGAAATCGAATTTCGGGTCTGAAAATTGGGGATAAAAGTCGACCGACATTGGAGTTTCAAATCCGCATCGTACACTGCTCGGATCGAAAGGGGTGCAATATAGAAGTTGGAGTTCTATGAACCCTCTACAAGTTATATGTTTGGAGTTGGATGAGTTGAGAAGGATTTTTGGGAGAAATCGTGGCCACAACATCTCGGTTCAAGAGCTCGAAGGGGGCTATGGCGACAGACGTCGGTGCGGTGGTCGGTAACTCCGGCCACGTGCCGTTGTGCATGTTTTCACCGTGGCATGGCTGCAGCAGGAGGTGGCGATGTTCTGTGGTGGCTTCCCGTCGATAAATAGCCGCCCAGGGCGTCGTTGCTGCTCTTTTTCCTCTCTTCGCCGTTTCCAGCCACCTCTCGGCCGCCGGCGTGGTTCTCCGTCGCGCGCCGCCGTCCCTCCGTCTTTCTCCAATTCCTTCTGCACAAGCCTTCCTCTCGGTCTCCTCTACCTCCCCGATCAATCCTCGTTGAGTTTCACCCATCCCAGCACCCAAGCGTCGCTGTTTTCTTCTTTCCTGTTCCCCGCCGCCACCGTGGTCGACGGCTCTCGTGGGCAGCCTTGCTCCGGCCGTCTCAGTCCAAGGTTGAGGGTGAGTTAGCTTCCCCTTGGTACGTTGGTGCTCATAGGCTAGGGTTGGATAGGTTTGCGGCTCGGGTTGGCCGGGTGCGCGTCGTCGTCGCCGCGTTCGCCGCCGTGCGCACGTCCGCCATGGCGGGCGCACGTGAGCAGGCCGCTTGGGGTCGTCGCGGTTCGCGGTTGAGGGTGCGTTAGAGTCGCCTTGCCTCGCTGGTGCTCGAGGACCTGTTCTTCGGGGCTGTGTCGCCGCCGTTTAGCCGGCTGGCGTGCGCCACCGCGTCGCCGCCGCCTGCTCCGCCGCATGTCATCGTCCGGGCTCCAATCCGATGGAAGAAGAGGGGGAGTAGGTTCGTGTGGTCGGGGAGCTGCTAGTGGGGTAGGTCTCCTTCGCCGGGGGACCTCGCCGCCGGCGAGTCTGCCGCGGTCAAGCCGGCGAGGGCGCCGGCCGCGCCGTTCCTCTGTTTTAAAACGGAGGGAGGGGCGTCGGGGGAGAAGGAGGAAAGATCCAGGGGGTTTTCTGTAAAAGTGTTAAGGAGTTTTCTAAATAGATTTAATTTCGTGTTTTTCACCTTTTAGTTCATAGAAAATCATAGGAAAATCCAAAAATGATGAAATAAATTTTGTTGAACTTGTTTTAAAATTTGTCATCTATTAAAAATGCTAAGTAAATAAGTGTAGGTAATTAATTTAATTCCTTTATTTAAATTAATTAAATAAAGGTTTAATAATTTATAAAAGGGTTAAAATTTTGAATAAATATTTTATAATTAGAAATAATTTCTAAAATTGTTTTATGTATTTATTTAAATGCTTTACCCTTTAGAAAATGATTTTTAAATCATTAAAAATAAACTAAAAATGATTTAGGGCAAGTTTATTAAAGGAAAAATATAGGTTTATCTTTTAAAAATCTTGGGTAGCTGGTGTTGGCTTGCAACTTTATCGAGAAGGGAAAGTTGCTTAGCTTTTTCATAAAGTGTTGCATCGCATATCGCTAACCGCAGTACGTTTTAGTCTCTCAAGCTTCGGAGTACGAGCTCGTGGGATTCACGGAGGATCAGCGACAAGTCAAGGAAGTGATCGTCGTCGTTCCGGGATCTTGTGTCACGGAAGAATCTAACCTGTTCGTGATTCCAGGCAAGCCCCGGAGCATCTTCACATCACCCATTATTTTATAATATTCATGAGTCCAAATTTTATGATTTTATGTGCATTAGGTTAAGGATTGGATGAAACCCGTTGCTGCATAAAATATTCCTTGATAGAATTATCCTTACCCAGCTAAGAAATTTGATTAGCCATGTCTACATTGGATGTGCTTAGAAGGGTTAAGTTAACAGATGATGCTCTAGGCTATCACCAATCTCATATGAATCATGAACGGTTTGGGTTGAAAGATAGTGGGCAGAAGCTGGTAGGAGAGATTGAGGTAAGCTCGATCCATAGTTCTGCCTACTTGCTTAATTGACTAAGGACCGATCCGTTGTTTAAAAGTTTGATCAAGTGATTTTACCTGGTTTCTTACTGGGTTATGGGACCAGTAAAGCCAACTAGATTAGCTGGCTCGTTGATTGGAAATATCGCTTACCGGTGCTTGCTGGGTCGGAGAAAGGCGGGATCGTCATCTGGAACTCACGGGGTGGTCGCCAGACGTGGGGCCCACGTGGGGATGCGTTCCCGGGTTCGGGTAAGGATATTTTCGGTCTTTGGTCCAACTGATTGAAAGGTTGTTGCGTACAGTAAGATCGACTGTGCGTGACTGGGGGCTAGGTATCTCCTGCAGGATGTACATTGATCCGGATCGACACAACTCTTGGTTATGAGTGCACTTGATCAGGTCTTAAACATCGTAGAGGAAACAAGTTGAACAAGAGGAGGTTGATTCATAAATGCTGGTTGACCTTAGTACAACCTGAATGCAAAAGATTTTATCACTTAGATGGATAAGTAACAACTCAACTGAGCATAAAATACATAAAATATAAGGATCAAGTTTTAGTAATGCTTTTAGGCAAAAGAGTCAAGTCAGCCAAGATCCACATAAAGCCCAATCATATTCCTTGGGAGTCTTTTCTTTGGTAAGGCGGGTAAGTCTTGCTGAGTACCTTCGTATCAGGGAATCTCCCTTTTGTTTTTCAGAAGAAGCTACGGAGGGGATCACCAAGAAGATCCAGAAGACCTAGATCATCGTGGTCCCGGTGATTCTAGGGGTAAGCCGGAGGCTGTAGATATTTGTGATATAGAACTACCTAGACTGGTTTGTATTAAACTCTTAGTAATGGCTTGACTTGCATTTAAGTTCTCTTCAAAACCTGGCTTGTAATAAATAAGACTCTTGGTATGTTATGTAAAAATGGTAATGTTCGTTGTGTTCTCCTTACCGAAAACGATCCTGACGTATGGCAGAGGTATGAGTTAACGTGGTTTATCGAGGAGTCCTTGGGACACTCGACAGATCACCGGTTTAAACTGTTTGAAGTGCGTCCGATGATCGAATAAGGTCGTTATGACGCACTTGAGCCAGTTTAAATTGGTGGTTCTGCCACATTATAAGTCGGCTCATGGCAGATGCATTAAACTGTCACTATATTATGGGTTGGCTCATGACGGATTGATTAAACCGTCACTATATTATGGGCCTAATATCCACTAATGCAAATCTGTGACGGATTTCTAAACCGTCACCTCTGATCCGTCATAGAATAAATAGTTTCTTCTACTGTGAAAATGTAATTGCTCCGAACGTGTTTGTTGACCGAAGGGTGTAAGTATATGAAGTGGACGAAAATACCCATGTTGCAGCTGGATAAGGAAAATATATTTTATACAGCTTATAAAAAGTCTATCCCTGACCGAAGGGGTATTGCTCAAGATCTTAAAGCCGAAGGTAGTTGCATGTGCAAGCAACGGGATATTAAACTTAGCGTGATATACAAAAGTTTCACTCTTGTAACCGGGTAAGACCCTTTGTAAGGGCAGTATAACATAATAACTGGTTCATGGTGCTCTAAAGAAAAGAGACACTCAAAGAGACACTCATACAGTGCTACGTGCAGAGGAAGATGGGTTTACGAAACCAAAATCTTCGGTGCAAGCGACATGATTGCACCCGATGGTGTTTATGGCGAAGATATAATAAGAGACTGATGAGGGGTTAAATTTTTTATATAGACAAAATCAAGACTACCCCTGATTAGAGATCGGGGAATAAAGTAATTACAACATGTGATTTATACTGACCCGGATGCAGCCATGTAGAAAAGCGAATAAATAAATCCCATCTAAGCTTTTTATCTACCGAGAAATGAACGCTTAAACATTTTATGAATATGGTAGAAATTAAAGCTCGAGCTGTTGTAGCTAATCTTCGTCAAAGTGGTTTGTGCCCGACCGAAGGTGCCAGTAAAAGACTTGAACATTGGCCGAACTGAATATCAGTGAAGAGATAGAAAAGCAGTACAAGTCCGCAAGGTAGCTGAGCTTGTTCTTGTAAAGCCGAGGTAGCTGGGCTTATGACTTCCATGGAGACAACGTGCGTCTAGATCACCTAACTTCTCCCAAAAAACACTATTCATCCAATTTTTTCCTATTTATTTCATCTCTCCCACTCACAGAACACGCTTCCCAGCAAGACGTATAATGTTTTTCTAGATCTACAGTATTTTTCTCACAATCTAAACTCACCCTTAGTCAACTATGAATGATTAAAATCTCAGGTGGCAGGCTAGCATTGGCCACGCCACCAGGTGCACCTCCCTGGTAATTCGGCTTGTAGGCGGAGCCAGCGAGCCGAGCGGTGCGCGAGCCGGCAGCAAACGTAAATGGAGCCAAATATCGTTATTTTATCTCACACCCGATCGCATCGATATTTGAGCCAGATTTACCATTTAAATAAAAAAGTTTCCATCTAATAAACATGCGTTTTGGCTGGTTTGTCTACACGTACATGAATGTTACGATAATATTTTAGTAATTTACTAGAATATGTACGCGTGTAGATCTAGCAACCTCGATTTACGAGAATCTGTTGACGATAGTAATTGATTTTAATAGAATCTTATTTGCGACAGTAATTATTTACTATAATGAAAATACAATGACGATAGTACAAAATCTGTTTACGTCATGATTTTGGCAGTACCAAATGGTAGAAAATTAACATAGTAAATAGTAAATCAACAATAGTAATTGAGTTACCACAACCAGGAATGACCACCAGTTATTTACTACAATTACACATATACCGTGACAATACTGTGGCAGGAGATTGACCGTGAGGGAAAAGGAACAATTCAGGATAACAGGTAACAGCTGGTTTGATTGATACAAAGTGGTAGAAATTTGACTTAAATCAAAAGCCTATTGGAGACAATTTTAGCAACAAAACATTGTCAGTATTTATTGACTATAGTGAGCAGCAATGAAAATCGATGTATGTCTGTGTCCAGCCGGGGGCCTTCTTGATACTGTTTTTTTTAAAGACCTTGATACTGTTGAGTGGATGGTAGAGCGTTAGAGCCTGCAGCAACTCTGACATAGTGTGTCACATTTTCCTGTATTTATGATTAACGAAACTCATGACTGACGTACATCGAGGCAATTGCAACAATGGAAAATCTGGGAAACTGGTCGACAGTAGGCTTTGCCAGGAGAGAATAATACTTACTGGAGTCAGAAAATCATCCGGGATCGTGCCTGAAACAATAAAGCAGGAAATCAGTGATATGGTAAATTTACTAAACGGGTAGCAAAGAATGGAAGATAAACATTTGCAATATATCCTAGGAGTATGGTAAATGGTGTTCTGGAAAACTGAGACACAAACTACCAAAATAATGTTGAATGGCAGCAACCACACAGCTCTACAACCAGTTGAAATCCGCGTACTTGATTTAATTATATGGTGTTGCAAAGGGACAGTGGTTTACGGTGTACTAAAATTACGAGAACTGTGTACAGATAAAATTACGATAATATATTAAAATTAACTAGGAAATGGTATTGCAAGAAATCAGTAAAGTAATTAGTATTATATGTTTACAATACTGAACTGTGGCAGATTTTTCTGTCTGGTCACCTCTGAATCATTGATTGCTGTTCCAAATGAACAGATTGGGGGCGCAGGGAGTAGGAAAGAGGAAATTACCAGATCCAGATCAATGTACGGGAATCAATGGGAAACATGAGGAAGTAGGGAAGAGGAAATTACCAGATCCAGATCAATGTACGGGAATCAATGGGACGGGGGAGGGATTCACTTGCTAATCCATCTGCTAATCAATGGGACCGGGGAGGAGATTCACCAGCGAACCTGGTTGTGGTAAATCAGAACATCAGGTTTGATGCGCAATAATGGATCGAGCACGAACCAGTGGAGAGTGGCGAATCAGAGACTTACCTGGAGGGCCTCCTCTGTGCGCGCGTTATAGTGACCGGCAGACCTTAGCGCCGGCGAATCGATGATTCCGGAGGACACCTCCATGGCCGCTGTCGCCGCCATGACGGCTCGTGTGATGAGAGTATCGCGAATGGATCTGAGGGGTCGAGGACGACGTTTCTCGGCAAAAGCAGCAGGGGTAGGTGGTCGGATGGCCGGGGGTGTGGTAGAGACGAGATTGCCTCCCGGCGGCGCAACTGGAGCTGGATTTCGACGAGTTCGTGGTGAGGAAATTTGGGGGCTGCTCGATAGCTCCGTAGGGCGCATCATGGGGGGATTTATCGTATGCTGTCACATAGGCTCGGAGCCGACGAATCGAGCCGTGGAGTCGTGGATCGAGCCGTGCGGGGATGGGCGAAGGATGCGGGCCTCACATTTGATCGGAACGGTACGGACGGTGGGATACGGTGGCCACACAATTATCTATTCTACTCGCATCTTGTCCATGGAGTTGCTACGGGAAAAAAAACTTTTGTATTAAAATAAACAGATCGCACCATATTATAACAATACTGTAAAGTAGCATTTAATTAAAAAATAAGATTCTTGAAATTAAAAATCCCTTAATTAACCAATACAAGATGATCTTTTAGTGAACTGAAAACGCAGGATGACATATATTATCATAAGGAACGTCTCTGATGCTGGGAAAAACAAACAAAATGTGATTTTTGAATTGTGTATATTGCAATTCTTAGAAGGACATAAAAAAATAATCTGTTGCAGAACTTTGAAACCAACGTCATGCAACTTCACACGCTGAAATCTTTATCACTTGGCGATAGGTTACCTACTCGCTAATAAAAAAATTCATGTAAAACAGAGTACTACGATAACATTGTTTCACTAATAATATTGTTGCCATTGGAAATTAATTACACCTACGGATGAGTAGGGCATGATAAATTCCAAGTATAAGAACTTTGTATCAACTCTTGTGAAACTCGCTGAAAACTTTTCAACTTTTGACAAACTGCAATAATATTAATCAAACCAGATGTTAAGAGCAAAGCAATGTTTACGCCAAATCATATACCACACCAGGATTCAAGATGAGGATCCATGTTCGGATTTCAAACTATTCACTATTTATTCCAATTTTTCATTATTTAACTATTCCTCCCTCTCAGAAAACACGCTTCCCAAGACTTAGCTACAGTGTTTTTTTTTCTGAACCTATAGTGTTTTTTTCTATAATCTGAACATACATCAACTTGTTCCTCGGTCAGGCCAATGAGCTGGTGTAACTCCATCTCCTTGTACGCCGCGATGGCAGGTGCAGCCTTCCACCTCACGGAGATGAGCAGGTTCAAAGTTGAGTTGATGTCTGGCCTGGGCACTCCTCGAGCATCTGCTTCCTCGCTTTTTTGCTGAAAATTATAGAATTATTCTCAGCAACACGGGGTGGCATCACTCTACACAATCAGAACTTATGTCGAACCTGAGAACGAAGGAAGACGCAGGCTTCTTGGGTGCCATGATGATTTTCTTCCAAAATACATTCTGTAATATGTACAAAGTTACATGGAGCTCCAAGATACCTTGATAATGTTGTCAGCTTTCTTCTTTTTATTTTCAAATCATTGTTCCTTCTTGAGCAGCTGGAGAGTCTCTTGCTTCATGATCTTCTGTTGCCCCTCTTTGTGAGTAAAATAATGGTGAGAGACTATAATTGAATTATGTTCGCATGGCAAGAGGAAAAAATATCATGACAACATTCACAACAGAAATAAAGATTTGTTATTAAATATAAAACCAAAGTACGGAGATCAGCATATAGAGATCAGTATATATATATATATATATATATAGGGCAGCGTTAAATGGTACCATGGATACTTAATATTACTCTGTACTCTATATATATATGTAGGGCAGCGTTAAATGGTACCATAGATACTTAATATTACTCATTACCCGAGTCACCCCACGAGAGACCACGATCCCCGCGTGTGTTGACCCCGGCGCCCACCAGGCCAGCACCCCGCCCCGCACCCTGCCGGTTTTTTTTTCCAAGCACGTTTGCTCCTATAGCATGTCGTGTTTTTTTTCCATCACGCAGTTGCAGTTGGCCCCGCTCCCTCCGGTTTATTTTATTTTTACTTGTGCATGTGATGGTTCTCCCTTTCCGTGTGACTTCGCGAGCGCATGTGCTGGTTCCTCCTTTCCATTGGTATTTGCAAGGAAATTTAGGCTACGCTTCTGTATTTGCGTGGAAGTTTTTTCAATTGGGAGATTCATATTCGTAAAATCATGGGAACGAGTTTGCAATTTGGAGATACTGTAGAGGCTATTAAAATCAATTATTTAATTTGGAGATATTGTAGAGGCTATTAAAATCAATTATTCTATGCCGGTAAGTGGAGGCATCATTATTTGTGTTAAAGTAGCTAATCTTTACATCAAGCATCACGAGGCAAAACATAAAAAAGGTGGAGTTGGATGAGTGATACTCAGATTTTTGTTTGCACGTCATTTCTTCAACGGTGAGAAAGAAACCAAGTCTACTGAATACAAATTGATTAATAAACCTTTATTCTCTATCCATTTTACAACCAATCTCATCAGCCTTGTAGGCACTTTATCTTGTGACCTAGTACTTGTAGACAAATAGATTACAATCGGCGACTGAAAACACATTGAAATAGAACATGTGTGCATCTAAATGATTGCACAAATTTTTATACTCTAAGCTACTAAATCATGTTTCACTAATCAGACCATAGTGAGCTAGCTGCTCTCGCGGTGCCTCGTTCCTAAAGTTCCTTGTGACCTCGACACCTCGTACCCAGAGGCAGATTGGTTGCAGGCCTGGGAAATCTGCCTGACGCTGGCCAGTCGATCCGACCACAGACACTTCAAATCGAAGATCTAGAGATGCTACTAGGTCCTTTGTTGAACAAGAAAATCAATAATATTTGTGAGAAAATGCAGATGAAATTCAAACATATCAGCATGTAGGCTACCAATGGCATAGAAATAAATAATAGAAAAGTATATACGTAGAGCATAGAAATCTTTCTAGAATAGCATAGAAACATAGTCGGATGCATTTTGTGCATTTTGCCAAGCCAAACATCGGCTGACGCAACACATTATGGTGGCATGCAAGATTAAGAACGTGAATAAGAAAACATAAGAAATTTTCACTCAAAAAAATTACGACACAATGACACAGGAACTCCTAGTTTCTACAGACACGCACAAGCACTAGTGTAGCAACCAGCAGCTGCTTGATCTTCAGAGGCATTTGATCGAACAGATTACCTGCATGGACATGGCACCCTGGAGAGCTGCACCACATGGAGCCTGGTGTTTATACCAACTCGATCTGTATGGAAAACTGAATTCCGGCAAACACAAGGATTGGGGCAAAAAAAGATTGAACAGAGGAGAACATGGGAAGAAAGCCAAGGAGCCGCCCAGGAGCAGATAAGCACGTCGCAAGTTACCTTACCCCTGTCCGCCAGACCTGAATGGTGATGGCCCTGCACGCGAAGTAGCAGCTGGCTTTGGCCGGCGAGGTTTTTGCCTCTCGTACGACGTAGGCCATGTTTACTTCTTTTCAACTTTCCTATTCATCCCTCTCAGAAAACACGCTTCCCAGAAAAGTTTCCCTTCAATTCTCTCCAACTTTTCTATTCATCCCTCTCACAAAACACGCTTCCAGAATTTCTTTTCACCCTAATCCAACTAAACACAGCCGAAAACGTGGATGCCCACGAGACAGGCCAAAATTCGTGGTACAGAAAAAAAAAAGTGCAGATAATCAAGAACAAAGCTTAAGTTAGGCCCCGTTTAGATTAAAAAAATTTCCCAAAAAATCACTATTCATCCAACTTTTCACTATTCATCCAACTACTTCCACTCACATAATACTATTCATCTACAATGTTTTTTGGTGAACAGTGTATTTTCGGGGAATCTTTCCCCAATCTAAACGCACCCTTAGTCGTAATATGCAAAGATATAAACAGTTGCTTCCTTGTACAGCTGCTTGCTGCACGCTGAACCAAAGAAAGCACTGAATCGAATAGAAACTTGCCTTGCCTGAATTCTCACCTTGTGCAGGCCAACCGAGGGAAAATAATCACCGAGGGGAGGGCGGAGTGGATGGTGGCCCCGGAAACGCGGACTTGACGCCGTCGACAGGGCACACCGCCATGCGGGTGAAGTTGTCGTCGCCGTTGGCCGAGGTGTAGGAGGAGGAGCATCTGAGTGTGATATTCTCGAAGGCCTTGCGTCCCCAGGTTGGCGACCTCGGCTGAGCGAAGTGGCCTCGAACGGCTCCGCAGCTGGACCACGTCGAGGGGGTTGCGCTGCATGCTGACGACGAGAGGCCCGAAGTTCGCGCCGCGGGTACGGAAACCCTTGATGTCGTCGGCGAAGCCGCCGGCCGGCCACGCTGGGAATGGAGTGCCTGACGCACATGACACCATCGTGCGCAAAATTCATGTTGTCCGGGTGCCACCAGCCCCTCAGCGAACCTCGGGCACAGAGAATGTTATGTGTTGGGCGTCCTCGGCGCGCGCTGCCCCGAAGGGTTTGCAGTAATGGACCGAAGGGTAGGTCCCTGTCCGATGACTAGAGCAAGCCAGGCTTGGGCTTAGTAAATGCAGCCATGCTGTTGGCCCAGCAAGCGACGAAGGAGAAGGATGCATCGTGGACGTGACTTCTTTTTCCAATGAGGCGAGACAAAGGGAGCAGCGCGAGCTGGGCTTCTGCCACAATTTGTCGCATGGGCCGACGATATCTTCGTGGAAATCCTCGTGGCGGTGAGGTTGATGGAGGCCACTTCGTTCGAGCAGCGGAGCAGGTTCGGCCGTGAGATATGTTGGATAATTATCTGCAATAGGCCATATTTTAATTCCAAAAGTTGTAATTAAGTTCACGAATATTTGCATGACTATAATGAGTGAAACGATCCATGTGCACGTGTTCAAGTTTAACACAGATTTAAAGAAGAACACGAATAAGATGAAGGATAGCAGTTCGGATATCGAAAAGTACCCTGGGGCGGGACCTCTGCCAGAGGCATCGGTTGCGCCATTACCAGCTGGAGGAATATCATCCGTACTCATGATATTCCTCGACTGGCCTTGCCCGAAGTAGTTGTGCAAATTCGATGCAGGAAGATCTGTTGACGCAGTGCAGTCCGTGCGCCGGAGTCGTGCAGGAAGAAGACGCGGCGCAGTGTAGTCGTTAGACGGCGGCAGAGTCTCCAGAACAGTGAACCGTACGCCGGTGAAGACGTAGCAGTTCTGGGCGAGCAGTCGCGTAGAGACGCTCCCCAGAAACCTGATTGCCCCGGTATCCCGAGCAGGATCTCAAGGAGGCAATGGTGTCGGAGGCACCTGCTCTCGCCGGTGGTGTGCGCGCAGCGCCGGCGATGGGGAGGCTGATTTGCAGCAGAGGTAGGAGGAGAAGTAATGGACTCGAAAAAACTCTATCTCAAAGGAGAAGATGGCTTTCTATTCATAGCCCTCGGGTGAGACGAGAGGATGAACCTGGACGGGAGAGAATCGGGAAGGCTGAGTTATGGAAAGCTGAATTATGGAAGGCTGAATCATGGTATCAGTGATTGCCATAATCAGCCCTTCCAATTACCGCGTCTTCAGTTTCCATAACCAGCAAAAGAGAGATCCCTCCCGCACACAAGTCAGTCTCAGGCTCAGGCTCACGCCAGGGTTCTTTGAGAACCGCCAGAGTTCTTTGAGAACCTCCAGGGTTGTCTGAGACCCACAGGGTTCTCTGCAGACTCAACCCTGTGACTCGTACGAAGCGTTGCCAGGGTTCTTTTCCAGTCCGAGCAGAGTTCTTTTCCATTACCAGTATGGTGTTGACCATAATAACTATAACATAAAAAGTAGGCTATAATCCTTTAGAATAAATAGAATAATAGGCCATAACCAAATATTCTAACAATAGCTTCGGGATTATCACGACGCTGCCTTGCTTCATGCGAATGCGAGGCCTCGCCGGTGCGTTAGGTCCCCCTCGCCAGGGCCGCGGGCTACGGCTTCATCCTGCGGCTGTCGTCACGGGCATGCTTGGCATCGACGAAGGATTGACACTAGTACAGGATCGAGCATTCGTCCCTCTAACGTTAGTACCAGTTGTCTTAAAACCCGGTACTAACGTGGCCCTGGGGTTCCCGATGGTCCTTGGACCATTTAGTACCGGCTGGTAACACCAACCGGTATTAAATGGCACCATTTAGTACCAGTTGGTGTTACGAGCCGGTACTAAATGGTCACGGGGTTCCCGAGGCCCGGTGCATTTAATACCTGCTCGTAACACACCTGGTACTAAATTGTGGCATTTAGTACCGGCTCGTAACACCAGCCGGTACTAAATGGTGACGAGACGGTACTAAATGGTCCATCCGGAATAGTTAAAAGGATAGCTTCCATCTCCCAATCACATGTGCTGCGTAGGTGGGATGATTGAGGAGCGCTATGCGCGAGGCGAGAGGTCGTGGGTTCGAAACCCCGCGGGTGCACGAAGCCTTGGAATTTCTTTTTTCTAGCGGAGGACGCATTTAGTACCGGTTGCCCATTTAGTATCGGAAATGCAATACCGGTTGCATAACCGGTACTAAATGGGCTTTTGGCCCAGTACTAAAGGTCCCTTGTCTTCTAGTGAGAAGAAAACCCTGACAGGGGTATGCTCAAAACTCCACGAAGGTGTTACGTTAGCGTAAGAGTACCAGTAAAGATAGTTTTGATTAAAAGCTTAAAGGGGCCAACGAAGGTGTTTTGACAGAGTTTTAAAAGCTTTGGTCTACGAAGGTATAGTTTTATAATGAAATTAAGAAAATTTTCTGAGAAGTCTCTCATGATTTTTTTTGTCAAATGTTGTGGTCACCAAGGAAAACCACGAGGTGGGCATCAAATGTTGGGGATGAGACTCCGCCAAACAGGAAAGAGAGAGAGTGAGAGAATAGTAGGCACATAAAACAAAGGAACATGTGTGGAGCGCCCAAAGTGAGTCCCCCTTTTAGACCTCTTGGATTCTTTATGTAGATAATGGGGGTTGACAATTTATATCTGGGCCCTTGATGGGTTTAGAATTTACAAACGAGCCCTAAGACCTTTGCAAACGGGTTCATCTTTTACATGGGCTGGGCCTACTCCCCCAACAGTAAACTCTCTTGAAGAAGTGTTGCTTGGTGTCAAATTCTTATAGAAAATAATTCACATGGTGCTTCTGGAATCATTTTCGCAATAACTGACTATTGAAGCAACAAGAAAGTAAACTGTTTAGATCGAAGTTGACAGTCTGTGCTTGGCAAATGGCAAAACATATTGTGTACCCTTTAGCGGTCTTGATATATAGATCATGGTTGCCATCAGTGAATTATTGTGTAAGCACACCAATAACTTATTAAGCAACCATATAAAAGGGTATCAAGTTTACCTTTCTGATGCCGACTAGTACTCCGTTTGACGATGGGTGCACTGAATATTGAATAAAACAATTGCTCTTCTCTCCAGCAGATAAACATCGATTTACCCATCAATCCATCATAGGCCCTTTAGATAGTGTATCAGTGTACTTGGCACCATCGGTTTGCGGCCAACCGGCAGCGGGGCGTTTAGCGCCATAAAAAAAAAGGGAAATCCAAAAGGTTGTTTCCTAAAAATTTGACAAAAAAAAATGAATCCCAAAGGTTTTGTGATGCAGGTTCATTTTCTCCAAGCATGATGGCTCCTTTGTTCGCGGCTCCGAGCCGAGCGCCGCTGCTCGGGTCGCATCAGTGAACGAAACCAAATTGTGGGGGACAAAGATGACAAATACGGCTCGCATCAGTGAACGAAACCAAATTGTGGGGGACAAAGATGTCAAATATCATAGCACTGATGAAGTGATGAATCGTTCTCAGTACTTAGTAGCAGAGGCAACGAACGGATCGGAGCGAGGACAGCAAAAATGAAATATAAGACGGCTATCTACACAAGCGACTCCTAACACCCTTATCGCTTATCTAAGTATATGTTGGTCTTATATATTGGGTGAAACTCCACTTTTTCATTTTGGAAAACACTAGTACAAACATAGATGCTTAGGTACACTGACCCTTGGTGTCCTTTTTTTTTGTACAATTGCTGAGGTGCTTTGTTGTCGAAATCCATCACAAAATCAAAGGTGATTATTAATAAAACCTTACAACTTGCAAGCATTTTTGTAACGACTAGAATCATATATTGATACTCTAAACTAAACTAGTTGTTAGCAAAGAGCTTGCGGTATGGTTTATAGGATATACTAGAAAAGATGCTCTCGCGTCTTGGTCGATGATTACAACCTGCACGAAACCTATCCATTTCTCATCGCTCATTCTATCCGATCCATCCATCCGCCGCTATGCTCAAGAGAAACGAAGCCGAAGAAGACGGGACTAGCGAGAGTGATAGGTTGATGCGGCCAAATAATGGAACAGATGTCCAAGGCCATGACCACGACTGGAGAGTGAAAATGATTCACGTACAGAATGGTACAAGAGAAAAAGGGATATCAAAAGCGAGAAAAACGATAGGCCTAGTGAGCTAACTGGAAATGTCATTTTTTATAAACGAACTTTTCAAAGGACCGCTAAAAGATAAAAAAAATAAACGATGTATATATGGAACTAAATCTAGAAATGCCTTTACAGTAACGTGTTTATTATCTTCTTGGTATTTTTCAGGGTATTTATTGCGCTGTAAATATTTCCCAAGTGGCCGTGGGTCTTGTAGTCTAATTTGATATTAATGAGTGAGAAAACAAATTAGTTACCACGAATCAATTACTGAGCACTGTTTGTACTAACAAAAAAAACTCAGCTACTTATGAAAATATCTCTTGAAAACATATTAATTGGATTCTTCAAAAAAAAATTAAAAGTTCAGTAGTATCAAGACATTCTATAATTTGCTTAAATTTCATACATAGTTTATCAAGCTTCCAAAAGTGAAAGTGGTAACAATTAACTGCGACTATGACACGCTTTAATTTTTTGTTTTGCCGATGATTCAGAGTGCTTTGAACCAGCCAGAACCATCAGCGCAATCCTTATCATCTCCTAAATATTAAAAAATAAAGGGGGAAAACAAGCATTCTTGAAATCTCTACTCCCTCTAGCCTAGAAGAAATAAATGACTTGGTTAACAAAGGTGACGTATCTGATACTCCACTATATGTCTTATCATTATCTAGATTTATTTAGTTTTAGACGACACATCCGTCAATCAGAGAGTTTTGGACGATACATCCGTCAATAAAGAGGCAGCTATGTGACTATGCTGCTTCGTCAAGAAGCGTGATGTGTGCATTTGGTATCTCATTTTTTTAAGGGTGCATTATCCGTTCATACCCTATATTGGACACCGTCTTGAGTCTCGCCACTGCCAGGATAGATAGCCAGGAACCTTTTAAAACACCTATTATTATTTAGCCCTCATTATTATTACCTCCTGATGGCAGTCATTCGTGTTTGCATGACATAGCTTCTTCTCCTTCCCCCCTGGTGCCTCTACATCTCCGAAAATTTAAGCAAAGCTAATAAGCCATAGAATAATTGCGCCTGCCAAAGCAAGCGTACCGGGCATTTCGTCCCTCGTAAAGCACACGCATGTGTGTGCACACTACACACTACCAGCCACAGGCTCATGGCCCAGCCGCCACGTACAGGTGCTGCCAGACAAGCCTGCTACAGCGCTACGCCCGTTCGACCGGCGTAGGGGGCAATATATAGGTTGTGTTTAGATGCAAAAGATCTTTTGCAATTACTATTCATTCCCCTCACAGAACACGCATCCCTAAAAATTCCTTTTTCACCTTTCCTATTCATCCCCCTCACATAACACGCATCCCAGAAACAAAAGATCTTTTCCCTTCGTCAACTAAACACAGCCATAAATGGTCCCGAAAGGGTACATCCCGACGGCGACGGGGTCCCTGACGAAGGCCACGGCGGGGGAGGTGAGAGTGACACTGCCTGACACGTTTCACGGGCATTCTCGCGCGGGTCCTGCCACCGTTGGAGATGTACGCGCGTCAGTTAGCGAGGCGCGTCCATGCATACAGGGTGGTTACCTGCAGCTTGGAGCCTTGTGAGCAGGTGGTCTGTAGCTACACCTACAGCCCGGAGATCCAGGATCATCATTGAATCATAGCTTAAGGTAAGGGACACGTATGCTAGTTAAGGAGGACGATTGCACGCTCCCACGCTGAAAAACAAGACATTCGTCTCTCACTATGTATGCACCATTTGGCACGACTCAGGTTTCCGTAAAATTAGCTTTGGTTCTAGGTCCTTATAAAAATAGTTTTTGTTCCTTTAGCTCTTGCTTAGTGAGAAAACATTTTGTTTTAACGGCATCATATGGCTCCCATGTTCTATTGTAAGCCGAAAAATGGCTTCTTGTTGGCTGCAGGTTGAAGCCATGTTAGCATAAGCTGGTGAAGAAACCGTCCAAGAAGTCCTGCCAAACAGGGTAATTAGGACGAAGATAATACTATTTTTTTTATGAAAACAATGTTAGATCTTCTGATATCCATAATATTGGCCGGGTCTGCCGAACAACAAAGCAGAAAGATAACCAGGAGTACGTGAGAAAGATTTTTGGCACATGTTAATAGCACAAGGTTTTATGGTACAATCGTAAAAGGGTCTCGGTACCTCTTTTCACAGGGTCCTCTTTCGCCCCATTTACTAGTAATTAATTTAGTTATGTGCTGAAACATTGGTCTCTTTTCCCTTCCTTTATGTTTTTGTTATATTGTCTTTAAAATGTTCTTGCTTATTTTAAATGCGAGCTAAACTTGATCTGAAAGACCTTGGTCATTTTTTTTAAGGAAGGGACCGAATTTTATTAAAATAGAACTTTTTTTTAACAAATGACATAAAATAAAAATTACATTGAAGCATACTATTGGGTCTCTATCCTTCATCCTCCTAGCTTCTGGTAATGTCCACTGCTTCAGAAAACTTCATCGGCCTGTAGCTTCACTAAATCCAGCAACAAAAATCGTAGTTTTTACCAACAGAAGACTCCACAATCATGAAGACCGTAAAAGAGGGTGCAATATGCTCAACAACTGTAGGAAATAAAGGGTGTCTAAAGCACATCAGTTATATCTTCCGAAGGCTAAACCAACCATAAGATCCGTCACCACCTTTAGCCAACACTATAGGCAGCCGGAACGACAATCCAACGCCGCTAGTAATGTCATCAGCGGCCAAAAAGATGATTCCATCATAAAGGAAAATAGATTGAATCCCTCCTAAAAAAGATTGGGCCAACGTACCCTCAACGAAGTGCACGCCGCTGCCAAAGAAGACGACGCATCCCATTCGAGTCGCCCCTGGTGAGCTGATGCCTAACGATAGATCTTGGTGATTGGTGAACACCGTTGGGTGCTAGCTAGTAGCTAGCGGATCCCTTGAGAATCACAGCACAGGTAGTGTGAGCTTCCCATCTTTTTTTTTCTCAAATACGCAGAAACTACATATCTTTGCATGAATAGATCAGAGAATAAACCGTCCTCTTTAACTTAGCACTCTTCGCTCCGAGCTGAGCTGTGAAGAGTTGTGATACAATATATTGTAGCTTTTAAAAAAATACAGAATAATTAACTTGACGCTAGACCACACGAGCTCCCCACCTCATTTGTTTATCTTCCCCGCCGCGGATGCAGGTGTGGTTGCAATGCTTATATCTGCTGGCTGCCTCCATCAAATTTTATTATCTTGTTGGCTTATCATGCTTCGGTCATTAGCTAGAAGACGCTGATTACGTGTACTCGTGTGCCTTCGTTCGCGTCTTCCCTGGTATCATCTCCATCTGGACTTTGGCTACTTTGGTTTCAAGGGGGGTTTATATTGATGTCTTACTCGTTAGTTTCTAGTACTCAATTTGTAACGTTTGCACCGGTGTTCCAACTTTAGGATGTCTCTGTTTTCGATCTATTTATTCGTGACTAAATTTGGTAGTATAGAAAATATCCCAGGGAGGCATATTTTTGCTCTTCCAAGTCGTCTATCTCTATATATTTATTCTTGACACTTAATACAATACAAATCACAATTTCATGCAATTTATTCTTCCTATGTCGTGAGATGATATCATAGATGATGGATTTTTCAAGGGTTTTTTTTAGCATCTTGATTAGTTGATTAGGTTTTTTTAATTGAAAAAAGTCATCTCTTACCTGAGTGATGATTTGGAGACTTTCCTCATTCAGATTTTAAACCACTGGATTAAAGAAATAAATGGCTTAGATTACTCTTCTCTCTCCATCTTCTCTTCCCTGGGAGAGAGAAGATATTGGAGTCTACCAGGATTTAAGTTATCGACTCAACAGATTGACATATGAATTTTGAAATAGGTCGGCTCAATATATTGGATACGGTCAGAGTAGGTAGGATGTACATATATTTGTGTGTATATGTATATGCGTGTCCATTAGTACCGTATACCGAAACGGTAAAAGGGCGTTTAAGTGCAGGGAACGTGTCATGTGTAGCCCATCCATTATTCTTTTTCTCAAAATCCAGTGTAGGCTGGCGACCGTTCGTAGTTGGCTGGATCCTGATGATATATATCGGTGAAGATCAGAAGCTGCCGTGTGCTGTTTTCAAGAGAGTAGCAAACCGACGATCCTCGTGATGGCGATTGGATAGCTACCTGACGAGGAAGACAAGTGTCTAGGTGCAGATGATAGCTGGCGAATTTCTAATACAGATACAGTGTGCCTTTTGTGTCAATGAAAAAGAGGAGGGAATAGAATCGTAGCGGTTTATTCTCTAGAAGTCTTGCGCAATTATTCACTTTTATTTATTTATTTATTTATATATAGAGGACCATGGTTGTATAAATTACTAAGACACTCACATTCACATTGAATGTCCAGCTCCTATTACACTACCAGATTATGGGAATTTGCCGTGTGCCAGGTACACGCAACAAAGGCTATTTTACTTATGTCAAAGGCATTGCCGTGCTCGGGCACATGGTATTGTCGTGTGTTAGATCTGACACTCACAAAATGATTTGCAAAACACTCAAAAAAGCAAAATAATTTTTCGAGATTGTCATAGCCTCTCTTGTGCCAATAATTTGTTTTGAATCCCCTCATATTTCTAAACTGAGTGTAAATTGCTTGTTTGAAACTCTAAACGAATTCAAATGAAAGATTATCATGTACAAAAAATTTCATAACTTTTCGATATCTACAACTTTTGTTTTGGTAGTTTCTCCGACCTCCGAGGTCGTTTACAAAATTTGAATTTTAAATTTAAGATAATTCGAACTTAGGTTTCGCTGACAAGATAATTTCAAATTAAAAAGGTGACAAATAAAAATTTTTTCATAACTTTTTGACATCTAAAACTTTTGTTTCGGTAGTTTCTCCATCTACCTTTTGTAAAATTTGAATTTCAAATTTGAGAAATTCATACTTACTTTTTTTGTTGGCCAAATTTATTCAAACTAAAAGGTGTTAAACTACAAAGTTGTATAACTTGTGAAGATATACAACTTTTATTTTTGCATTTGTTCATCCAATATAGTGGTAGAAACAATGTTCACAAATCCTACACATCTCTCTTCCAGTTTCATGAAACTATACGAAAAATATAGGTCTTGTGTACAACTTTTATTAGTGCTTCGTCGAATCAAGAAATGGCCAAAATAAAATTTGTTCATCTTGATACGTTCTACAATTATTTAGTTTAAGAATTTTTAATTGGAATTAATTTACTCCTTCAAATATGATTTAAATATATCTTTGTTGAGTGATCTCTTGTCCTACGCTCTGCAAAGAACCCCTTTGCCGAGTGGCAAAGAAACAACACTCGGAAAAAACCGCATTGTCGAGTGCCAACAAACAACTCGACAAAGAGCCTATTTGCCGTGTATTTTTTGTGTGACAGTTAGCAAAGGCTCCAACACATGGAAAAGAGTCGGATTCCCGTAGTGTTAGTATCGGTTGCTTAAAATCCAATACTAATATCAATTTAGTACTAATCCTTGACCACAATGCCCTATGGGTGGGATGGTAAATGAGGTTACGCTCGAGGCTAGAGGTCATGAGTCCGAACCCCACGGATCGCGTGACTTGTGACTTTTGAGGCTCAAAATCCTTTAGTCAGCTAGTGTTACCGGCCAATACTAAATGCCATTAAGAAGAATTGGCAAAGCAAAGAAAACAAATATTCTTCGTGTGACTAGATCGTCTCGGAACAACAAGAATCCTTATAATGCGATTCCAACTCAGCACCTTCGCGTTGACAAGGAAGCTATGGACGAAAATGGGTTTAGAATTAGAATAGAATGAGGATCTTATCAAACAAATAAAGGAAAGAATGGAAGGGAGCAAAAGTAAACCTAAGAGACATATGACAAAAAAGGAAAGCCAAATTTCAGGAGCCGAAAGCCACTTATCGATAGTGTTGTGAGCCCTTTAAATAGAATTGAGTCCTTCAACTGAAAGAGAAAGCTCTGCCTTTACTTGAACTTTGAATCAATTATTCACTTGATTTCGTATGCCTATTTCCTTATTTTTAATCAATGGCTACTTCACTTCGCTTGCCAAGCCTTGGAAGATCCGCTCAAGGCATTTCGATTGAACAAGCGATGAAGACTGATGGTCTTTAAGGGAAGCCGCAGGCGTCGACTGCTCTAGGCAGTCTCGTAAGTTTACAGTGTCTCGTGCCTTACCGCTTGATACCACTGCTTTGCTCACTTTATTCGTTGCCGAAGATCTTCGTGAGGTAGGTTCTCTATGGTTCGGTGACCACACCAAAATTGTGGAGCATGGTTACGATTTCCCAGTAGATCGAACCCACTAATGAAAGAGCGATAGGTTGAAGATGGTTGATGCACACATTAATTCTACCAGTTCAAAATATCAATAGGATGTTCCTCAGTACCAGAAATCCAGTACCCGCCTACTCGGTTGCTACAATGGATACTAATGGAAGGTTTTCAAGCGGTACTAAAGCCCATTTTTTCTTGTAGTGATATATAATATATTTTTCTTTTTTTACTTATTCGCTTTCTGGTGATGTTTTGCGGGAACTTAGTGCCCAAGGTTAAAACGGTGTACTGTAAAACAAAATACCGTAAGTCATTTCTTTGTACCAAGTAACAGTGAAATTCAGTATATCGAGATTATTCATAAAAAAAAACAGGTAGAGCTAGTAGGTCATGGATGTTAGTTTTTATAAGTTGACACAATATTTTCTTAAATACATTAGACATAGGTTTATTGCCATATACAAAACACTAGACACATTACAAGTGTACAGTTATGGTTCGACTGATCAATAACCTCTTCAGTAAATCGAGATTATTTATTGGCAGACGTCTCCTCCGAACGTGACTAAGAGTGGCAATCTATGCATATCCAATATTCAGGGCATCTCAGTCCTTTTTCCCCGTGCTGAATGCATCGCTGCCTCCTTTCTTCTCCACATTATCTTCTTCTAGACTCTTCAGCTATTCCACAGAGCAGTTCAATAGAAAGCACAAAATAATCATGAGACATGTTTAAACACAACATGCATGACCACAATAATCGAAAATACAAAATGTAAAAAACACACACTAGTACCTTCGCTTGCTTTAACTTGTGGTACCTGTAGCCCTGAAAAAAGAGAAAATAATAAACTATAGTTAGTATAAAAGTTATAAAACTATGGACCAAATCTTTAATTAATACTCATATGTACATTCCATATACCATATTGGGCATGTATGCGTGAAAATCCTACGTAGATTTATCTGAGAAAGAATTATCATCATATTGTAATTCTAGGTGTCTTCTTGTCTTATTTGGTGACACGTTGCTCTTTGTTTGATCTCTTTCTTGTTTGGTAGCATGCTGCTTTATGAAATGTCGTGGACACTTGTACAGCATGCACGGCTATACATTCAAAGGATCATATCTTCGGAACACATGTCTATGCCGTATTTAGTTTGGTGTTTCACTTTTAGTTTGTCTCTAGTTTGTATCATTTTAATCCACTTGTGCGCACTAACTGAAGTATGAGACATGTAGCTAGATGATAGCTAATGAACTAGTTATTTAAATATTTTTTGTTACACAAGTAATTTACTAAATACTTGTTCTGAGGACTTGTATGAAAATAGTGTAACAACTCCAAGGTAACAGCTGCTGTAAAAATTAGTTATTAGTAAATCTTTAGAGCAAAAGTAACATATGTAGAGTATTAAGTTGCACCTTCAAAAGAGGCACTCTAAAGGAAAGTAGGCAGCAACTTACATATTCGAGGAAAAACAGAAAGATGAACCAACTCAAACATCAGATGGACGTGATTCTGTGTAAACAGAGCACTAACTTGTACCTTAGTTGTAGCATCTTTACTGAAACAAGGTATTGAACATAGGTATAGGAACTTCTATAGTGAAGTCTGGGAACAACACATTATTCCTTGTATTATATATGTGGACATGGTAAGAAGCTTACTTCTCTCAAACCAAGTGAAGTCAAGTTAATTTGTTCTTGACGTTGTAATATGTGGTTACATACTATATATGTGCCGTTGCTTCCAAGAAAAATAAGAGTCAATGATATTGTTTTAGTAAGGGTTTTCATGATTCCACTAACCCAGCTTTTAAAAAATATATATAAACATTAGTATATATAAGAAGAAAGCATCTATACTTACTTTGTCTGTCTTGTATATATAATCACAATAGGTGAAAAGAGGGGCAAAGTTGCTCTGACTACGCCCTCCTGCATAGTGATGATAGTCATGGTATGCTGCGCCTCCGTAGAAGGGAATCAGCTTGGAAGGGCTGAATGGGAAGTGGTAACTGCAAATTTCAACAAGTATACTCCATCATCTATATGGTACAATAAGCACTTCTTAAGAACACAAAAGGAGCCTTACAAATAAGCTGTCTACATAGAGCTAGGGAGAGTGAGGGTTGGTATGGTATAATCACCCGCTGTGCGTGTTAATGCCCTCGATTAGGCGGAATGAGAACCAGAGCCATTGCGTGGTGATGTGGCATGGCACAATGACTGGGCCAGACAAGGCCGGGATGGATAGGAGGAGGTTCTCAGCCCAGTGGCTGTAAGACATGGCGAAGCCTGTTGGAGCCGTAAACTCGTGGTGCACGCGGTGGATCTTTTCGTAGCCCCACTGGGTGTGCAGCAGACGGTGGATCCAGTAGCTGAGGTAGTCCTCCAAGAGAGAGTATACCACCAGCTGAGCAACTGTCTCCCTGACCGATGGCAACGGCAGTCCCATTCGAGTCCTCAGTACCTGGTACGTGCATTGAGCACGCATGAACAACGCATCAGCATATATGCACATCGAATATATGAAAAATTCAGTTGCTATACTAGCAAACCAGATGGACATGTATATATTGTTATGGTTTTTATAAGGGTTTCGCTGAGCAGAGGACACACTTGTTCTGTTGCGTAAACTTGGCTTGTCCATCTAGATAGTAAATTAAACAACAATAGTAGTGGTGTCCTTTCAAGAAACCTCTGCTCGAGGCTACCACTGTAACTGTGCTACCGTTTTACACGCTCTGGTTTGGTTAGATGAATGTCAAGTTTGATGATGCATGCATGAAGAGAATAGTTGTATATTTTGTAGACCTTGACGGCCGCCGGATAGGAGATGAGCTGGAGGCCGACGGCGAGGGGAAAGAAGCACGCCGCCTCGACGTAGCAACGGAGGGAGGCTGCCAGAGGCAGCCGTACCCGCGGCTGCAGCTTGTAAGGCAGGACGACGGACGGAGCGAACTGCTCTAGGATCACGAGAGGCAGCGGCGTGATAGTGTAGATGACGAAGAGGATAAATGTGGTGTGGCAGTGGAGCCACGAGTCTGGCATGGCCGCCGAGTACTGGTACCATGCAGCTTCCGCCCAGGTCATGGAGCGCCCCAGCGCCGCCTCTGCCTCCGCCGGAGTTGCGTAGGGGATCATCTTGTCCCCGACCCGGCCCGTACGTGTGCAAGATGCTTCAAGGGAGGTTTCCTTACCTACGCTTCGTGGTTTTCTTACCTACGCTTCGGTCGTCCGGCCGGGGAGGAGTATGAAGCTAAGCTCATGGCACCTCAGGGTCCGGCGGGGCTTTGCGCTCCTTTATACTGGACGGTCTCGGACACGTGGCCACAACAGAACAACAAGGAGAAATTACGTGACAGAAGGCATTATCTTGATCTTAAGAAAAAAGTCTATTTACAAAAATGGAGCACGGAAAAAGCGTGGAAACGTTGAGAAGTACATGATAGGGACATTTGAACTAAGTATTACCTAGGTAATATCCAAATATGACATACATAGATACAAAAAAACATCTGGAATCATCTATCCTGGTGAATTTTCAGCAAATCGTATCCCGTACAGGTGGTATCCAGGGCACCACAATAATCCTAAAATCAAGGAAATATGTTACGTCTTTACGTGGTAGCTAGAAGATGTGGTAAAATAAACAATGAAACAAAAAACGTACAGCCTACTCCTGCACCGTCCTTGTCCCACTGCATTTGCTGGTCCTTATAAGATGCCAACATCCATGGCCATGTGATGAGCACCTGGCAGCAACAACGCCTAGACTTTGCCTGATATATATTCAGCGTAAGATTTGAGTCATATTTACTCCCTTGAAATTTACTCTTCATTCTTTGACATTTGGTAAACAAATTGAAGCAAGGGAGCATATATGTATATGTGCGTCCTGATAAAATGTAGGCACCCATATATGTAACCTGACATCCACTTGTTGATTCATACAAAATCAGCAAGTACTGTGCCACTGCCACGTAAAAGATCGATACCAACGGAATCTGGCAACAATATTCATTGGTTCTAGGAAATACTCTGCATGTCACAAGTGTAGCAAACGTTAGGTGGGAGGAAAACCATCTATTCTAAAATAAAATTGCATATGAAAAGAAGGTATATAATGCACTTTTACATATAACCATTCTGAATATTCTATGGTATATTGGCATCCCAATCGGTTCCTAACTTCAAATGTTGTCTTTTGGCTCAGCAAAACCTGATGGGCCCCTTGGTTGTCTTCTAGCCATTCGAGAAGCCATTTGTGGATTCTTTGTTTATTTTTGGCGGGAAGCCAAATAATTTTATTCCATTTTATGTTTGGCGCGAAAAGAATAGTACATTTATTTTCCCAATAGTATTTTATGAATAGCCAAACAGTGTCTAGTACATTTGAAAAACTACGTATCATAACTGTGGAAAATGAGTTTGTTAGGAATTACATTAAATATTATATCGTGTAGTGGCGAGATCGCTTTTCTTTCTCAACATCACTCTCTCTCACTCCTCTCTCCCTCAATGCATTTAGTCCTCTAAACATATGCACCATGTCACCCTCTTTTTCACCACCGTTGTTCCTGCTGCCTTCTTAGGTTGCTTCGCCAACAATCCAGCATTGACTTCGATGTGGAATACATCTAGCTAGGCAGCTATTCTACACCAACGACAATGAATTGGAGGAAGTGACTATGGCAAAGGGGAGATGGACATAAAGGTGGATCCGCGCTACTACAAGGAGGACATGGATCTTTTTTTTAGATAACGGAACAAACGTTCCTGCCTCTACACCTTTTGGGTGTACACAACAGATATTACAAAACAAGAGTACTTAGACTCAACTAAGACAAAAATAAATGCTAAAACTTCAACTTGCGCAGAAGGGAAGTTCTAGGCTAGCAACATGATGCAAAGACAAAAGCATCTCACACAGGAGAGCAGCCACACAATATAAATTGAACCAAGTTCCAAAGATACGAGGGACCAATAAAATTGAACACTAGGCCTGAATTCTATTAGAAAACCTCCATCCAAACTTGGCGAAAAGCTCCATGATGACAGTTTCTAGCAACCTACACCCATCCTTGAGTGAAATTTGGACATCCTCATCTTTATGCAACATCAACCATGTACGAATCCAGTAGGTCATGCTGAAAATTACCCGCAAAAAAGTGTTTGGTTTGGTCTTATTAAAAACCAAATCATTTCTATTCAACCAAAGAGTCCATAGGAGGGCTGCCCACTAACACTTGTTTCTTTAGACAGGTGCTAAAACCATGAATCCAAGAATGAACACATATCTGAAATTCCTAATGGTGGTTGAATTCCAAAAGTGATGAAAACTGAATTCCATACAAAGCGGGCAAAATGACAATAAAAAAAGAGATGTTGAATGGTCTCTAGTGAGCTGCAATAACAACATTCAAGAGAACCATGCCAATTCCTTTTTGCCAAGTTATCTTTTGTTAAAGTTACTCCTCTAATAAGGTACCAAAGAAAGATTTTAATTTTCAGAGGTATCTTAATCTTCCATATAGGACATTTGAGAGGTATAATCCCACTTTGTATGATAGCTTTGTACATGGACTTAACCGAGAAGGTACCACTACTATGTAGATCCAAACAAAACGTATCCTTGTCATTAGTTAGTGGTTTAATCATAACTTTTGCAACAAGGTCGTACCAATGTTTCAAGATATCTCCCATAAGAGCACGTCTAAAAGAAACATTTAGGGGTCTTGTGGCCATCACTTGAGCAACCATTGCATTCTTCTTTCTAACTATGTTATAAAGGTTTGGGTATGTAATACCTAACGGCTTGTCACCTATCCAAGTGTCCTCCCAAAATCTAATTTCAGAACCACTTTGGACTCGGAAATGACCACACTCAAAGAAATGATCCTTCACATTCATTAACCCACTCCAAAAATGGGAGTCCCCGGTTTTTTTCTTGACTTGAGTTAGGGTCTTATTTGACAAGTATTTCCTTCGTAGAAGGTCTTGCCAAGTGCCCTCTTCATTAATTAATTTAAAAAGCCATTTGCTAAGGAGACATGTATTTTGAAGCTCCAAATTTTGGATCCCTAAGCCTCCAAAGTCTTTTGGCATACATACAATGCTCCATTTTGTTAACCGATACTTTTTCTTATGATCATCACATTGCCAAAAGAACCTTGACCGATAATAGTCAAGTTTCTTGAGGACACCTTTTGGTACTTCAAAGAACGATAACATATACATGGCTAAGCTAGTTAGCACCGAATTAATTAGAACCAATCTTTCTCCTACCGATAAAAGTTTTCCTTTCCAACTTGCAAGCTTTTTCTGAAATTTATCCTCGATTACACTCCAATCATTATTGGAGAGCCGACGATGATGCATAGGAATGCCAAGGTATTTAAAAGGTGTAGAACCTGTGTCACAACCAAAAAGTTGTGCATATTCTTCCTCAAACTCCTTGGCTTTGCCGTAACAATATAGTTCAATCTTATGGAAGTTGATCATTAGTCCAGACAATTGCTCAAAAGTACTTAACACTAGTTTAAGATTTTTTGCTTTGTCCACGTCATGATCCATAAAGAGGATGGTGTCATCCGCATATTGGAGAATGGATAGTCCATCATCCACTAGGTGTGGGACTACTCCATCAAACTCTCCATTTTGTTTTGCTCTATCCAAAAGAATGGCTAACATATCGGCCACCAAATTAAAAATAATTGGGGATAATGGATCTCCTTGTCTAAGGCCTTTCTTTGTTTGAAAGTAATGCCCTATGTCATCATTTACCTTGACACCTATGTTGCCTCCTCTTATTATTTGATCAATCCATTTACACCATATAGGTGCAAAGCCTTTCATCCTCAAGGTTTGTTGGAGAAACGACCAATTGACCTTATCATAGGCCTTCTCAAAATCAAGATTTTGGATTACTCCATCCAACTTTTTCCTATGCATCTCATGTATTGTTTCATGTAAGATTACTACCCCTTCCATGATGTTCCTACCAGTCATAAAGGCAGTTTGCGAAGGTCTTATGATTTTTTGTGCCACCAAAGCCATCCTATTAGTCATTACTTTAGTAGAGATCTTAACGCTTACGTTAAGTAAGCAGATGGGCCGGTATTGTTGAATTTGTTTTGCTTCCTTTTGCTTTGGTAGTAATGTAATTATACCAAAGTTTAGGCTAAAGAGTGGAAGATCTCCTTTATGGAACTCATTAATGAGGGCCATTAGGTCCCCTTTAATCACCTCCCAAAAGGATTGGTAAAATTCCGTCGGGAAGCCATCCGGTCCCGGTGCCTTGATATCTTCCATTTGGAAAATCGCCTGTTTTATTTCCTCTTCCATGAACACATCGGTTAGGATTTTATTTTCCTCACTAGAGGCTTGGGGAATATCTTCTCTTATTGATTCCATCATAGAGAAACCTATAGTTTTTGATGGACCAAAGAGGCCTTTGTAGTAATTCGTGATGTACTTTTTGAGATTCTCATCCCCCTCTATGGTTCCTTCCTCTTGGTCAAGGCGGAAGATTCTAGTTCTCCTATGTTTGCCATTGGCCACAAGATGGAAGTATTTGGTATTACAATCACCATACAACAACTTAGTTGTTTTGGCCCTTTGATACCACTTGATCTCCTCCTCTCTAAGCATTTGAACTAGACGTTGCCTTAGGCAATTTTTTAGGTCAAGTTCGGTTGCACTAAGGGGCTGTTTCTCGGCCTTTTTGTCTAGTTCATCTGCTTTCTTGATAATATCAGCCTTTTCCTTCTTGTAAGAACCACTACTGTTCTTTGCCCAACCCCTTAGGAATTGGCGCACGCTGTGAATTTTGAATTGCCACCTTTGTAAAGGTGTGTCCCCTCTTTTCTCATTTCTCCATACCTCCTCTACCATCTCATGGAATCCATCTCTAAGCAGCCATCCTAATTCAAATTTAAACAAAGGTTTTGCTTGCTAGACTTTGTGGCATTTCCAGTAGGAAGAAGTAGTGGAGTATGATCTGAGATCTCTCTATTCAGAGCTTGCACAGTCGAGAGAGGGAACTTAGCCTCCCATTCGGTGCTCACTAACACTCGGTCGAGTGTCTCAAATGTTGGATTATCCAATGCATTGGCCCACGTGAAAGACCTATTGGATAATTCAAGTTCTCTTAAATCCAAACTATCGATCACCGCGTTGAAGAGAAAGGGCCATCTATCATTATACTTGTCATTGTTTTTTTCTTTTGGGTTCCTTATGATGTTAAAGTCCCCACCTATTAGAATTGGAATGTTCTCTTTTGAGCAAGTTTGGACTAACTCGGCCAAGAAGGCTTCTTTGAATTCCGGTTGAGCAGCACCATACACTGCTACTAAAATCCATCTAAAGCCATCCTTAATATTCCTGAGATGAAACTTCACATAGAAGTCCCCTTCATCGATACCCCCAATATCGAAGGTCTCAAGATTAATGCCTAACAAGATCCCACCGGACCGTTCATGAGGTTGTGTCCAATGCCAAAAGAACTCTTGCCCCCCACTTATATTATTAAGAGTTGCCTTTGAATAATCCTTCTTCCCTGTCTCTAGTAGAGCTATGAAGTCTAGCTTCTTTTCTCTACTAGTTTCTGAAAGAAACCTATGTTTAGCCAAGTCACTAAGACCTCTGCTATTCCAAAAGATTTCTTTCATTTCCAACTCTTGTTATGTTTTCGGACCACCGTAATCTTGGCTTTTTTTGTTTACTTTTGGCCTTGTTCTTTTTGAAGATAGTTTGGAAATCACAACTTAGGCGATCACTACCTTCATCCAACACCTCCTCCATAAGGTTACCACATAAGTGACCAAGAGCAATGTTTTCCATATCTATATCATCATCTTCCTCTAAGTTTTCAAAATTTGATTCAACTTCCTCAACATTAACCCTCCTAGAAGGTCACGTGTGGATCTTTCGACTTCTACTAATTTAAATTTGCTAATACAAGCACTGGTCTCTATCTCTTTTGAACCTAGGTTGACTCCTATGCTAGAGATCTTAGCAGCCATAGTATAATCATTAAAAGAAAGGATGGATAAAGGGTTACCTTCTCCCTCCTCGAGATTTATCCATGCAGCCCGCTTTTTCGCTCGCTCCAGGATTTTAGCATCAACAATTCCCACCAAGCGAGGACTCGATCTCAGTGGCCCGGACACAGCTTCCTTTATCTCTACCGCTGCCCTGATTGCGGCCTCAGTCTTCATGATTTCACCCTTGGCAGCAGCAGCAACAATAGTCTTCCTCTTGAGCAAGTACTCCTTTGCTTGCTGCAAACCTGTCCCAACAATGTAGGACATGGACTGCCCCTCGGCACATCCCTTTGCCCTCGGCACATCGTCGCTGCTGTTCCCTGCCACCACATCTCCACCCTTTTGTTGCACATTGTTTACTGCTGCCTTATCCACATCGTTTTTTTCATAGGAAAAAACATCCATGACTGGCCCATCCACCAAGTCAACATCACTCTCAGTTAGCACTTTTTCAAGGCCAGAATCCAGTGTTCTCATCACCACCGAATCGATGCTATCATCAGAGCAGTCGATGATATCATTGGCTAACTTCCTTATTTTGGTCTCCAAGACTTGAGTACAACACTTGCTAATATTTTTGTTTGCCTCCATATTAGTAATCTCCTCAGCGAAACTCTTAATTTTGGCCTCCGAGTATTGACACCGAAGAGCAAGATATTTGTGAGAACAATGTGGACTGGTTCTAGCCATCCGAGTTATCACAATTTCCTGCTCCTCATCCACCATCATCAGGTCAGTATCTGCCCCTGCAGTCCCCACAGACCGAGCTTCTTCAATGGTGAGAACAGTGGCAGGTCTATGTCCTTCCACCGTTGCTCCATGTGCATGTGTTGCCTCCTGCATTGACTCCCGTGTCCATGTCGCATCTCATCTCCATGGTCATCTCTCCCTCTTTCCCTTTGCTGAGAAAGTGAATCGTTTGAGGGAGATGAACTACCACCAGGAAACAAAGCGAATTGCCTTGAAGCATCACACCTGGAATGAGCATTAAACGCTCTAGTGTTAGGTTTCCCGGCCCGAGCAAAAAGCGTGCATAGCCCAGCTGAAAATGTGAACCGGACAGACTACCCTCCATTACGCAGTGTGATCGATCTTGATGGTTCAGGAACGACCTGCCCACAGCAAGACCCAACCACCCGACCGACACCTCTGAGATCTCGTGTTCCAAGTTGAGGTTCACAAACTGGTCGGCACCATTGCATCGTCGGATGCGAGGAAGACGCCGATACTTCACCACCTTGCCTTTCCTGAAACTTCTTCACCGGCGAGTCGTAGCGAGCCTTTTCCAGTGCATCACCAAGAGTGATCCCTGGTGAGTTCCTTGGCTTCGGCAATGGACCCCGCCATGGCTTCACAGCAAGCTTGCGCTCCGTCAAGTCATCCACCAGCCTGCTTGCAAGTAGACCACCACGTTTTCCTACAAGACAATCAACTGAACGCACCTTGGGAGAAGAAATGTTGCCCATTGTCTGGAGATGTGCCTCAGCTGTAAGAGCATCATCGACGGAGTAGCCCGCCGCCACCGCGATGGACGAGGACATGGATCTACACAGTCAGTTTAGAATAACAAGGACATGGACAATGATGGCAAGGGCAAGCCCAACAATGAGAATAAGGAGACTTGTTACATTGAATGTGACAATGATTATGACAACAATAAATGGGCGACATTGGATAGGACGAAGAGAACAAAGAATAAGTCCGTGTCGGGAAAGAGGAAAATAGAATAAGGAAGAGAGCAGTGGTAGCGATGATGATGACGAATAGGTGGAGTATAAGATCAGATTTTATAACAATAGAGAACACAACAGTCAGATGGACGAGGATCATCATGAGGACAGATAGTAAAGGTGATGATGAGGAGCACTCACTATGAGAAACAGGGTTTTTGCCGTGCGCCTCATTCTTTGCCATGGGCAGAAAGTTGAGAAAACGGCAGAGGCCCTCTTTGCAGTAACATTGAAAACGGCTAGGAAAAATCCTGCTCGTAATTGTGACCAATTTCAACATTTCACTTTCTTATAAGTTTGTAAGATTATGTACACCGAAGTGAAGCTAGTGCTTAGACGAATGGAGCAAGCTATAATCGACCATTGGAAGATTATAGCGAGCGTAGCAAGTCTTCGTGCACATATGTGCGAGATAAAGAACACATACACACATGTGTGTATATAGATCCTGCACGCACCCATGCATTTCTCGAGGAGAAATCAACCCTACATGTTAACACATCCTAACGCATGTTTAACACATCCTCTCTCTGTCCCTTTTTAACCCTACATTTCTGGGTTGGGATCAAAACCCCCTCGGGACTTCCCTTCCTTCTTCGGTTAATAAGGAACTACTTTCTCCATTCAAAAATATAGTTTGTTTGACTTTTTCACCGTAAGTTTGACTGCTCGTCTTATTCAAAAAAATATGCAGAATCTCACTTTTTTGTTATGGCTTATTTTATTAATCAAAGTTGTTCAAAACTGACTTAAATTTACTATGTTTGTATAAATTTTTTGAATAAGACGAACAGTCAAAGTTGGAGTAAACAAAGTCAAATGAACTATAATTTTGAACAAATGTAGTACTTTACAACCCGGTTGATATTTCATATCACAGACTAATGGAACACTTTCAATAATTGAATATTATCTAGGTGGCGAAGTAGAGCTTGAGGAAAGCCCTCGTTCATACAAATGAGAAAGCTAGGAATAGCTCAGTCCAGGGTAAGGAGTAGATAATTCTTTCCTTTGTTTAGGTTGTATTCCGATCGTTTTGGATTAGCCTATATTCTACTAGGATACCCCGTATTTATGAAATCTATATATCCCATTTTTCAGCCCATCTAAAGATGGCCAGAAATCCCAGGTGGCCTAGGTCAGCCCAACAAAATTGGGATTACTTGATTTGAGGCAGCCATTGTAGAACCGCCAAATCAAATTTCAAAACATATTGGGTCTCATACTAAGCGGTTTAATTTGACAGCCCACAAGCCACACATATCCAATCGAAACAACCACTGAAAGTCTGACATGATGATGAGCGCAGGTAATATAATCACGACACGAGTTCAAATAAAATACAGTGCAAGACAGAGTGCATATCAGTTTACAAATCAAAGCCCCATTACAAAAATTAGACGAAAACTGAAATAAATTTTAACACAATAAAAGGGTCAGGAATGACAGTGAGCAGCAATAGACAACTGGTCACACACCAATGTCCGCCAATGTATAACCCGATGCACAACAACAACAACACTAATCTGGCTCAACCACAGACCAACCATCACCCCTAGGCTTCATGGCGGACAAAATTAGCATATCAAAGACAAAATCAATATCACCATCAAGACCTAAAATAATTTATCAACAACATGCTTGGGTATACTAATACTCATTAAAACTTACCTGAGTAGTGGTAATATTGAGCCAAACCCTAGCATCGAAGACTTTTGGTGGCTTATATTACTTTGCAAAAAGCTACAAACAATGGGTCCTTATTATCAACATTTTGGCATGAAATTAACTGTAGTATTTATTCTCTAAGTTTGCATAAACAATTACAAAGTTTTCAGCACAATAGTAATATACAATACATTTTATTTCCTTTCAATCATTTTTCTTCTTTGCATGTTATAGCAAATCAATTCGATTTAATTAACCTTGCAAGGTGTCACCTAATCGCATGAAGTATGCACGCCCCGTTAATACAGATTATATGATCGAGGAGGATGACTAGAGGGGTGTTGATGTTTCTTAACGTCGCCACTAGTTTTTGTATTCCTAGCAAAGAAACGCTTGTTGTATTTCTATACTCCCATTGAATAATCCGGAAGCACATGGGGATACCGATGTAGAACTTCATCTGTGAGTATTTAAGAATATCGTATCTATAAGGTACGGAGGTACTAACCTTCTAACTGATTCATCCAAGGACATACAAGAGTATGGTAGGCTAGTGTTGTAACCAGACCTCGCCTAGAGGTTAAAGATGGAGCATAATTTCTGTTATATTACCTTTTGGACTTGAAAATTACATGCCCCTTCTGTGCCAGGGTGAGCATCTATTTATAGGAGATTTTGTCCTGCTTTTGCTTGACCTTTCTAACCTTACTTCATGTCACGTAACTCACATATGTATTCATCACAATAGCAAAATGAAATCTTTCTTTATAAAGTGTGTGCTTCATGCATGTTTCGCCGAGCTTCACTGAGTAGGCAGAGCTTCTGTGTTCCTTGACCTTGAATTGATCTTTTTCCTCAGCCTTAGCGAAGCTTCCAGATGCTTTTGTCCATTACCTTGGTTCGTGTCCGCTCGGCTCTGCTCACATACAAAACTCTAGTTCGGGTTAGAGATTAGCAAACAAAGTTTAAATATCAGCCCCCAACATCTTACCGAAGGCTAAGTCCAATTAGTCATCTAAGCCGCGTCAAAGGTCAAGACTATTTAAGGTGTTTACTTTCACAAGTTTAATTAAGGTTTTTACGCTCACCTCAAGCCAATACCATTTTCAGAGATAACCTTCGGATTGGGTGCTTCCCCAACATCTAGAAAGGATCCCTATGGTTTTAGAGCTTCCTGTATAGAAACCTTGTTTAGAGGACTACAGAGCTTAATGCTTGACCCAAAATACATTGTATAAAAGTAGAATTGCAATCCAAGATTCACCACAAGCCATTACCATCAACTATCTGCTAAGCGTCTCATGCAAACTACCATTTCCTTACCAAGATTAGTATGCATATGCAAGATTGAGCTTTTAACACCTAGCAAAGACTCAAGCATCATCAAGACCCTCTCTTTATAGTATGGCATCTTATCAATCTAGTCTTTTCTTCGGTAAACACGTAGACCAGCAAAATGAAATGCCCTATATTTCATACATCTGGCTTGAGAAAATCTATTTTGGGCCTTCATTGATGCCTATATGCACAATATGCCATAACAATAATTTCTTCAAGGCACTTGATGTTCATCAACATATGAAGTACGCTCTTTGCATTTCATCAATACACTTTATGCCAATGAACACATTATTTCTATCTTCTTACCTGATGACACTCATGGTAGAATTTCATTTTCATTTCTTTAAGCCATGTTATATCTTTCACCACATGAAGTATATGACTTGCTTTTATTCGATATCTGTGGGTGTAGAGTCCTGACGGACTAAACAACCCTGGTGGCCCATCCTGTGGGCCGGCCCATGTACAAGACTTGACGCACAAGACAAGGATTACTCCTAGTCGGTTTGGATAAACTGTATCAGGGAATTAGAGATTAACTTGTAAAAGTCTCCTAGTCCTATACGATCTCCATGTAACCCTGCCCTCCGGACTATATAAGGGGAGGCAGGGACCCCCTTCAAAACATCTCATCAATACAAGATACACCATACAAGACGTAGGGTATTACGCTCCGGCGACCCGAATCTGTCTAAATCGTCTCTTGTCACCTTCGGCTCTAGATTCTCGACGACTTCTCCCTAAACCCTTCTCTCGGGGCACCCCCTCGAGAACGTTGTCAGCATAATTCGCCGACACTTTGGCGCCGTCCGTGGGGATCTACTCATCGAGAACTCGCTAAAGAGTCGATGGCCTCGTTCAGCGCCTCCATCGTCACCAAGTTTGAGGCAGGCGCCTCCTTCGTCTTCGGCTCCTGTCTTTGCATCGCAAACCAGGAAGGCGAGCTCCAACACCAACTGCGCGACGTGGTGGCTGCATCAGCTTCGCCACTCGCGCAAACCACTCCGCGAGGATCTCGGAAAACCTCAAATTCCGACACGATCTCTAGATCGTATCCTAGTCGGAGGAGTACATGGCGCCCGAAGCAGATTCAAGCTCGGGCCGACCACGTCAACTCGACCCCTGTCAAGCGGAAGGATCAAGCCACGCGTCCACGACTCCCTGGCGGACTCCGGATCACCTCCGACTTCCGCCAAGGTTCAACGATCAGGACCGTGACAACAACCCCGCGGGCATCCAGGAACTCTGGTTCCGATTCCCGCGGGACAAAGACTTCGCCACGTGGATCGCTCGCGCCTCAGTTTCCCTTCGGGCTAACAAACTCAGCCGCGATCTACCAGAAGCATCTGACGAGGAAGTTTCAACAACCTCGCCGGCCCACCTCGGATCTTGTCATGACCTCAACTCCCTCGGGGGTTATCGTTCATTGGCCTGACATGGATCCCGAGGTGGCTCTCCACGAAGCAAACGTACCCTCCACGGTACGGGACATTCTACCTCTGCTTCCCTTCCAAGAAGGCAGAGAACTCCCTGTTACCATGAGTAACAGAAAAACCGGGCCTAACAACCCCGGTCGCCAGTCCTATGTCATCCTCAATGATCACAGCGACGATGAAGTTGTCTCCGACGACGCTCCAACCGAGGAAGGAGAGACCGTTGCGGACCGAGAACTCCGTGTCGAGCGCAACCGCAACCGTGCCCTCCGACATCGCTTCATTCAGAAGAAAAACCTCAATGCCGAGTTCGACAAGGAAGGCATCTTCAACTCCCCTGTGGCCAACATCATGTTCGGGGTCAGCGTCTTCAAGGGGTTCCAAGCTACCCCTGAGATCGACCTCGCCAAAGCCCGCCTAGAAGACGCAGCAGTCATGGTTGATCGCTTGAACGGAGGCCGCTCCGCCTCCAAAAGCAAGAGTTCTTCGCGCCACCAAGCACCGTCAGCTAGGCGTCAGAGCAGCCACTACGGCAGCTCCGCAGGACGAACAAAGGACATGGCCAGGCCTCGTGAGGAACCCCACCGTCCTCGCGAGGAACCCCCCAGGTCCCATCGCCGCGAAGAACCCCGTCCGGCTCGTTCTCACATTACACCGAACGATGCCCGCAATGAAATCCTCCGGATCCGGGAAGGGAGAGCTACCTCCCACGTCGCGGATTCTGCGGGAAGATGCGACGCCCCCAACCCCGATGCCCTGCCATGTTACATACGCGCCATCCGCGTCAGCTCCTTCCCGCAAAAGTTCAAGCCGCCAGGCATCACCAACTTCGACGGGAAGCAAGACCCCAACATCTGGCTACGCAGATACTCTTATGCAATCGAGGCATCAGGGGGCGACGACATCTCCAAGATGCTGTACTTCCCAGTTGCGATGGAGCAAGGTCCTCTCACCTGGCTTGAGTCCCTTCATCCAGACTCCATCGACAGCTGGCACGCGCTGAAGAAGGCTTTCGTCTCCAACTACCAGGGTTCTTTCGAGCGCCCTGGCAGCAAATATGAACTCCGCGCGTGCAAACAAAAGCCAGACGAGTCCCTGCGCGACTACAACAGGCGATTCTTCGCCATCAAGGCATCCTGCGTTCCCATCCCCGATTCAGAAGTCATCGACTATTTTCAAGAAGGGATGACCGACCGCAGCCTCTTTCGTGATTTCGGTCACAACCGTCCCCGTGACCTCGAGGAATTCCGCGCGCTAGTGTCCAACTGGATGGACACTGATGATCAAGAACGGGAGCGCTATGGCAAACGGTCCGCCAACCCTGGTCGCAGGAATCAGGAAGACAACAGGGATCAGCCGCGCGACTCCTTCCAGCGCAACGGCAACAACCCACGAAAGCGACCAAACAACACGGTCGCAACCGTCCAGACTGTTCGCGCCGCCAAGTCTCCGCAGCAAAGAAGGGAAGAATTCAACAAACTTCTCAAGAAGCGCTGCCCCTACCACCCCGACAGCAAGCACACCATGGGCGAGTGCACGCTTCTTCGGGAGACCTTCAGCACGCCCAACAAGAGGCAGAGGTCGGATGGGGACGGAGACGACAAGCACGACAAGGGAGACAGCGGTTTCCCAGATGTCACCAATACTGTCAATGTCATCTTCGGAGGCATGGCAGTCAACGACACCTCGCGCAATCGCAAGAACGCACGGCGCGAGGCCTACGCAGCAGAACCAGCGGTGGTTACACCCCTACGGTGGTCAGATACCACCATCACATGGTCCAGAGAGGACCAATGGGCGGAGATCACCTCTCCCGGACGATACCCTCTCGTCCTAGAGACCGTGGTAGCGAATAGCAGGCTCACCAAGGTCCTGATTGATGGAGGCAGCGGGCTCAACCTCATCTTCGCCAAGACGTTGAAGTCCATGGGCCTCGACACAAGCACGCTGCAACCGGCAGATACTCCCTTCTACGGCATCGTACCTGGGAAGGCTGCCATCCCCCTCGGGCAAATCACCTTGCCCGTCACGTACGGTACTACATCCAACTACCGTACAGAGTTCATCAAGTTCGAAGTTGCAGACTTCGAGACGTCATACCACGCCATCCTCGGGCGTCCAGCGTTGGCCAAGTTCATGGCCATCCCCCACTACACCTACCTGGTGTTGAAGATGCCAGGGCCTCACGGCGTTCTTTCCCTTCACGGTGACATCAAACGCTCCTACCTCTGCGACAAAGAGGCAGTGGAGTACGCCGTCAGAGCCGCGTCCACCATAGATCGCCAAGAGCTCCACCCCCTAGCTGTCACCGTTATCGAAGAAGACGGTGATGTCCCGACGTAGAAGAAGACACGAGCTATCAAGCCTGTGGAGAAGGTCGCCACGAAGACAGTTGATCTCCAAACAGGAGATCCAACGAAGACAGCAGTGATTGGCTCCACCCTCACTCCTGCATAGGAAAGCGCGCTCGTCGACTTCCTGCGAGCCCAGGCTGACATCTTTGCTACAAAGCCTTCCGACATGCCTGGAGTCCCCAGAGAGTTGATTGAGCACAAGCTAGACCTCAACGAGAGCGCAAAGCCCAAAAAGCAGCGCCTCCGAAGATTTGCCACAGAGCGTCGGGAAGCTATCAAGAAAGAGCTAGCTAAGCTATTAGCAGCCGGCTTCATCAAAGAAGTCTTTTACCCGGATTGGTTAGCCAATCCGGTTCTTGTAAGAAAAAAGAATTCAAATGAATGGAGAATGTGCGTTGACTATACTGATCTCAACAAACATTTCAAGAAGGATCCCTTCGGGCTTCCTCGCATTGATCAAGTCATCGACAGCACTGCCGGGTGCACTTTACTCTGTTTCCTCGATTGTTACTCAGGATATCACCAGATATCGCTGAAAGAGGAGGATCAGATCAAAACTTCATTCATCACGCTATATGGCGCGTATTGTTATACAACCATGCCTTTTGGCTTGAAAAATGCAGGTGCCACATATCAGCGGGCGATACAGGGTTGTCTTCAAGACCAACTTCACCGAAATGTTGAGGACTACGTTGATGATGTGGTAGTCAAGACAAGAAATCCCAAGGATCTCATCGCTGATCTCACTGAGACGTTCGACAACTTACACAAATGGCGGTGGAAGCTTAATCCCGCCAAGTGTGTTTTCGGCGTTCCATCCGGAAAGCTCCTCGGGTTCATCATCAGCGAACGCGGCATCGAGGCTAATCCAGAGAAGATAGCAACTATCATGAACATGGAGCCGCCACACACCGTCAAGGATGTCATGAAGCTTACGGGCTGCATGGCTGCACTCAACCGCTTCATCTCCAAACTTGGAGAACGCGGGACTGAGTTCTTTAAGCTACTCAAGAAGCAAGACAGATTCCAGTGGACACAGGAAGCTCAAGTCGCCTTCGACAAGCTCAAGCTGTTCCTAACTACACCACCTGTGCTCACTGCACCGCTCCCGGGCGAAGATCTCTTACTCTATATTTCAGCAACCACTAACGTCGTCAGTGCCGCTATTGTTGTTGAACGCAACGAGGAAGGTCACCTTCAGAAGATTCAACGACCTGTGTACTTTGTGAGCGAAGTCCTCTCGGACTCCAACTCAAGGTACCCTCAAGTCCAAAAAATTCTATATGCTGTCTTAGTGACATCCAGGAAATTGCGGCACTACTTCGACACCTACAAGATTATTGTGGTTACTGGATATCCTATTGGCGAAATTCTCCATAATCAAGACGCTACAGGGCGTATCGCCAAATGGGCTGTAGAGCTCGGAACATACAGCATAGAGTTCCGCTCTCGCACGGCCATGAAGTCTCAAGTCCTTACCGATTTCATATCAGAATGGACCGAGCATAATCTTCCAGTCGTCACCACCAAGCCTAAGCATTGGATCATGTACTTCGACGGGTCACTCAAGCTGGAAGGTGGAGGCGCTGGAGTCCTGTTGATTTCACCTCGAGGAGATCAACTCAAGTATGTTCTGCAGATTCAGTTTGCTGTCACCAACAACGCTGCAGAATATGAAGCACTTCTTCATGGATTGAAGATGGCCATTACCCTCAGTATCAAGCGTCTGCTGGTGTATGGGGATTCAATGTTGGTCATCAAACAAGTAAACAAGGACTGGAATCGAAACCATGAAGACATGGATGCGTACTGTGAAGAAGTTCGCAAGTTGGAAAAACACTTTCTCGGCATTGAATTTCATCATGTCGAGCGAGATTATAATGTCGCTGCAGACGTTCTATCAAAGCTGGGTTCTTCCAGAGCAGAGGTGCCTAGTGGGGTGTTCGTCAATGAACTCTCCAAGCCATCAACTTCTGCAGCGGCAACTTCCGACGATACGACCTCAGCCCCTGAGGTTATGCTTATTGACGCCACTTGGAGCGCTCCAATTATAGACTACATCTTGCACGACAGACTCCCTACCGAGAAGGTAGAAGCTCAGCAAATTGCTCGTCGCAGCAAGTCCTATATTATAATTGGAGACACATTGTACCGACGAGGTGCACGCTCTGGCACATTGATGAAATGCGTCTCACAGCAAGAAGGAGTCAACATCTTGGAGGAAATCCACGTGGGTGAATGTGGCAATCATGCAGCTTCCCGCACTATCATGGGCAAAGCCTTCCGTGCCGGGTTCTACTGGCCTACAGCTCTACACGACGCTGAGGAAATTGTTCATCACTGCAAGGGTTGTCAATATTTCGCTCATCACTCACATTAGCCTGCGCACAAGATCAAATTGATACCTCCGTCATGGCCGTTCGCATGCTGGGGGCTTGATATGATTGGGAAACTACCCAGGGCGCCGGGTGGATTTGAATACTGTTTCGTCGCCATTGACAAATTCTCAAAGTGGATAGAAGTCTTTCCGGTTGTCAAACCAACCTCTGAGAAAGCAGTCTAATTCCTCCAAGAGTTGATTCTTCGCTTCGGGATACCACACCAAATCATCACAGATTTGGGTACTACCTTTACAGGAAATAAGTTCTGGGACTATTGTGAAGATCGCGGCATCGAGGTATCCTATGCCTCTGTTGCTCATCCTCGTGCCAACGGACAAGTTGAAAGGGCCAATGGCATGCTCCTAGATGGACTTAAAGCACGCATGGAATGAACCCTGAAGAAAGCAGAAGGCCGGTGGATGAAAGAACTCTTTCCAGTTGTCTGGGGCCTACGATCTCAACCCAGTAAAGCTACAGGGCAATCTCCTTTCTTCCTGGTGTATGGATCAGAGGCCGTTCTACCTGTTGACGTCATGCACGGTGCTCCTCGCATTGAGGAATTTCAAGAAGCCATAGCGGACGAGCAACGGATGCTGGAGGTTGATACTGCTGAAGAAGTACGACTGGCAGCCTTGTTACACAATGCTGCCTATCTTCAGGGTATTCGTCGATTTCATGACAAGAATGTGAAGACAAGATCATTCCAAATTGGAGACTTGGTGTTACGACGAATCCAGAATACAGTCGGTCATTCCAAGCTTACTTCACCTTGGGATGGTCCATTCATTGTTTCCAAGGTCCTCAAGCCAGGCACCTACAGACTTCAAACAGAAGATCGTGTGGATTTACCAAATCCTTGGAACATTGAACACCTACGCAAATTCTACGCGTAACTCCTTCACTACAACAGTGCTTCGGCATCGCAAGAACCAATTGCTTCGGCATCCAGAGTTCTTCCGTAAACATTGCTCCGGCAATACATGAACTGGTTGCTTCGGCACCATATGTTCTTTTGTACCGTTGTTTCGGCAACGAGATATATTTCAATAAAGCTCCCTTTACTGGGTTGTTCATTTTGTCTTCGTGATATCATTCAAAACTTCCGTGTTCTTTCTAAAACTCGGATAGTTTCTTCTTTCTGCATTCGGAGCCCATAAATGAGGTCTATCCGTGTTCCTTCGGAGCCGAGAACGGATCTGTTCCTCTAATTTTGCTACTCTGCGATAGTTTCCAGCTTCAAGCTGCCGCTCCGTGGGTCTTACTGGGTTTTTGCTTCGGCAAACCACATATAGTTTGTTCCCATGTATCCTCCCGAGGTACATTCTAAAAGATAGCTTATGCTATAAGAAATCTCCCTGGGTTTCTTCGGGTCCTTAACAGGGCTGCTTTTCGACAGTTAAAATTTACGCCATGTATATTTTGACTAAGTCCTGGTCATTGACACAGAGACAACCCAGGAATTCTTCGAAATTCTTGGTTTTTTCTTCAAAGCATGGAAATATTATATTTCATTACATAATACTTATATTACAATAATATTTGTTCCATTTACAATCTAAGGCTATGAGCAATTGCTTCAGCAACTGGCTCGGCCTCTTGCTTCAGGTCCCTGAAGGCGGCTTCAGTACAATTCGGCTCTGCGCCTTCTACAAGTTTGCCTATATCTACTTCAGGGTACCTAGATCTAATTACAGCAAGGACATGCACAAGACAGGCTTTTGATGATCTCTTGATGTAAGCCTTCAGCTGCCGTGGCATGGCCTTCAGGCGTTCCAGGAAAGATAGCGGCGATGCAGGGTCTTCCGGGACTAAGGCCTTCACCACCGGGTTCGCTGCCTTCTCTAGCAGTGATATCCGGTTCAAGGCTTTGGCCAGGTCGTCGTCTGACTTCTTCATCAGCCGCAAGGACTCTTCAAACTCTGACATCCTCCTGGTTGCCTGCTCAAGCTTCTCGTCCAGCGCCTTCTTGTCCGCAAGATTTTTCTGCGCTTGAACGAGTTCTCTGGATAGCTGATTCTTGTCTTCGCGAGCATCTTCAAGGTCCTTGGCAAGCTTCTTTTGCTGCTCAATGACTTGAATCAACTGCGCGTCAGCATCCTTGCGTTGTTGGACTGCTACTCTGAGTTCTTCTTTGATAACATCGTGTTCGGCAGAGAGAGTCTTCAACGCTTCTTCGTGATGGTTGGCCAAGTTGGACCAATCCGTCATCTTGCTCTGGGTTGTTTTCAACTGCTGTTGCACCCCTGCTCACACAAGACAATGACAGAGTTGTTATTCTACAAAGGCAAAGGATATTTCGTTACAAGATTCTGGTAGTGACAGAGTACCTTTGAGCTCTGCTTTCGCTGCTGCAAGTTTCTTTTTCATGTCCTCCTTCTCCGCGACCAACTCCTTGGTTCGCAGATGTAAGGTTCGGATCATGTCGGCGTCTTCCGCCTCCTGGAGTTTGCGGTCTTCGCGTTCCCGCTCCAGCTCCTTTTGGAGACGGTCCGCCTTGGCGTGCATCAAGGAGATGTTGTGGATATACTCTGTTTTCTTCCTTGATGCCTCGCCGACGGCCTGCAAAACAATTATCATGAGATATATTCATATGGCACTACAAGAACAGGGTTGTTTCACAGACCTTGAAGTAGGCTACCGCTCTCTCGGCGTGGTACAATCCCCTGTCAATATGTGCCTCATCCTCCTCCGCATCCAAGATATACTCGAAGCCTTGCGGATTTGGATTGAGCATTGGATCGTAGCTCCTGATGCGGAAGCTACCGATCGCTTCTTCAGCTCTAGTACCCCTGGGTACTCTGGGGATTTCTTCAATGATTTGCTCTTGGGTTGATGATTCAGCTTGGTTACCCCTTGAGCACTCTGCTTCTCCCCTGATCTGGGTTGTCTCCGTGACGCTCGGGGGCTCCGCAGAGTTCTGGTCACAGCGTTCTAGTTCAGATTCTTCAATCACTGCCTATGTGACCAGATGTTCAATGTCTGCCAGTACCTCAGCAACTGTTTCTTCAACTTGTGCTCCTTCTGGTACTGGCAGGTCTGATGGCACAGCCGTTTGAACTACCGGCAGGGTTGTTTCTGGCATCACCCTGGGTTCTTCGGGCACTGTGGCCTCTGGCTCTACGGCTGCATGGTCGACTGGGGGCTCTTCCCTGGTTGTTGCTGGCATTTCTTCAACTCTGGAACAATAACTTTGTTAGTCACAACAGTTTATTACGAAGGTATATTTCGTACTGCACGACAAAATACTTACATGGTGGAAGGCCGCATGGGGATATCTGGCTCCCCCAAGGTGAATTCCTCTTCAGCTTCCTGCTCCGGCGCCGATGGTCCAGCTGGGCAGGGTTCCTCAACCACTGGTTTTGTCCTTACGAAGGGCGCGGAGACAGGGTTGAAGATGTTGTGAATAATTTCCTCTTCTGACAGAGGATTCTGGGCGCCGCCACCTTGTTGTGATCGGCTTGTTCCGATCTCACCGATGGATATCCCCACAGATGATGGCATCTTTGGTTTTGGGGGTATCTTTGCCCTTTCCTCTGGTATGGTCCTGGCTCGGGGCTTGGGCAGAGTACGTGCTCTCTTGGGCACAGGTGCTTGTACCTCTGTTGGTGCTGGCCTCTTGGACCTTTCACCTCCCTTGGAGGTTGCCTCTGCCTTGGCATGGGTTTCTTCTGACGCCTGTTGTTCAACATGAGCAGCTGGCTCGTCAGATTCTTCAGTTGCAGATTGTATGTGTTGGCGCACTTGATCTCTTACCCCTGGATCCACACAGCGCGCCAACAAAGCTGCTTCTTCGGTGTTGGTTGGGTCCAGGGGCGGCAGACTCACATAAAGTGAACGCCGGGCTTCATACTGTGATGATCAAGACATTAGTTCATAATATTTTTCAACAATAAGGCAATATATTGCTTTCAGATATAGTTCTTACCTCAGGTGTCATGGTGATTGCAGAAATTTCCATTATCTCTGGAAATTGTTCGTCGTTGACCACCAGAAACTTCTTCAAGAGTTCGTTTATTCTCTTCTCTGACATATCTCCGGTGGCATTCCTTGAGGGGTCAGCTTCTCCAGAGTACAAGTACCCTGGATTACAGCGTTGTTTGCACGGTTGGATTCTCCTCAGCAGGAATGAACGATACACCATGGCTCCTGTCAGCCCTTGTGATTTCAGATCTCTGATCATACTAAGCAGCTCAGGGATCTGCATCGCTTGATTAACTCCAATTGTTTCACTCCAGAATGGCTTCATTACTGGAGGATTCCCTGAGCGGCTAGGTAGTTGTGGCTGGTGGTTCCAAGCGTAGAACCACTCCTTCTGCCAGTCCTTCAGGCTCTCCTTGGTTGTATACTCCAAATACACTGGCCTCATGCCCTGACGGAACTGGATTACTACATTTCCTACCACCTGTAATGGTCCGCTTGAGGTTTTTACTCTGAACAGGTGGCGGAACAACGCAAAATGCGGATCTATTCCAAGAAATGCTTCACAAAGGTGGATATAGATTGACAGATTCAAGATTGAATTGGGATTCAAGTGACACAACTCAATCCCATAAAACTGCAAGACCCGGTGGAAGAAATCGCACGTTGGAAGACCAAACCCAACTTCGTAAAAAGCTTTCCATACCGTCAGCTCTTCGGTTTCTTCAGTGGGGTACTCGTGCCCATACGCGCACCTCCACCGACTGATTTCTTGGGCTGCTAGGAACCCATCTGCTTCCAGCGCCTTGACATGCTTCTCTTTCAGATTACTGGTTGGCCAGTCACTGATTGGATCTTCAATGATTGGCATGTCTCCTACGGACGCTGCCTTTTCGGTCGTCATGGCCTCCTTCATGGCTTCCGCCTTTCTCTTTGCACCTTTGCTTCGGCTGGATCCTTCACCACCGGCCATTGGGGTCTTTTGAGACTTGGTGTGGATTGGATCTAGGTTGGGGGAGGTTGCGGAAGTTTTGCGCGATCTCTGGATTGCAAGCAGAGAAGCTGTCGCAAACCCTAGATCTGTTTCGCAAAAAGCGTGCGGATACCAAGGGGCGCGGACGGTTTATATTGGCTTTTCGAAGCATTACTTCGGTACTTTTCAATTTTGGACCTTTCTTGATCCTATATTTGAATTCGTTCAAATTTAGGCTCGGGGGCTGTGGACATATTTTCAGGAAATATTTTTCTGAGAATTTTCGGCTTCAATTGATAAATTTATGAGGAGTTCTAAAAGAACTCGGGTTTCTTCGGAAATTGATTCTCTTTTGGTTCGGACTTCGAAAGAGCCTCGAATTTCTTCTTCAAAGATAAACGAGGCTCGGGGGCTGCCCAATTGGGCGCACCTAGTCGGTGCGCACCAATCCGAACTTCGAGAAGATTTATGAGCACATCATTACCTATTGAACAACATGGTTGCAACTTCCAAGAGCAAAGAACCCTGTGGGTCTCAAAGAACCCTGGCGGATTTCAAAAGAACTCTGGAGGACCTCAAAGAACCCTGGCGGATTTTAAAAGAACTCTGGAGGACCTCAAAGAACTCTGTACTTTCAACAAGGCTGTTCTTCAGGAGATAAGGTGCTCGGGGGCTTGTGGGTGTAGAGTCCTAACGGACTAAACAACCCTGGTGGCCCATCCTGTGGGCCGGCCCATGTACAAGACTTGACGCACAAGACAAGGATTAGTCCTAGTCGGTTTGGATAAACTGTATCAGGGAATTAGAGATTAACTTGTAAAAGTCTCCTAGTCCTATACGGTCTCCATGTAACCCTGCCCTCCGGACTATATAAGGGGAGGCAGGGACCCCCTTCAAAACATCTCATCAATACAAGATACACCATACAGGACGTAGGGTATTACGCTCCGGCGACCCGAACCTGTCTAAATCGTCTCTTGTCACCTTCGGCTCTAGATTCTCGACTTCTCCCTAAACCCTTCTCTCGGGGCACCCCCTCGAGAACGTTGTCAGCATAATTTGCCGACAATATCTTCCAACATTCTTCATATAATTGGCAAACATCATCCATAGCTTGATTCATATTATGTCTTATTGTCCATTTGTGCTAAACCTTTGCTCACCCTGCATGGCCCATCGCAGCCGAGCTTTGCTTACCCTTCATCATGTTGCCATATAAAACCACTTAAACCATGCATCATCAATGTATTCACTCTCATTTTGAGCACCATGATTGTTAACTAGTTCATCATGTTTTTTCCACTATGTTTGTTGATCACCAATTTATCAAGTTCTTCCTCTTGTTATTCATCAACTCATGATGTTCGTTTCTTTCACATCCTCAAATTATTGATTCGCAACTAGTGAAGTATCAAACTTTTCATCTCGACGCTGTGAGATAGTGGAACTAGGCGGTAGTATGACACATGGTACAAGTATTCGAATTATATGGTAGCTCTCACATGAAAAATTCAATGCAAAGATCTCCGATGACAAATTGTAGGTCGTTAGTTGATGATGCTTAATTAATTGCGCCACAAGTAATTATGCATCATTTGCTAACGACGCACACATACTAGTATGACACATGGGAGTCCTAGGATCATCAAATCTTTAAATCAACTCCTAGGAATTTAATGCATAAATACATAATTGGATTAGTACATACTTTTCAAATTAGGGGATATGCTCAAGGCCTTGTCTTCTTTTTCTTGTTCTGCTTGATGATATTCTGAGCATTGGGCTCTTCCTTCGGTTTTACCCTCTTGCCCTTAATCTTGTGGCTCAGCTGCAGTACATGAATGCAAATATAAATCAGTGATTTATATTTCCACGCATTCTCATATTCTAAACAGAACTAAAAATGCTAAACCATTCTGTACCTCAATCATGTATATATTTTATATATAAGAACTATACATTTGTTAAATATAATGACATGTCTATAACAAGCTAGGAACAAATAAACTAATTAAGCCAATTTCTAGGTATGTTCTGGTCATGAGCAAGGATCTGAGTGGTGAATCTATGAAAAAAGTAATTTCTGTGATTTTATCAGCAATTTACATGAACATCTCCTATTTATTTCCAATGAAACATGTTATAATAGAAATAAAATAACATTAAATATCAAACTATGTTTTATGGACATGAAACATTTACTGTAGATAAATATCATAAAAGGGCTCAACTGTAATTTTTTTTATTGAATTTACCATGTATTAGAATTATCTATATGCAATAAAATCCTTCAACAACATCAATTTTTTTGGCACAGGTTTAATAAGTAATCTATCATGTTGAACGTTTCCTTGTGTAGTGCAGTGTCTAACAGCGCGAAAAAATTGGATTTATATTTTAAAAATGTATACTAAATTTACTATGATTTTGCCAAGCTCTCAGCCTATTTAATCAATTTGCTGGAATAAGTAGACCCTAAAATCTGCCCACCCCCAACTTTTGTTACACAGATCCTAGAGCTACCCAAACCCAATTGGAGTCAACCCATGGTCAACAATGGCCAGCCAAGCCATGAGAGAGAGAGAGAGAGATGACTCACACAAGGCTAACAACCCAGTCAGATCAGGAGAAACCCCCTAGTTTTGACGTAATGGGCCTTTGTCAGAATCCATGAGAATGCATCACCAGGGATCAGAATTAATTTCTATGCCATTTTGAACATGCGAGGGTTAATAATTATTGTCATAGGAGAACCAGTGAACTTTTAATGACTATAAAGAAAGGCAAAAGGAGCATCCGTCTTGCAAGTTAAAGATCGACACGATAAACTACAAAAAGAAGAGGTTGAGGCGTTGAGCCGATCAGCCCTTGACCGATCACTATAGGGCGAATCTAACACCAGGAAATGGAAGATCCAAACCTAGCATATTCCTTGGATCGATCTTATTCCCAAGAGTTACAAAGAGTATTGATCCAGACCATATATCTCCAATAAACATGTATTGTACATGTGTAATATATCAACTTATACTTCCCGTAGAGTTGTAGAGATGTTGATTTTTATTTCCTATACTTCACTATGCTTGTCAGTGTTATTGCTACTGTAGTCTTTTTCGATGATGCTTGTCTCAACATTCTACTTCCTCGTGTTGTCAATATGCTACATGTCCTCCATACATATCCTACACTAGTAGAGAATCGTTCATTCATCCCTCTACTAACCGGTTGTCTTAAAACCGAGGGCCCTCGGACCATTTAGTACCGGCTCGTAACATCAACCGGTACTAAATGGGTACTAAATAGTGTCATTTAGTACCAGCTCGTAACACCAGCCGGTACTAAATTTTGATATTTAGTGTCGGCTGGTGGGTCGGGGAGTATAGTTCAAAAGGAAAGCATATCCCACTCAATCATAAGTGGTGCATATGTGGGATGGTACATGAGGTTATGCACGAGGGCAGATGTTGTGAGTTCGAATCCCACGAACCACGCACTCGTATTTACACGTGAAAAATTCGCATGACTTGTGACTTACAAAATTTATTCTTTATTTTTTTTTGCTCGAAATCAGGCTGGTGCCGGTACTAAATGGCCGACCGCGCCAACCCCGTGGCCCCGTTAGTACCGGAAGCTCGGTACAGGACGCGTAATCGATATTAACACAGCTTTGCGCCCGGTATGTTCTCTAGCCGTGCTAAATCCTAATTGACCCTAAATTATTGGTTAGATAGCGATGACATCAATGCTTGCATCATCCTGAAAGCATATTTGCGAACAAACTTTGTTGCTCCATGGATTCTCGAGTAGGTACCAGCGCAAAATTTGCATACGTGATGTGTGACAAATTACCCCACGGATTCTCGGGTAGGTGCCAACACATGATTTGCTTACGTCGATGGTAAATAATAATTGATGGTTTCTTCAATGCTTTTGGGTCGCTGATAGGGTCGCATGCTCTTTTACACGCGACCGCTCATCCATTATCGTGGTCCTTTGCGGATATAGTTGGCTCAGCTAGCCAAGTGCATAGCTCTTGGGAGAGAATGTGTGTTTGCTCGTGCACCCAGGAGGCTGCAGGTTCAACTGCGCTTTTGTTGCTTTATTACTTCTGCTTCGTGATCCTGAAGCACGCTGCCAATGAAATAATTCTTGGCTTGTGAATTAAAAATCTAGTTGAGACATGATGAGCAGCTTCAGCCTCCATCTTTCCTTTTTTGGAAGAGTATCATTAGTCCTTGGCTCCTTGCGTTATCATCGTTACCGACTTTTTCTCTCAAAATAATAAACATGGTCTCATGGATGTACCCTTTTCCTTTCAGCTGCAGAGAACTAGAGAAGGCATAGTCATACGCTGCTAGCCAGTCTCTCATGTTGAGATCGTGGTTAACATGTGGCGGTGTGTGGCGTCTCTTAGATTTTAGGCCAGTCAGAAGAGGTACTTCATCCATTGACCGAGGTCTTCAATTGCACTTCTACTTTCATTTGCACCCAAGCCGAAAACGGTCGTTGCTGGTGTTTGATCCCTGCTGATTAATCAGCGGACCACTAAAAAATATGGACATGACAATGGTTTTGCAGTTCAGAATTACGATATTGCAAATGAGCCGGTATATTGCTGGAAAATATTTGTGCTTATCACTGCTACCTATTAACCGAGAACCGACAACCACACCCACTAAATTCGTGAAAACCAATGCAAGTTTCATAGCTAGGAATGAAAAGGAGTATTGGTCTGTTCTTAACACTCCGAAGTTCACGTCATACTTTAAAATGCAATGTCGGCGAACGCAAAACTTGAGCATACCAACGGAATTAACACATGATCACACTCCTGTCAAATATGCAGTGTGTTCCAAATAGGGGTATAAAATGTAAGAAATAGCTCATCATCAATGTCCAACGTGAGCACAGCATCTGCTACACATTATATATAGTTGAAATAGCTGTTCCTTTCACACTTTCTCATGCAAGATAATAACTGTTATTGTGGTTTATTGGAGAGATCATTCTACAACCCATTGATATGAAGAGGTATTAACTATTAAGGTACATATATGCATTAAGGAAAAACGATTAACCGAAGCAGAGTAAGCAGTTCTGTATCTCACCTAGGCCCTGATAAATGTGACTCAGAAGGCACATAGGAAGAAGTTAATGCCACTGCATTGGCATTGCTTGACGCAAAACTTGGAACAAAAGTGCAGTCAGCTGGGGCCTCCACGCTCGTCACGCCTTCCAAAGCCCTGACGACCGTTGACATCGACGGCCTTCTGCCACTATCAACCTGCAAGCACCACATTGCAAGCTTCATCGTTTGCACTACCTCCTCCATATAGAATTTCATGCCATTGCTGCTACTGTCTACCAAATCAGACAGCTGACTTAACCTTGCCTTTTCCTGAAGCAGGCTTATCAAATGGATGTTCTCATCGGCAAGAGATTCATCCAAGTTTTCTCGACCACAGATAATTTCAATCATCACGATCCCAAAACTATAAATGTCAGCTTTCTCCGTGATCTTTGAACCCAGCCACTCAGGTGCAAGATATCCGCGTGTTCCTCGCATTCGAGTCATTACTTTGCTTTGGTCCCCGTTGATCATTTTGGAGAGTCCAAAATCTGAGAGCTTTGCATTGAATCTGTCATCTAGGAGGATATTCTGTGGCTTGATGTCTAAATGAGCAATCTTTTCCTCACATTCTTCATGGAGGTAAGACAAACCCCTAGCAATTGCCAATATGATATTACGTCTAATTTTCCAAGAAAGAGTGAAAACTGGACTTGAGCGGAAGATCCATCTATCCAATGAGCCATTGGACATGTACTCATACACAAGGAGCCTATGTGATTTCTCAGCGCAAAATCCTACCAATCGGACTAGATTAACCTGATGGATTCGGCCAATCGTCTTGACCTCTGCTAAGAATTCTTCCATTCCTTGATCCACACCCTCCAAGCGTTTGACAGCGATGGTTTCCTTGCCTATCGTGCCTTTGAAGACCGACCCAAAACCACCAACTCCAAGTTTCGTGGAGAAGTTCCGCGTGGCAACCTTCAACTCATGAAAGGAGAACCACTTTGGTGTGCCAGGTATGCCATCAAAAAGTGGTTCCTCGTGTTTCTTGCACTTTTTCCATATCACAGCTGAAACAAAGATTGATGTTATATAAAGGCCTGCAATTGTGGAGGCAATAGCAGTAATGACCCTCCTTCGTTTTTCTGAATAATTATCTTTTATCTTGAAAAATGCTAAAACAGGATCTGCTAAATCTTCTGTAAGCAAAATTAGATTCTTCTCTGATAACAGCAAGCAGTTACCAGAATCATGACCATAACTGGAATTCTGAAAAAGCACTACTTTGCAAGAGCAATCCAACAAGCAAGAATTCATGCAGACACGTTTTGGAGTATCTTGAGTTGCTAATGATAAGAACATGTTTTGACTGAAGTAAGAAACATTGTAGAGTGGCATCAGCTGGTGGTCATGAACATGGTCACAGGAGCTGCTTGTTAAGGGTTTGCATCCAGCATCAGGATGCCGTTCATCTTGAAACCTAAAATAGCTCAAACTGGGACAAGAACATTGTCCATTACTGCAAACACCGTAATCATCACATGCCAATGGGTAATCACAAGAGTTCATGGCAATGCTTAATACATCAAGAACCATAAGCAATTCTATGTTTGGCATCACCATCTCATAAAGCCTCAAATGCCCATCTGACTCTAGCTTCATCAATTGCATTGATGGCGCTAATGGTAGTAAGAAAATTTTATCTGGGAACCCAAGACTGCCATTGACAAATGCATAACATGTTGTCGTTCTATAAGTTGGTGGTGTAATAGCTTGGAACAGCTGTATATAGGTTGCTGGTTCGAAAGAGTACTGCAGCCCATCCAATTCTGCAGAAAAATAGATCCTTGCATCAGGCCATTTTGTGTTTGAGGGTTTTGCACTGAGATTCTGTCCCCTACAAAGTGCTTGACCCAAGACCAGAGTGTCTGTTGGGTGGTCAAAGGACCGCCACACAGAGTAGTTATTCTGATCGAAGAGCACAAGGTTTCCTGAAACATCTAGGCTCATGCGTGAAACCAGTCTGTTCTTTGTTTCTGTGGACCAGATTATGGTCCCATCGCCATCCTGTAGGAGCAAATCCCCATCTCTGGTGAAATTTAAAATGGCATCAACACTTACAGGATTTTCAGGGTTTGCAGACCAGATGACTGGAGCTTGGGGTCCCCAAAACACAACTGAGAGAATAAATGAATGTCCATTTCTTGTGTAGAATCCAAAAAAGGTTCTGTAAGAGCTGCTGCTAATTTCAAGAACAGGAAAGATACTAGTACCTCCTGCATGCACGTGTTCCATATTCAAAATTTTCCAGAAGTTAGGGGAAGCTAGAGTAGAGATCTGGGCAACAACAGTGGGATGAGAAGCGAAGAAAAACAGTAAAAGAAAGGCTAACAACATGTTAATTTGTTTCATGGCCAAGATTTTTTACTCGAGATCAAGAAATAACTTTGCAGCCCATAGCTGAGATCTTAGATGGAACAACTTTAGGAATTTGGGATATAATCGGGCTCCAATCAATCCCTAATCTGCTTCTATGTTTTTTTTTTTGGAGAGTATCACAAACTGGATTTTGGCATAACCTCTATCATATATGCAACTGAAAGACACAAGAGAAACCAGAATTAGGTACACTTATTTTGCAAATACAGAAAGTATGGAGGGAAAAAGTTGGGAAAAATCATTGGAGTGTGTCATTCAGAGGATACACCATATGAAATTTGATACTTCTCTCCTAAAAGAATATTCAAAATAGAAATGTATTGATTCTGCTTCAGAATCATAGAGTAGTTGCTTGACCATCTGAGATCTTATCTACTTAGAATTTTGAGATAAAAGGACCAACCTGACTCACCCTTGTTCTTTGAATTATTTCGAACGCATCAGAGAATCTCCGCCATAGTCGAGTTTATAACTGAAGAGCATCACAGTCTGGACTCTGGAGTAATTTGTACTGCCTATGAAAACTCAAAGACACAAGACATCACAGTCAGAAGAAATTTAAAAGAATGCAGGGAAAAGAGGCTTAGGGAAAGCCATTAATAGTGTGAATCGAGGTATACCAGTAGATGGCTGAAGCTTCTTCCAAAAGAATACTAAAAGGAAAGGTTTATATATCTTGATTCTTGAGAATAGATAAGAACAATAGAGTGATGCTTGGTGATTCAAGCAATCCAATGTTTGTCTATAATAATTTGAAGATGAAAATGGTCCTACAACTAGAAAGACCATAAGATATGTTTCTTTGTACACAAAATGCAGATAGGACAAGAAAGAAAGGGAAGAGTCAAGCCATCAAGTCGTACCTGAGTGCGAGCCCTCTTCCTATCTAAGGGTCCAATATGCCGGCTTCCCAGCCTTGGACTGTTTTGCAATGGTTGCCAAACTACAGGTCCACTTGTTGCCTGTATTGCTTTTCCATACCTTTCTACTTTCTTAGTTCCAAATTACAATTCGTTTGACGTTTTTGGACCTCAAGTTTCACCAAATTTGTGCAACTATAGTCAAATTTAAGTCATTTTTGAAAAACTTCTATAAATAAAGTAAGCCATAACAAAAAAATATAATATTTTACACAATTTTTTCAATAAGACAAACGGTTAGGGTAAAAAGCCAAACAAATTATAATTTGAAACTGAGGGAGTAGCATCAAAGTTCTAAGACCCCAATAGAGGTGGGTGTCATGTCCAAATAATGTCCAGTAGCATAAAGTTTGAATAGTCAAGTAATGATACATCATGAGCTGGTCAAAGCAAAATGCTTACTGAAGGCATGAACACCATAGCTCTGAAGGTGCACTCGATTGTGTTTTCGATGTATGATTGAACCTTTCTGGTTGCAGAGCAATATAGAGCATACACGACTTAAAAAATAGAAGGTGCCAAACAACACTGGAATTGCAAAACAACGCGGGCAAAGTACTCACTACATTTGGGATTGGACTGGAGGCGCCACTAGCATAGGGGTCGAGTAGAATAGCCTCTGCACAGGATTGATCTATCTGTTGATCTGGAGGTGAGGCGTATGGGGAAAGGGAATGTCGGTCGAGCAAGGCGCTGCGGTGTGGAGTCGGACTTCAGGACGTTTCAATTCATTACGCGACAGTTGCCAATTTGGCGTCGCTGGAGTCTGGCGTGGACATGGGCGGCGGCGTGTGTCGAGCAGGATGTATGGATGTGGGCTGTGGGGCTCTCTTCGGTCACCTGTGTGGATATGGACCTTTCTATGGAATGTCTAACTTTCTATGGAATGTCTACCTAAAACCGTTTCCACTCACTTATTCCTCACGTTCTCAACCAATACCTGCTCTCTCCCAAAAAGAATGTAACCATGGGTTACATGTCAATAAAAGTGGTTCATATTTGACCAAATTTCTAGCAAATTATATACACATTTATGACACTTTAAATAAATATAATATGGAAATATGTTTTACAATTAATCTAATGATAATTATTTCATATCATAAACATTGATATTTTTTTATCTATAATTAGTCAAACTTAAGGTCCTAAAACATAGCATTGTGCTAGAATTATATTCTTTTTGGACGGAGGGAGTAGAAAATAACATGTTGGTAAATAAATTAATCAAGAAAATGCAAAGTCAATGATGCAGAGATCTGTTACACACAGCCAAAGCTTTTACTACATGGAGAAAGACGTTTGAATAAGTGGGGGTTTCGTTACGCATTTACCAAAACTTAGAAGTACTTAACTGTGCATTGTAATTAATGCTCATGAAACTCTCACTGAAACCAGGCTAAGGCTGATAACTCTCGGAGTTAAGGCAGCACTCAAAATGAGGATCGAATCATGGATAAGGATAACCTACAATGATCATGTTCTCCTTTTTCTTCTTTGGCCTTCAAGCCTTTGTAATCTTTCGCTAAATATACCATTCATTATATAGTAAGGTCCTCCTGCTGATTTCCTCAAACGAAAAAAGAGAGAGAAAGCGAACGGAAGGCTACACGTTATGATTTGTTCACGCTAGGAAACAAAGTCATCAATTTTTCTTACTCCTCGTCAGGAAAATATGTATGATTAATGAGCCAATTATCATCATCATCATTATTATTATTATTATTATTATTATTATATATAAATAAAAGCAGTCTAAATTAAAACACTGATTCATGCATTTTACTCAAATTATAAATCATGGCTATTAAGGTTTTTTTTCCCTCAACACATTAAGCTGGTAGCCTGATGCATCCATTAGCCACAAAAATCCTACATAATTGGATAATTTTGTGTGTGTATGTATGACTAATTATTGGTGGTCCAGACTCCAGCACAGTGGCTAAAATCACAATACACCTTTTTTTTTCATGTATAACAACACTGTTATCCTCTCTAGCCCCTTATTGGCTACGTAGAACAACGTGACATAAGTCAAATTAGCAGCATGATTGAATCACACAAACGTTATATTAACGCGTCAGAGTATTAACAAATGAGACACATCCTTTCAATTGCTTGTATTGACTGCATCTTGCTGATATTACCACCAGTAATGCACCTACATACTATATCCTAAGCCGATCAAATGTCCTAACCATCAACTCTCCCACCTCACTTTGTGGCCGCATGGCCTCACATCAAGCTCACTTAGTCAATCGAACTCATCTGCGGCCCTGCACATCCTCCTTTCATCTGTCGCCATCACTTTGTCGTACATGAAGAAATTAAATGAGACTGAGTTATGAGTAGACCAACGTAATGAATGAATATGATCAATATGAGATTTCTGGAGTTGAATAATACTCGGAGTAACAAGTTGACTAAAGCAATGAATGGATATGATCAATATCCTTCTATCTATAAAATATGAGCAATTGAATTAGTTGACCATCAACGATCGCTTAGGATCCCTAAGTGTAAACATAACCATTCGCAAATTATACATGTTGCAAAATAAGGAAAAGGGCTCTGTCCATCCAATCATTTTTCCACGTCGGATGATGACACACATCTCATGGTCAATCTTAATCCAACCCTACAAAATGGCTTCAGAGCTATCGGTCTTATTGGCATAGTAGAGTGATCTTAATCGCACTTTTAAAAGTATGATTGCCAAACTAAAGCACAAAATCACGTACAATGACCTTGCATGTGTCTCTTATATTAGAACTTTAGAATGAAAATGAAATCGTGGGCATTACAACAACATGACAAGAGCTAAAAAGTCAAGAAAGCTAACAACAGAAACACCGGCTGATAGCATTACAGCATCAACACATGCCGCACATCCGCTACTGCCTATATGAAACACGAACATCGACCACTTAAATGGTTAGCTTTTAGCCTACTAGGAAATTAGCCTTAGTTTCAGAAGCTCCATTACAACAACGTCAGACGATGGGGTTCAGGATTTATATATATATACAGACAGTTATACCACCTTTGAGAAGAATACACTGGAGGTAAACTGGAAAGCACGTTACAATGGAACCACACGCGGCAGGTGCCACAACACAGGGTCAGCAATTAAATATGTCAACAGGACTCTGGAAATTTCCTGGCCCCATGACTGCACAAGTTATGACGCAGCAATCTGCAGCACTTAAATTTTCATTTCTGTATGATGAGTACCATATCAAAAGGTCTGCAGTAACACAGACATCTACGCACCAACTCATCAGGAAAGCTGGCTATCGTTATAGCTCACTTTCACGCTATTCATGAAAAGTATTTCAATTAAGAAAAAGCATTCTCCTAAATTATCAGACAGCTGTTTTAGACTTACCTTTAAAAATAGGCATAGTAAAGAATAGGAACGGACAGGTGTGTTCCTTACAAACTATATCAACCACAATCAAATAGGCATAGTAAAGAATAGAATTGACTCGTGAAATAACACGATTCCACTCTCCTATGACTAATTAGTATCAAAATCACACTCAGAACTGGCCATCAGTGTATCAAAAAACTGGCAATCTTAAATCAAATTCAAATTGAAATTTCCTTTTACATATGGATAGCACTTTGCTGGATGGCCCATATGTTCTGTTGGGAATTGTTCAGGATTTGAAGTTCATTGAAGAAAGAAAAAAAATGCAGTTATCGCAAGATTTCAGGTTATTAATCCTTACAGATTAAAATAGTTGACTGGTTATAGTGCGTGATTTAATAAAAAATATATTGGTTTCAGTTTCATCTTTCTTTACTTCAGGCAACTGATTGTATTGCGAAATGGAGTGTTAACATTCAATGAAGTGGGATGAGGCATGATCGAAAGATCAATCCAGAGTGTAATGGCACAAACAAGAAACCTCAAGCAAAAGAACTGGGCACAGATTACAAAAAAAAAATAGGAGTTTGAGCTAACTTAGTTGGTTACATAACCTACCAATGTAGTTTCTTGAATCTTGATAAAAACCATCCTCACAAAATGCTGCCTGATTTTAAAAAATACTGCTGTTGTATAGGATAATGGATAGGATAAAATCAGAACATTTTGAGTTCTGCGGGCTGTAACAAACTGCAGTTGGGTGGCATGTAAATCACTAAATCCATGAAAAGAGAAACGCACAAATGCTTCCCTAAAATGAGCAACAAACCTCCCCAACGACTATGAGTCAACGACATTAACCAATGACAGCAGCCACAATTCCAGGTGGAACAACAGCCCTTCCTGAACAATATTAATTACTTCACCACTCAGTCTTTGTGACCCTGGCCCTGGCCTCTCATTTGAGTGCATATATTTGTGGATAGTTTCCGGAGCATAGAGGCATTTCTTGTAAGGGAAATATTAGTGTTTATATTTATGTAAATGTACTATTACCATTACTTTAAATATCTACCAGGAGGCACAGTGGAAAACTATAAGCTATCATTGAAATGGAACATGACTGAAGCAACTATCAGTTACTGGCAGACTACCTACTAGGTTGTTGGAGATTGAAATTCTGTCTCATTTCACGAGCGGATGATAGAGCTGCCTAGGCATACAATTGAAGAAAATCTAGAGGCAAAAATCTAATCACAAAGCTTTGCACTTGAATAACAAAGTGCAAGATTGGCAACAGGAAAAACTATTGAAGCAGGGATTCAAATCAATAAGATAAGAGAATCATTTAGACAGTGGCAGAGATTGATTGGAAATTTAGAGGGAGACAACACTTGATATAGTTTAGATTACATGTGGACGAGGGAGCACATTTCATGCAAATTTAGTCTCAACCTTTCAGGCCTAATACTTTCCCTGTTAATTAGCATAGATAACCCATCCTGACTGTAACTGAATGTCTGAACTTCGCCTCTGATTATGGAATACTAGCACTTACAAAAAACAACTGTTAGCTAACCTAGTTCTTCATGTTTATACTTAAAGCAAACCACTTCATGTTTATACAAAAAAAAGACATTTACATCAAGAATCAAGGAAAATAACATAATTTCAATTACGTCATCATTGGGCTGAAGCATACAAGTCAAGAGAATAACCTTATCATCCCTGGTGGTGTTGTTCCAGCAATATCTCAACTCCTGGATCCAGGACATGTCCAAACCACCGGACACTCTCCTCTGCATCCAGCCCGGACACTCGGGGCAACACTGTCCACACACCATCTGCCGCATCAAACATGACCAGCCTCCCATCCACAGCATTGTACAAGCAAACAATCCCCAATCTGTCTGCAGCCTGAAAATGCCAGAAACTGCCATGCCGTCCAGCCACCAACTCATTGAACACCTCTGCTGGCATCACACCCACCTCCCTCCATAACTTCTCGCCCTCCAGCAACCACACAACCACCTGTTCCACCTCCCCCAATCTCTCCACTCCGCCAACCAAGAACAGCCTTCCATCGTGCACAAACAGGTGGGCCGTAGTGAGACCTTGAGGCATCACAACCGGCATCACCTCCCATGTCCCCATCGTGAGATCGAACACCAAGAGAGAGTCGGGCCCACGGCCGAGGACGAAGAGCTGACTGCGATCGCCGGCGACCGCAGCGTTTCCCAAGAGCGAGATAGGCACCGGCAGATCGCCTCTAGAGGCCCACTGCCGGGAGGGATTAGCGTTGTCTAGGGTGTACGAGCGGACGATCGCGCCAGTGCTGACGGCAACGAGGATGCAGGAGGAGATGGGGGGCGGCTGGACGACGACGGAGAGGAGGTAGGAGCCGTCAGGAATCGGCGGGAGGAAGTGGAGCGTGGCGTAGGTGATGAGGCGAGAGGGCGAAGAGGAGGAGACGAGTGGATAGGAAGGGGGGCAGAGCGCTGCAAGAGGCGGCGTGCCGCGGATGCGGCGGGAGAGCGGGTGGACGGCGAGCCGCGGTGTGAGGAGGAAGAAGGCGTCGAGGCGATGCGGGGTGAGGAGGGCGTGGAAGCCAGGGGAACGGAGGAGGCGGCGGATCGCGCGGGAGGAGGCGGCGACCGGGAGCAACTCGGTGACGGGGATGAGGGAGAGGATGCGCTCCTGGAGGTGCGCCGGGAGTGCGTCCCACGGGCAGGCGCCGGAGTCGGTGGTGGTGGAGGAGGAGGCCATGTCCACGGAACGAAATGGGGATCGGTGGATTCGGTTTCTTCTCATCAGCTGCGGAAGTGCGGTGGAGAGGGAAATGGGGAGGGGAGGGAACCGGCGAGGAAGAAACAGTGGGGATGTCTCTTGGTCGTGGGCCTGGAAGGCAGTAAGACGCAGGCAGGTGGCGTTGCCTGTTTAAGAAGGATTTGTTTTCGCTTCTTTTTTTAGTTAATTGCATCCACCCTACAACAACTTATCAGGTGCGTGTAAATAGGTCCACTAACTTGCAAAATACTTAATTTAGTGCAACAACTTGGTATGTAGGTGCGGATTGGTCCAATAACTTATAAACACTTAATTTAGTGCAACAAATTGGTAAATTAGTGCATACAGAGTCCAAATGTTACACTAACGTGTATTTGGCCATGAAAACAGAAAATACATGGTATATTTACATTCAAACAAAAAACATTAACCATTGTGTGGCCATTAATATTCACGTTAACAATGATGATATACTTATCCAAGATAAGAACCTTTATTATGAAATTAAAAAATATACTCACATTAGAAATAAGAGATATTTTGTTTTCTCCATATAAAATATTTTTCTTCTAAGTCTGACAAACAATTTCTATAAAGCAATATCAGCTTGATTTATGCATATTTATGTTTTGAACTATAAAATATTATCAGCTTGATTTATGCATATTTAAGTTTACATAAAGAATTTTTCCCTTTAATTTGAACTATAATCTTTAATAAATAGAAACCATTAGTTAATTCACTAAGGCAATATTAAGTTATAAGTACATTTATATGAAGCATTTGGTGTTTTTATTAATCTTTCAAAATTACTTCTATTAGTTAGATGGAAATATAAAAAGCGAAAAATTATAATAAAATATTGAAGCATCAAATTAAAACAATATGATAAAAATCAGAATATGATAAAAATCAAGAAACATAATCCAAAAATGACACAATACATGCCTTATACCCTCGTATCTCTCTGTGCATAGAAAATACATCGTCAAAGTAATAATTAGACTACATATGCACCAATTTGCCAAGTTATTGCACTAAATTGAATATTTTACAAGTTGTTGGACCAATGTGCACCCATCTGCCAAGTTGTTGTACTAAATTAAGCATTTTACAACTTGTTGGACCAATCTGCATCCACCTGACAAGTTGTTGTATGGTAGATGTAATTTACTCTTTTTTTTTTCTTTTAGGAAAGCCATTTGGGGCATTTTATTAAGGGAGTGTATCCTTTGGAAACCAAGTTCCTATAGAAACTATGACAACTCCACCCAGGATCCTAAGATGCCTTAGCCTATCCGATGGATAGAAAAAGAGGTAGGACAATTTTCCAAATAACCCCACTCACCATCCCCTCAACCACGGCTCCAAAGGGTGAGTCTCTGTCGCCCACGCCTGTTCAGTCACCCCATCGGTAGCTTCCATCGCCCACAACACTAGACGGACGTTCTCGCCGGCAAACCACGCGAACGCCTAGACGAACCGCCCTGAGGCCTCGCCCTCGATGCTGTGACCCCGAGCACCTCGCAGCACCAAGCCCCTCGACGCTGCGGCCTCGCTGCGATCTCCCTGGATGAGGCCCTGGTTGCCGAGAACATACTGCAGTAGAACATACTGGAGCAGGCATTAGCTCAGTACCTTTCCCCCCTTTGTCGAGGTTAGTGGAGTCTCCATTGATTGTTGAAAAGGAACAAAACACGACAACTAAAAGGACTAAATGATGCACGGAATAGGATCTAAGAACTACTGAGAACAAATTTCAGATGCCAACTTTCGTTGAAAAAAAATCATCGAGGGTGTCACGGGCGTCATACTCCAGGACGTACGACGATAGGAGGCTAGCTTCATTGCTCGTCGAGGGGGGCGCCGTGTGCAGGCTGCATCATGACCTCGTGGGCTCTGCGTTGTCCATGACACAAGGTGTCGGCGATTTATGCTGACTAGGTTCTCGAGGGGATGCCCCGAGAGAAGGGTTTAGAGAGAAGTTGTCGAGAATCTGGAGCGAAAGGTGACAAGAGACGATTTTAGACAGGTTCAGGCCGCAATGTGCGTAATTCCCTACGTCCTGTATGGTGTATCTTGTATTGATGAGATGCGATGAATGGGGGTCCCTATCTCCCCTTATATATGCCGGGGAATAGGGTTACATGGAAACCGTATAAGGTTAGGAAACTTTTACAAAGTTTATCTCCAATTTCCTAATACAGTCTATCCTAACCGACTAGGACTAATCCTTGTCTTGTACGTCAAGTTTTGTACTTGGGCCGGCCCATAGAATGGCCCGCCAGGGTTGTTTGGTCCATAAGGACTCTACACCCACAAGCCCCCGAGCACCTTATCTCCTGAAGAACAGCACTGTTGAAAATACAGAGTTCTTTGTGACCCGCCAGGGTTGTTTGAGGCCCACAGGGTTCTTTGCTCTTGGAAGTTGCAACCATGCTGTTCAATAGGTAATGAAGTGCTCATAAGTCTTCTTGAAGTTCGGATTGGTACGCACCGACAGGTGCACCCAATTGGGCAGCCTCCGAGCCTCGTTTATCTTTGAAGAAGAAATTCGAGGCTCTTTCGAAGTCCGAACCCGAAGAGAATCAATTTCGAAAGAAATCCGAGTTCTTTTAGAACTCCTTATGAATTTATCAATTGAAGCCAAAAAATTTCAGAAATATATTTCCTGAAAATATTCCCGCAGCCACCGAGCCTAAATTTGAACGAATTCAAATATAGGATCAAATAAGGACTAGAATTGAAAAGTACCGAAGTAACGATTCGAAAAGTCAATATAAACCGTTTGCGTCCCTTTGTATCCGCACGCCTCTTGCGAAACAGATCTAGGTTTTGCGACAGTTGCTCTGTTAGCAATCCTAAGACTACGCATACACTCCCGCAACCTCCTCGAACCCTAATCCCATCCACGCCAAGCCTCGAAAAACTGCAATGGCCGGTGGTGAAGGATCCAGCCGAAGCAAGGGCGCAAAGAGGAAGGTAGAAGCCATGAAGGAAGTCGTAACGACTGAAGAAGCAGCGTCCGCGAGAGACATTCCATGCGTGGAAGATCCAATCAGTGACTGACAAACTACTACACTGAAGGAAAAATATATAAAAAATCTAGAGACAGATGGATTCCTGGCAGCCCAAGGAATTAGTCGGTGGAGATGTGCCCATGGGCATGAGTACCCCACTGAAGAAACCGAGGAGCTCGCGGTATGGAAAGCGTTTTATGAGGTTGTTTTCGGTTTACCGACCTACGACTTTTTCCGGCGAGTTTTGTAGTTTTATGGGATTGAATTGTGTCATTTGAATCCCAACTCCATTTTGAATCTATCCATTTACATCCACCTATGTGAAGCCTTCGTTGGAATAGACCCGCATTTCGCCTTGTTTCGCCATCTGTTCAGAGTGAAGACCTCAAGCGGACCATTGCAAGTGGTGGGGAAGGTGGTAATCCAATTCCGTCAGGGCATGAAGCCAGTGTACTTGGATTATGCAACCAAGGAGAGCCTGAAGGATTGGCAGAAAGAGTGGTTTTATGCATGGAACCATCAGCCACAACTGCCCAGCCGCTCGGGAAATCCTCCAGTAATGAAGCCATTCTGGAGTGAAACTGTCGGAGTCAATCAAGCGATGCAGATTTCCGAGCTGCTGAATATGATCCGGGATCTAAAGGCACAAGGACTGACCGATGCCATGGTATATCGGTCATTTCTGTTGAGGAGGATCCAACCATGCAAATAACGCTGCAATCTAGGGTACTTGTACTCTGGAGAAACCGACCCCTCAAGGAATGCCACCGGAAACATGTTTGACAAGAGGATTACACAACTCTTGAAGAAATATCTGGTCATCAGTGATGAAAACTTTCCCGAAATAATGGAAGTGTCAGCAGTCACGATGACGCCTGAGGTATGAACCATATCGGAGAATTAATACATGTCTTCTTCTTGAATGCATAGTATTAACTAATTCCATGGTTTATAACAATATGAAGCCCGGCGATCATTGTATGTGAGTCTACCTCCCCTGGATCCAACCAACGCTGAAGAAGCAACCCTATTGGCTCGCTGTGTGGATCCAGGGGTAAGGGATCAGGTGCGCCAATGCAAACATCATTCTGAAGAGACACTTGTAGCTGAAGAACCTGACGAGCCCCATGCCCATGCTGAACAGCAGGTGTCGGAAGAACCCCATGCCAAAGCAGGGGCGACCTCCAAGGGAGGTGAAGGGTCCAAGAGGGCCGCGTCAACGGAGCTGACGGCGCCTGTGCCCAAGAGAGCACGGACCCTACCCAAGCCCCAGGCAAGGGTCATCTCGGAGGAGAAGACGAAGATATCCCCACAGCCAAAGATGCCATCTTCTATGGGGATAGCCATCAGTGAGATCGGAACCAGCCAATCACAACAAAGCGGCATTGCCCAGCAACCTCTATCAGAAGAAGAAATCATTCACAACATCTACAACCCTATCTCCGCGCCCTTCTCGAGTATGATACCAGTGGTTGAAGAACCCTGTCCAGCTGGACTATTGGCGTCGGAGCAGGAAGCTGAAGAGGAATTCACCTTGGGAGAGCCGAAGATCCCAATGCGGCCTTCCGCCATGTAAGTATTCTATAAATCTTGTCGTGCGTTACAAATTATACCTTCGCAACATTCTAAGGTAACTTATGAAGTTATGGATGCAGGGTTGAAGAAACTCCATCAACAACCAGGGAAGAGCCAGCCACCGATCGTGCGGCTGTAGAGCCAGAGGCCCCAGTGCCCAAAGAACCCAGGGAGATGCCAGAAACAACCCTGCCAGAGGTTCATGCAGCCGCGCCATCAAGCCTGTCAGTACCAGTAGAAGCACAAGTTGAAGAAACAATTCTGAGGTGCTGGCAGACATCGAACAACTGGTCACGCAGGCAGTAATTGAAGAAACTAAAGTAGAACGCCGTGACCAGAACTCTACTGAGCCCCCGAGCGTCATGAAGACATCCCAAGGCGGGGCAAGGGCTGTTCCAGAGGCGGAGTGCTCAAGGGGTAAACAAGCCGAGACATCAACTCAGGAGCAAGCGATTGAAGAGATCCCCAGGGTACCCAAGGGTACTTGAGCTGAAGAGGAGATCGGTAACTTTCGCATCGGGAGCTACGATCCAACGCTAAATCCGAATCCGTAGACCTTCGAGTACATCTTGGACGCGCCGGAGGATGAAGAGCAAATCGACAGGGGACTGTACCATGCTGGGAGGGCAGTGGCCTACTTCAAGGTATGAGAAACAACCCTGTATGTGTTGTCCCTTGTGAATATATCTCATGACAATATTTCTGCAGGCCGTCGGTGAAGCATCGAGGAAGAAAACGGAGTATATCCACAATATCTCATTGATCCACGCCAAGGCTGACCGCCTCCAAAAGGAACTGGAACGTGAACGTGAAGACCGCAGACTCCAGGAGGCGGAAGATGTCAGCATGATCCGTACCTTGCATCTGCGGACCAAGGAGTTGGTCGCAGAGAAGGAGGACATGAAGAAGAAACTCAGCGTGGCGAAGACAGAGCTCAAAGGTACTCTTTCACTGCCGAAGTCTTGTAATGAAGTATCCCTTGTATGTGTAATATAACAGCTCTGTCATTGTCTTGTGTGAGCAGGGGTGCAACAACAACTGACGACAGCCCAAAACAAGATGACGGATTGGTCGAACTTGGCCAACCGTCATGAAGAGGCGTTGAAGACTCTTTCTGAAGTTCACGATACTATCAAGGAGCAGCTCAGAGTTGTAGTCGAACAACGCAAGGATGCTGACTTGGAGTTGATTCAAATCATTGAGCAGCAAAAGAAGGCTGCCAAGGATCTTGAGGACGCTCGCGAAGAGAACAAGCAGCTATCCGAAGAACTCGTCCAGGCGTGAAAAAGTCTTGCTGATAAGAAGGCGCTGGATGAGAAGCTTGAGCAGACGACCAGGAGAATGTCAGAGCTTGAAGATGCTATGCGGCAGATGAAGAAGTCGGACGATGACCTGGCCGAAGCCCTGAAGCGGATTTCGTTGCTGGAGAAGGCAGCGAACCCGGTGATGAAGGCTGTGGCGGACCACTCCGAAATTATTCCAAGTTAAGTACCCCGGGACCACTAACCGAGTAGTCAGGCACTTAATCCGGAATAAGCTGGAGCGCCGTCGGATTAAACCCGATTAACCACGTTCTTTTCTCGATCGAAACAACAGCACGCCCACACGAAGGTGAGTTCCAGAGATTACAACATTCCACAAATTAACTTACACAAATAGGTATCACAAGTTATTACAAACCAAGTTCAAATTTAAATCAGAGTACAAAGTCTTGCAGCGGAAATAAAAGTTTCATTGCAGCGGAAGATAATCTAACGACGATACAATAACACCGTGCTGAAGCCTGCCACGATGCTACTCCTCCCGATCCTCGGCAGAGGACGGAACCCATTCGATGTGCCAGCCAGGTGGAACCTGGGTAGGCCAAGACAAAGCATCGACATCCAATGGTGTACCTGTAATCAATGCCACAAGCAAGGCTGAGTATACTAATACTCAGCAAGGCTTACCCGTCGGGTGAAATCTATATCACCGACATCTAGACATGAGAGGCTTTTGGCTGGTGGGTTTGTTTGCCAAAAAGCAACTAAATAGGTCCTTGCTTTCAAGTTTTAGCATCATATTCTAGTAAATTTAACCATTCTAGATTGGCATCCTCTCTAAGCATACAAGTGGTGCAATACAAATTAATTCATAGAACAAGTTTATCAATCTCAAAGTTTCACTTGTTACTCAATGTAGCAAGGCGGTCAAGCAGTCTCATTAACCGCGAGAAGCGGACAGTTCGAACCGAATTTTGCTACCTGGCCAGGGGAAACCCAACACACACGGATACTCTGCTTGCTATAAAAGGTACAAGCATTTCCCAACTTTTCCCATCGATCCACAATTCGGAACCGGGTCCATTTCCTTAGGATAAAGGTTTACTGCTTCACTCACAGTCTCACGCATATATCCACAAGTGTACGGCAGGGGAAAACAAAGTTTCCAAGGAGAGATGGCTATCGGCCCTAGCTGCTTCAATCTGGTACCGGGCTTACCGGCTCCCATATACCGGCATGCATGTGGTACGTTCAAAAACTTGACACACTCAACCACACATTTCGACCTTAAATCAATTATCATACACGGACGGGAGATCTACATCTATCATCCCGCCCGTCAATCCTTATGATTCCAACATAAGAAAAGACAAGCAACTCCTATGTCTCGCGAGTGACAGGAAATCACTCGACTTGTAACGGACCTAAGCAATGCCCTATCGATCCTTTCATACTAGTGTTGCAATTCATAGGTACTAGGAAATGTGCAGCTAAGGTATTCAATCAACTCCTTGAACGTAAATGCACAAGCATAGAGAATTCAAAGTGCATAATTTGGTAAAGTTAGGTTATGCTCCGGGGCTTGCCTTCTTGCTCGGACTGGGGGTTAGCCTCCGGGTTGGTCAATTCTTCGTCGGCACCGTGCTCTGGGACTCCTTCCTCGTCAGCGGGGATGAGGTGGTAGTTGCCGTCCGGGATAGCGCCTTCTACATGAGATGCATAACTTAGGGTGGCTGTTCTGGAATTTCAGATTCCATCCATTTAATTCTAACTAATTAACCAAAAGGTTTTATCTTTTTATATAAATCAATTTCCACCTAGATTCCTTCTCAGTTTTGTTTCTCCATTTCTGTTCATCATTTTTAGCTCTAAGCTTTATGGCAGCTACTACTGGAGTATTAGAGCTAAGTTCACTCCAAAATTTAGCTAATTTTGAGCTACACACAATTTATTAAAAATATAACAAACAGCTAACTGCAGAAGTGAGATAAATTCATATAAAATTAAAAATTTATCCATTTCAGGAGATTTTCCTACCAAAGCTAAGCATAGGCATGAGGAGGGCTCTGGCCAAGTGGTGGCTCAAAATAACCCTTGGGTAATCCTCAATAAATTTCTAACCAAAAACACATATTTATTTATTTGCTATCCTAAACAGAGCAAAAATTAAGTTTTTCATTTTTAACATGTGTGCTAACAAGTTTTTAGTCCTCTGGAGTAAAATGGTGATTTTTCACTGCACAGATTATTTTTAATGATTTCTGCACTGCAAAAAGACAGAAAACACATTTTAATTTATAACTGGAGCTACAGTTCATATTTTTAGGTCCCCTTTGGACACAAGCTTTCCAAAGTCACTACACACAACATATCCAAAGCTCAACCCTAGCGGAGCTCTGGATTTGAAATGGTGCACTACTTTCCATTTTCATAGTTTGAATTTTGGCTCAAAAACAGTTCATCAAAAGTACAAACATGTCTAATAGGGATTGTAGTTTAGACTCTCACGAATCCAGAGAGTATTTTTGTGCATTTTTCTGATTTTTGTACGATTTTTAATGGTTTTTACAAGATTCGGGAAAAACAAATCTAGTTTTGAGAATCTATTTTCGCAGGGAACCCTAGAACTTTCAAAACTTCGCGAACGAGTCCCTGAACTTTTGCGCAGAGACCCCTAGACAAACGAAGACGATGAAGGAAAGCCCTCGGCTCTCGCCGGAGTTGCGCCGGCCAAACGGCGGCGAACTAGGCTCGGGGAAGTGGGGGAAAAGGATCCTGGGCTCACCACGAGTCGTTTGGGGACGGTTTGGAGGCCGGGGGTGGTCGGAGTTGCGCCGGCGACGAGGTGGTGGCGGCGCAGCCTCCGCGGCTTCTACGCCGGTGAGCTCGGGGTCGTTCGCCGAGGTTCGAGGGGTCCTAGAGCACCAGTGGAGCTCGAGGAAGCCAATGGCGTGCTCGGTTGACCTCGGGGACGGCTCGGAGTAGGGGCTCGACGTGCGGGTGGTCCGGCGGCCGGAAATGCGGACTTGGGGGAAATCCGATTTCTCGCCGGAGAGTTGGGGATAGCTCACGAGAAGTGGGGGATTGGAAGCTAGGGTAGAGGTCTAGCTTCGTGCGCGACGAATTTGGGAATGGTGGAGTGTGGAAGGCGAATTTCTCGGAGAAGCTCGGCTCGGTTCGCGCGGCGCGAGGAAGAAGAAGACCGAGCGAGCGCGGGGAAGTGGAAAATGGCCAAGTGAGCGAGTGAGAGGAGGGGTGGGAGTGCGCGGTGGAGTGCTTGGGCACGCGAGAGTGGCACAGTGTTGCCTCGGGAGCGTGCGAGCGCGTGGGTAGCTGTCGCGGTCGTCATTGATGGCGCGGCGAGCTCGAACAGAGCGCACACGCGCGGTTGGGCGTCAAAGATCATCGCGTGATGAAGTGGAGATCCTCAGCAGAGGCTTTGGCGCGACGCGAACGGACTCTACCGCCTGCAGTGCGCTCGGCGCGGCGCGAGCGCGCGTGCGGCCACGGCGGCGCGCGACCGTATGATGGCGCTCTGCGGCGTGAGGCGAGGCGACGGCGGCGAAGTGATGGCTCGGGAGCGCGCGTGAGGAGAGAAGGTCGACGTGACGTGCCATTGATGCGCGCCGAGCTCGAACAGAGCGCGCGCGACACGATTGGGCGAGGAAGATTGTGGCGTGATCGCTGGGGATCCTCCACAGTGCTCCTTGGCGCGTAGCGAGCGAGCATTGCGACTGCGGGGCGGCGCTGCGCGGCTGCGACCAGTGCCGAGCGAGCTCGTCATGATGGCGCTCCGCGGCGCGTGGCAGCAGTGCGCCGTCGCCCGCGAAGTGACGGTACGGAAGGCTGGGACAAACGCGCGAGGACAAAAGCTAGCTGCCGTCACGGCTTGGCCGACCCGACGCGGTCTCCGCTACACGCCGGCCACGTGGCGGCTGGACTCCGGCCAGAGCAGAGCGCGCCAGGGGCGAGCTGGCAGCCCCGTGGAGCTCCTTTGCCCCTGCTGAACTTTCTCCAAAAATTTGAGCTGAACTTCGAAACGTGTAAAATTAAAAGTTGGAGTTTGAGGTGCGGGACACAACTTCCGACCTTGGACCGGGCACTTCGACCAGGCGCTACGGCGCTTCGAGCTTGAACCGCAAGCTCGAGCTTGCCGAGCCTCGAACGGTCGGAAACGCCACTCGAGGGTGAGTGCCCCCTCGAGCTTGACTGCGAAGCCTCGAGCGTGACGGAACGTCGCTCGAGGGTAAGTGCCCCCTCGAGCTTGGCTGCGAAGCCTCGAGCGTGACGGAACGTCGCTCGAGGGTAAGTGCCCCCTCGAGCTTGGCTGCGGAGCCTCGAGCGTGCTAACGTGCGGCCTCGAATCGTGACGGACTGCGGGGCCTCGAGGGTCCTATCGTGCGGCCTCGAATCGTGACTGAAACTACTGGCTGGGCTCGATCGTCACGGACAATACTGGCTAAGCTCGATCGTGACGGATATACGGGCTAAGCTCGATCGTGACGGACATCCGGGCTAAGCTCGATCGTGACGGATATACGGGCTAAGCTCGATCGTGACGGACATCCGGGCTAAGCTCGATCGTGACGGACATCCGGGCTAAGCTCGATCGTGACGGATATACGGGCTAAGCTCGATCGTGACGGACATCCGGGCTAAGCTCGATCGTGACGGACATCCCCGCTCGAGGGTCATCGAGCGGAACGAACGCCGTGGCGAGGTTGTCGCGAACGGCTGTAGGTGTAGGTGATGACAACTATTTTGGTCCGAGATTTTTAAGTTCAGCACCCAAGTCTTGAGATTTCAGTTGGGTGTCACCAGACCTTTGTTTTGAATTTCAGTCTGAATTTTTGGTCAATTTCTGAATTCTAACCCCATTGTTTTGCCTTATCTTCCTTTTTATTAATTATTTTATTTAACCTCTCCCTCCTTTCTTAGACCCTTCAATAGTGTCACTAAACATCAGAGGTATGCTGCTCAAAGAGAGTTTTCAATTTAAAGTCCTTCCTCCTTTTATTTTGAGAGTAAAAATCTTATTTTAACTTAAAGTTAAAACATGGACACATACATGGAGGTTAAAAGCTTATTTATTTTATATGCTCAACTTTTAATTATGTCGTTAACAACTTGACATATATTAAATATTAATTAATTTACATCCTTTGTATTTTATGGAAGCTCATGTTGTGAACAAAATCTCATTTTATTACTAAAACCTCAAGATTGCCACATGTAGGCCATGATTAGAACTGCAAGCTTTATTAGTCCAAGTGTTTAACCCTAACATTAAATCATTAACAATTATTTTACTAAAGAACATTAGGAGCACTCTAAATATTATTCTATTTATAGCCCAAGGTGAGCTCCTTTAAAAAGGGTGTGTGACCGTGTGTTTTTCATCCCATGTTTAAGTTGGTCTTTCAAACTTGATTTCCTATGTTTGGTAGATTAAGCATCTGAGTTATACATAACTCACCAAGGTTGCAAATGACATTTTTAGATACACAACTTTCATTTGAGAAAGTGGTTTGGTTTTATAATTAGAAAATACTTTCCCAAACCTTTCATATTGATCAGACGTTTGTGATGTGCACAACTCTTATTTAAAACTTTAAATTAGAACCTTGCCTTCTGAAGGTCATTAATATCGTTAGTTGGAATTATTTCATGTGTTGACTTCACATGAGCCATTAGTCCTTTAAGACCTTTAGGGGCATAGAAGCATTACTTAATTTGCCGTTCAATCCTGATTTCTTTTTAGGAAATTTTTATGCGTCGTCTCGAGAGTATGTATTTAGAGTTTTGTCGTGCAACTTGTAAGAGACGATGTTTAGATTTGTACTAGAAAAGTTTTTGTTGGGTTCAATTTCAAGAACCAAAGCACGAGTACAAACTTAACAATCCTCATGTATAATTCTCATTCCTACTAGTGATTTAGTTTTAGGGTCTATAGTTCCTTAGTTTGTTTAACCACTCTCACTTATATGCTTTAAACACCAGGGGTGTCACAAAGGCCTTGGTTCCTGAAGACCCTGCATCTCCGCAATCATTTCTGGAGCGTCTGAAGGCCATGCCACGACAGTTGAAGGCTTATATCAAGAGATCATCCAAAGCCTGTCTTGTGCATGTCCTTGCTGTAATTAGGTCTAGGTACCCTGAAGTAGACATAGGCAAGCTTGTAGAAGGCGCGGAGCCAAATTGTACTGAAGCCGCCTTCAGGGACCTAAAATAAGAGGTCGAGCCAGTTGCTGAGGCAATTGCGCAGAGCCTTAAGTTGTAATATGAACAAGTATTGTTGTAATATAAGTTTTATGCAATGAACTGTTAACATTTCCATGTTTGAAGAACAATCCAAGAATTTCTAAGAACCCTTGGGTGTCTCTGTGTCGATGGCCAGGACTTAGTCGAAATATACGTGTGTTACGTAAATTTTAACTGCTGAAAAACAACACTGTTAAGGACCCGAGGGAACCCAGGGAGATTTCTTATAGCATAGGCTATCTTTGAAATAAATGTACCCTGAAAGGATACTTGGGAACAAACTGTATGCGGTTCGTATTACGGGAACCCAGTAAGACCCTCGGAGCGACAGCTTTAAGCTGAAAACTATCGCGGAGTAGCGAAAGTGTAGGAACAAATCTGTTAGCGGCCCCGAAGGAACCCGAACAGACCTCATATATTTGCTCCGTATGCGTAAAAAGCAAGCTTTCGGAATCTCAAAAAGAACACGGAGAAGTTTCGAACACTGTCATAAAGACAAAGTAATATAAACAACCCAGTAAAGGGGAGTTTATTGGATTATATCTTGTTGCCAAAACAACGGTACAAAAGAACTCAGGATGCCGAAGCAGTCAGTTCATGTGTTGCCGAAGCAATGCTACAATGGAGGCGTTACGCGTAGAATTTGCGTAAATGTTCTATATTCCAGGGATTTGGTAAATCGGTACCGTCCTCTGTTTGAAGTCTGTATGTGCCTGGCTTGAGGACCTTGGAGACAATAAATGGACCATCCCAAGGCGAGGTGAGCTTCGTGTGACCAACTGTATTCTAGATCCGTCGTAATACTAGATCCCCAATCTGGAACGATCTTGTCCTCACATTTTTGTCATGGACTCGGCGGATACCCTGAAGATACGTAGCATTGTGTAACAAGGCTGCCAGTCGTGCTTCTTCAGCCGTATCGACCTCAATCGTCCGTTGTTCACCCGCCATGGCTTCTTGGAATTCCTCAACACGAGGGGCACCATGCATGACATCAACGGGTAGGACGGCCTCAGATCCATATACCAAGAAGAAGGGATATTGCCCTGTAGCTTTGCTGGGTTGAGATCGTAGGCCCCAGACAACCGGGTAGAGTTATTTCATCCACCGGCCTTCAGCTTTCTTCAAGGTTCGTTCCATGCGAGCTTTAAGTCCATCGAGTAACATGCCGTTGGCTCTTTCTACTTGACCATTGCCGCGAGGATGAGCAACAGAGGCATAGCACACCTCGATGCTGCGATCTTCACAGTAATCCCAGAACTTGCTGCCTATGAAGGTAGTACCCAAATCTGTAATGATTTGATGCGGTATCCCAAGCGAAAAATCAACTCTTGAAGGAATTGGACTGCTTTCTCTGAGGTTGGTTTGACAACCGGGAAGACTTCTATCCACTTCGAGAATTTATCAATTGCAACAAAGCAATACTTAAATCCACCAGGTGCTCTGGGTAGTTTCCTAATCATATCAAGCCCCCAGCATGCGAAAGGCCATGACGGAGGTATCAATTTGATCTTATGCGCAGGCTGATGTGAATGATGAGCGAAATATTGACAACCTTTGCAGTGACGAACAATTTCTTCAGCATCGTGTAAAGCCGTAGGCCAATAGAACCCAGCGCGGAAGGCTTTGCCCACGATGGTACGAGAAGCTGCGTGATTGCCGCATTCGCCCGCGTGAATTTCCTCTAGGATACTGATGCCCTCTTGCTGTGAGACACACTTCATCAATGCGCAAGAGCGTGCGCCACGACGGTATAATGTGTCTCCAATTATAATATAGGACTTACTACGACGAACGATTTGCTGAGCTTCTGCCTTCTTGGTAGGGAGTTTGTCGTGCAAGATGTAGTCTATAATTGGTGTACTCCAGATAGCATCAATGAGCATAACCTCAAGAGTTGAGGTTGTGGTGTCGGTAAGGGTTGCTGCAGCAATAGATGGCTTGGAGAGCTCGTTAACAAACACACCACTGGGTACCTCTGCTCTGGAAGAACCCAGTTTAGATAGGACGTCTGCAGCAACATTGTAATCTCTCTCGACATGATGAAATTCGATGCCGAGGAAGTGCTTCTCCAACTTGCGAACTTCTTCACAGTACGCATCCATGTTCTCGTGGTTCTGATTCCAATCCTTATTGACTTGTTTGATGACCAACATTGAGTCCCCGTATACCAGTAGGCGCTTGATATTGAGGGTGATGGTCATCTTTAGCCCATGGAGAAGTGCTTCGTATTCTGCAGCGTTGTTGGAGACGACGAACCGAATCTGCAGAACGTACTTGAGTTGATCTCCTCGAGGTGAAATCAACAGAACTCCAGCGCCGCCACCTTCCAGCTTGAGAGAGCCATCGAAATACATAATCCAGTGCTCAGGCTTGGTGGTGACGACTGGGAGATCGTGCTCAGTCCATTCCGATATGAAATCAGTAAGGACTTGAGACTTCATGGCCGTGCGAGAACGGAACTCTATGGTGTAGGTTCCGGCTCGACAGCCCACTTGGTGATACGGCCTGTAGCATCTTGGTTATGGAGAATTTCGCCAATAGGATATCTAGTAACCACAATTATCTAGTAACCACAATTATCTAGTACCTTGATTTGGAGTCCGAGAGGACTTCGCTCACAAAGTACACAGGCCGTTGAATCTTCTGAAGATGACCTTCCTCATCGCGTTCAACAACAATAGCAGCGCTAGCGACGTTGGTGGTTGCTGAGATGTAGAGCAAGAGATCTTCGCCCGGGAGTGGCGCAGTGAGCACAGGTGGTGTAGTCAGGAACAGTTTGAGCTTGTCAAAAGCATCCTGGGCCTTCTGTGTCCACTGGAATCTGTCTTGCTTTTTGAGGAGCTTGAAGAACTCGGTCCTGCGTTCTCTGAGTTTGGAGATGAAGCGGTTGAGTGCGGCCATGCAGCCCGTAAGCTTCATGACATCCTTGACGGTGCGCGGCGGCTCCATATCCATGATTGTTGCTATTTTCTCTGGATTGGCTTCGATGCCACGTTCGCTAATGATGAACCCGAGGAGTTTTCCTGACGGAACACCAAAAACACACTTGGCGGGATTAAGCTTCCAACACCATTTGCGTAAGTTATCGAACGTCTCGGTGAGATCGGCGATTAGATCCTCGGGGTTTCTTGTCTTGATGACCACATCGTCGACATATGCCTTGACGTTTCTGTGGAGTTGGTCTTTGAGACAACCCTGTATCGCCCGCTGATACGTGGCACCTGCATTTTTCAAACCAAAAGGCATGGTTGTATAACAATACACGCCATATGGTGTGATAAATGAGGTTTTAATCTGATCCTCTTCTTTCAGCGATATCTGGTGATATCCTGAGTAACAATCGAGGAAACAGAGAAGGGTGCACCCGGCGGTGCTATCGATGACTTGATGGATGCGAGGAAGCCCGAAGGGATCCTTCTTGCAATGTTTGTTGAGATCAGTATAATCAACACACATTCTCCATTCATTAGAATTCTTTTTTCTTACAAGAACCGGGTTGGCTAACCAATCCGGATAAAAGACTTCTTTGATGAAGCCGGCTGCTAATAACTTAGCGAGCTCTTTCTTGATGGCTTCCCGACGCTCAGTGGCGAATCTTCGGAGTCGCTGCTTTTCAGGCTTCGCGCTCTCGTTGAGGTCCAGCTTGTGCTCGATCAACTCTCTGCGAACTCCAGGCATGTCAGAGGGCTTTGTAGCAAAGATGTCGACCTGGGCCCGCAGGAAGTTGACGAGCACGCTTTCCTATGCTGGAGTAAGAGTGGAGCCAATCACCGCCGTCTTCGTTGGATCTCCTGTCTGGAGATCGACTGTCTTCGTGGCAACTTTATCCACGGGCTTGATGGCTCGCGTCTTCTTCTGCGTCGGGGCATCTCCGTCTTCATCAATGATGGTAGCTGTCAGGGGGTGGAGCTCTTGGCAATCAATGGTGGATGCAGCTCTGACAGCGTACTCCATTGCCTCTTTGTCGCAGAGATAGGAGCGCTTGATGTCACCGCAAAGGGAAAGAATGCCATGAGGTCCTGGCATTTTCAACACCAGGTACGTGTAGTGAGGGATGGCCATGAATTTGGCCAGCGTTGGACGCCCGAGGATGGCGTGGTATGATGTTTCGAAGTCCGCAACTTCAAACTTGATGAACTCGGTACGGTAGTTGGATACGGTACCGTACGTAACGGGCAAAGTGATTTGCCCAAGGGGGATCGCGGCCTTCCCAGGTACGATGCCGTAGAAGGGGGTATCGGCCGGCTGCAGTTTGCTTGTGTCGAGCCCCACATGCTGCAGAGTCTTGGCGAAGATGAGGTTGAGGCCACTGCCTCCATCGATCAGGACCTTGGTGAGCTTGCTATTCGCCACCACGGTTTCTAGGACGAGAGGATATCGCCCGGGACAGGTGATCTCAGCCCATTGATCTTCTCTGGACCAAGTGCTCGGGGTGTCTGACCACCGCAGGGGTGTGACCACCGCTGGTTCTGCTGCATAGGCCTCGCGTCGTGTGTTTTTGCGATTGCGCGAGGTGTCGCTAACTACCATGCCTCCGAATATGACATTGATAGTGTTGGTGACGTCTGGGAAACCGCCATCTCCCTTGTCGTGCTTGTCTTCTCCGTCTCCATCCGTCTTCTTTTTCTTGGTGGGCTTGCTGAATGTTTCCAGTAGGAGCCAGCATTCGCCCATGGTGTGCTTGCTATCTGGATGGTACGGGCAGTGCTTCTTGAGAAGTCTGTTGAATTCTCTCTTCTCTGTTGTGGAGACTGAGCGGTGCGAACGGTCTGGACGGTTGCGACCGTGTTGTTTGGTCGCTTCCGTGGGTTGTTGCCGTTGCGCTTGAAGGAGTCGCGCGGCTGATCCTTGTTGTCTTCCTGATGCCCTCGATCAGTGTTGACGGGGCGTTTGCCGTAACGCTCCCTTTCTTGATCGTCGGTGTCCATCCAATTGGCCACCATCGCGCGAAATTCCTCTAGGTCGTGAGGACGATTGTGACCGAAGACACGAAAGAGATTGCGATCGGTCATCCCTTCTTGAAAGTAGTCGATGACTTCTGAGTCGGGGATGGGGACGCATGATGCTTTTATGGCGAAGAATCGCCGGTTGTAGTCACGCAAGGACTCGCCTGGCTTCTGCTTGCACGCTCGGAGTTCATATTTGCTGCCAGGGCGCTCGAAAGAACCCTGGTAGTTGGAGACGAAAGCCTTCTTGAGCGCATGCCAGCTGTCGATGGAGTCTGGGCGAAGGGATTCAAGCCAGGTGAGTGGGCCTTGCTCCATGGCGAAGGGAAGTACAACATGTTGAAGATGTCGTCGCCTCCCGCAGCCTCAGTTGCCGAGGAATATTGTAACACCCAGATTTCCACGAAATCCGAATGCCTCCATATGTGTGCCCAGGATGTCCACAGAACACATATAGATTACAAATATTGATTCACAGAGAACACAATGCTCGAATAAAATAGTTTATATCAGAGCTTAACACAAGACATAGTCTTAAACAAATAACACAGCGGAAGACTTAATATTATTTAAACGCTTCATAACTAGATAGAGCCTCAAATCCACAGGGACACCGACTGGTTGAACACAGCTAGAAGTACGGCAGATCCTCCGGAAACTCAGCAAGCGACTGATCATTCACTGCTCCATCTGTTACCCATCCGGGATTTTGTTGAATAGTTGCAAGTGTAAGTAAACCATCTTACTTAACAAGTATAACACGGGTTATGCAAGGACAAAAGGCTTGACACGGATATACTGCATTAGCACTTTTAGTTGTTTCATTTTATTATCATCTAATTTACTACAAATGAATAGAATCCCAAGTATAAACCCATTAATAAGGTATAAGTGATTATAGAACAAACCAACATCATCCACTAATATCATCTTCTAATCAAAAAGGATCCAGGCCGCTCGTGTCCGTGAGCACGGCTATCATGATAGATCAACACTCTGCAGAGGCTTCGCCCTTTACCCGCCGGTCACATAAATCCAAAAGAACTTATGTTACGAGGACTTTCACAAAACACCCTAACAAGCACAGTAGCCGTTTTGGTTCAACATAGGCAGCATAACCCGAGGCATCGAGATTGACGTACGCTCAGGGCGCAACGTGAGGGGGGTCAATGGCGTCCAGAGCGAGAGCGCAATCATCGCAACGTGTGAAGCTACCGTACATCGGGCGCTTACATCACGGGACTTTGCCTAACGAGACATAGCCAACGGATAAAACCGTCCTCGATGGATCAAACTATACTCTCACCCATGCTCCCCACATACGCCTTTCGGTAACCACTGGCGAGCTAGAGACGTACAAGCTAATTATCCAAGACCAGAGCCATTATAGTTCCAACGGCGGCGAACAGGTTCCTAGGTTGTCGCTTTAAGAACCGGACCTTATGGAGAGACATTAGAACAAAGCACGAAGCACATGCTCTAATTCCCTAGATCAAACCTTATAGAGACACTAGAACAAAGCACACAACACATGCTCTAGTTCCCCGAACCATGTTGCTAAAAAGCATCTTTTAATCGTCGTTGAAGTGAACCATTAGTTCAGTATTAACATAGAAATAAATGTTGGTTGCAGCGCGTAGCATAGACTAACCATAATGCATAAAACCCTGGGTAAACAAGGAATAAGGTAAAGACTAGGAACATCCTTAATGGCTAACAGTATTACACACATGCATATGATTAATGTGATTAATCGGTGTATAGGTAACAAGGATGGTCCGTGTTATACTTGCCTTCCTCAGGGAACTATTGCTGCGCCTGCTCTTCGGGAACGGGATCGTCGGCAAACTCGAACGGCTCGGCAACTACTCACATCGATCACCACACAAGCATCCACACATACATGCAAACAAGATATTTAATTAGAACAATACACCAAACATGAACAAAAGATGAAAAGAAGGCTTTAGAGTTACTCTACGCTTCACTACGAACACATGAGCGCGAAAATCACTCAAATCGGAGTTAAAATGGAGAAACTACGCTTAAAACGGGCTCTAGGGGCTTGCTGGTAAAGATTTTAGGCTTCCAGGGGTGTTTTTGAAAGAAACCAGGGACCTAAAACATAATTTCGTATAAAAACTCGAGGGCTGCGGCGTAAAAACGACTTTCAGGACAGCGGGCACTATTTTTCAAAAGAGCAGGGGCTAAACCGAAAGAAAAAGGACTTAGATGTAAATACTTTTGAATGGAGGTGGACCGCGGGTTAATTTTCAGAAAATAGAGGGGCTCTTCTGCAAAACAGGCGCGGCGGCGGCTGGATGCTGACGTCGGCTGACGTCACCGTCTACTGTGCCGTGGACCGGCCGTAGACCGCGGTCCACGGGTCCACGGTGGACCGGGTTCGGATCGGATCTAGGCCGTTCAGATCTAATCGGACGGCTACGGTCGATTGAAGCTTTTAGGTCGTCGGGGTGCGGCGGCGCACGGCGGCGTCCTCGCCGGACTTGGCTCGGCTGGGGGTTAGGGGGCTCGGTTTCTCGCCGCGTTTGGTCCTAGAGGTAGAGGAGAGAACGTGGGTTCGGTTTTGGGGGTCAGGGGAGAGGTTTAGGCCGCGGTGGTGGCCGGCGGCGAGCGGAGGCGGGTCGGCCGCTCCGGCGAGCTTGCGCGGGCGCTGCAGAGCAAAAGAGGAGGGAAAAAGGGGCTTGGCGTGTTCCTTACATGCTCGCGAAGCTCCGGAGATGGCTCTTGTCGACAAAGGCGCGGTGGAGCGTCGGATTGGCGGCGGCGGCGTGGAAGCTTGGCGGCGGCGCTAGGGTTTCAGTGTAGGGGCTAGGGGTTCGAGGCAGAGGGATCACGAGGCTTGGCGGCGGCTTATATAGGGGCTTGAGGGAAGTCCTAGGCGTGCGCTCCAAGCCGGGGAGTCCGGGCGCAGCACGAGGCGGACTTGGCGGCGGCGCGGATCGGGGAGGAGTTCCGGTCGTGCACGACGCGAGGTGGAAGACAGAACTGACAGGTGGGGTCAGGATGTCAGCGGCACAGGGGTGAGGCTGAGAGGGCTGGCGCGGGGAGAAAGGAAACGGGTCTGCTGGGCCGCGCTGTGCTGGGCTGGAGTGGTGGGCCGCGCAGTGGTGGGCTGGCCGAGCTGGGCCGCGGGAAAAGAAGGAAAAAGGGAGGAAAAGAAGATGGGCCGCGGGAAAAAGAAAAAGAAGAAGCTGGGCTGCGGGAAGAAAAAGAAAGAAAAAGGGAGAGAGCTGGGCCGCGCGGGAAAGAGGAAAAGAGTTGGGCTGCTGGGCTGAAAAGGAGAAGGAAAAAGAGAGAGAAAAAGAAAAGGTTTTTCTTTTATTCAAACACTCATTTGAATTCAAATTCAAATTCAAATTTGAATTCAACAATCAAAAATAAATGCACCCGCATGAATGCAACAATAATGTTTCCATTTCCTATATTTTCTTTTAATTATTCAAAAATTTTATTTTCCTACGTTATTTATGAGCACTTGAATATAAAAAGCCAATTAATTACTAATTTTTAAATAGGGCATTTTTAGGGTGTTACAAATCTACCCCCCTTAAAATGAATCTCGTCCCCAAGATTCGGACGTGGATTGGAAGAGATGTGGATATTCTGCCTTGAGATCATCCTCCCTTTCCCAGGTCGCCTCATCCTCTGTATGACGATTCCACTGAACCTTGCACACACGGATGTCTTTGTTCCCGATGACCCTCTCCGATTCCTCCAAAACCTTGACCAGTCTCTGAAAACTTAATTGCCTGATACTCAATCTTCTTTCCTGATGGAGCCACTAACTGAACTGTCTTCTTGAAACACTATATGACTGCATCGTACTTCATCAACTAGCCCATTCCCGAGATCGGATTGGATCCTTTCCAATGGAACTCAGAACTATTGGAGGCGCTACAAGTCTACCCCCCTTATGGTCCCTGCCATACTCCTCACAAAAACTCAGAGCTAGTCCTGATAAACTGATAAAGGTCCACTGAACTGACAAGATAAGGAACCCATAGAACAGAGAAAGTGGTAGATGGTGTGCACAGGAGGTAAGGAACCCAACTATCTATCCATTAAATACCTTATACCTTAATCCAATACTAGATGATTGCAGACTTTCATCCACGCTCATCACAATCATTACAAAGATCCAAATCACACATAAGCATAATGACAATTCATTCAAGCATTTAAAGGCATGGTTCACACAAGACTCGACACTCTTAGACTAGTTTTGGACCCGAAAACGTTCTATTTGATCTCTATTAGCATTTAGGGTCGATGGTGGTGCGGTGAGCTAGGGTGCTGTATTTAGTCCTTCTGTGTGGTGGCGACTGTGCACCGAACTCTGGGCTGCGTAGCGCAGGTCCTCCCAACTGGTACTGCAGCTCCTCATTCTCCTGTGGTTGTTGTTCTAACTCCACGGACTTGGTCTCTAGTTCCTCGGGGTTCCCTTCTTCGGCCTACTGCCTAAGAAGCTCCTCGTAGGCATCCGGGTTGCGTGCCACCAATGGGTACTCATCGATGCGGGTGGAAGGTAGCCATCAGTGCTCTTGCGGACTATCTATCTCTGTCGAGCCATCTATGGAAGTGAAAACTAGAGGAGGGCTAGAAAATTTTCAAAAAGGACAGAGGTAGAAGAGAACACCATTTTTCAATAGAATTCAACTCTAGGATGTGAAATAATTTTTAAAGCAAGGATTAAGCAAGTTCTAATCATCCGTTCTATCTAGGCTGTGATCCTACAGTCAGCACGGCTCTGATAAATATCTTTGCAGCCAGATGTTGGGGTATTGCTTTCCGTCGAAGTTGATGACGCCTGACAACCTGTACTTTCGAGGGAAGGAGCTGATGCGGATGGCGCGTGTATAGCATGGCAGGGCGTCGGGATTGGGGATGTCGTATCCCCCCGCAGAATCCGCGACATGAGATGTAGCTTTCCCCTCCCGGATCCGGATGATATCATTGCGGGCATCGTCCTGGGTGATGAGAGAGTGAGCCGGACGGGGTTCTTCGCGACGTCTGGGGGTTCCTCACGAGGCCTGGGGGTGTCCTTTGTTTTTGCGGTGGAGCTACCGTAATGGCTGCTCTGACGCCGAGCTGGCGGTGTCCGATGGTGCGAAGAACTCTTGCTCTTGGAAGCGGAGCGGCCACCGTCCAGGCGATTGACCATGACCACTGCGGCTTCTAGGCGAGCCTTGGCGAGGTTGATATCAGGGGTAGCTTGGAACCCCTCGAAGATGCTAACCGCGAACATGATGTTGGCCGTAGGTGATTTGAATATGCCTTCTTTGTCGAACTCCCCGTTGAGATTTTTCCTCTGAATGTGGCGACGTCTGAGGGCACGGTTGCGGTTTCGCTCGATACGGAGCTCCCGGTCTCCGTCTGTTTCTCCATCGACGGTCGGGGCGTCGTCGGAGACAACTTCGTCATCGCTGTGGTCGTTGAGGATGACACAGGACTAGCGACCGGGGTTGTTAGGCCCGGGTTGTCTGTTATCGGTGATAACAGAAAGTCTTCTGCCTTCCTGGAAGGGAAGCAGAGGGAGAATATCCCGCGCCGTGGAGGATACATTTGCTTCGAGGAGAGCAACAACAGGATCCATGTCAGGCCAATGGACGATAACCCCCAAGGGAGTTGTGGTCATGACAAGATCTGTGTTGGCCTGGCGAGGTTGATGAAGCTTCGTCGCCAGATGCTTCTGGTAGGTCGCGGCTGAATTCGTTAACCCGAAGGGAAACTGAGGCGCGCGCGATCTATGCAGTGAAGTCTTCGTCCCACGGGAATTGGAATTGGGGTTCCTAGGTGCCCGTGGGGTTGTTGTCACGGTCCTGATCATTGAACCCTGGTGGAAGTCGGAGGTGATCTGGAGTCCACCAGGGAGTCGTGGTCACGTCGATCGATCCTGCCGCTTGACAGGGGCTGGGTTGACGTGGTTGGCCCGAGCTTGAATCTTCTTCGGGCGCTATGTACTCCTCCGAGTAGGATACGATCCGAAGATCGGGTCGAAATTTGGAGTTTTCCGCGATCCTCGCGGAGTGATCTGCACGGGTGGCGGAGCTGATGCAACCGCCTCGTCGCGCAGTTCATGCTGGAGCGTGCCGTCCTGGTTTGCGATGCAAAGCCAGGAACCGAAGATGAACGTAGCGCCTGCTTCGAACTTGGTGACGATGGAGGCGTTGAAGGATGCCATCGACTCTTTAATGAGTTCTCGACGAGTAGATCCCACGGACGGCGCCAAAGTGTTGGCGATATATGCTGACTAGGTTCTCGAGGGGATGCCCCGAGAGTAGGGTTTAGGGAGAAGTCGTCGAGAATCTAGAGCCAAAGGTGACAAGAGACGATTTTAGACAGGTTCAGGACGCAATGTGCTACGTCCTGTATGGTGTATCTTGTATAGATGAGATGCAATGAATGGGGTCCCTATCTCCCCTTATATATGCCGGGGGATAGGGTTACATGGAAACCGTATAAGGTTAGGAAACTTTTACAAGTTTATCTCCAATTTCCTAATACAGTCTATCCTAACCGACTAGGACTAATCCTTGTCTTGTACGTCAAGTCTTGTACTTGGGCCGGCCCATAGAATGGCCCGCCAGGGTGGTTTGGTCCATAAGGACTCTACACCCACACAAGGCCAGGGATCGCTGGCCGCGCCAACGGCCAGGGAACGATGGGCGTCTCTGGGCAGGGATAGAAGGGTGCACCGGCTAGGGGTCAGAGCGTCGTCGTCCATGGATGGGTGGGCTTGCTTCTCGCTAGCAAGGACGTCCTCTAGGGGGTCATGGGCGACGGAGGCTACGGATGGGGCAACGGAACGGACAGGGGCAACGGAGACTCCGTAATGAGACCCTTTGGAACCGTGATTGAGGGGATGGTGGGAGGGGTTATTTGGAAAATTGTCCCACCTCTTTTCCTATCCATCGGATAGGCATCCTAGGATCCTGGCTGAAGTTTCTATAGTTTCCATAAGAACCTAGTTTCCATAGGATACGCTCCCTTTTATTAATCTCCAAACAGTGTTTCATCGTTGACCAATTGTTTTAAGATAGAACCAGGGGGTTCATGGACCCAATCACAACATAACTTTGATGCCATTGCTAAACTAGCTATATCATGCGCAACTTTATTGGATTCACGATTGCAGTGGTTAATTGAAATAGATGCAAACTCAAGCCCCAATTGGGCACATTTGTCGTATATTAGAGCACTTGCAATTGTAGAAAAACCATTTTGCTTCATCGTTTCAAATCTGATGGAATCATCATTTTGTTTATTCCCATTTGTTGTGCTAACATCAGCCCCTCCCTGAATGCCATTGCCTCTGCCATCAGAGCATCAAGCACATGTTCATAGAATCTTGCGGCAACAGCTATGAATGATCCATTGGAGTCTCTTATCACTGCACCTATACCACCAGTGCCCTGGACCTAATTGTAGCTTGCACCAACGTTCAGCATTAAGAAATCTTCCGGTGGTTTCTGTTGGAATTAGGGGCATTTTATGGTTTATTTTAATCCGAATTAAAGCATAAATCATGACATAAAGAGTTGCATAGACATATGAATAATTTATTGTACTTATTCCAAAAGACATATAGGACATGAGGAAAGAACATAGGAGGTTCATAAGAAAGTACCCAGAGGCGGGGCCACGAGAGAACCGGATATGCCGTTACTTGACATCGCTAGTCAAGCCTGTTCGATGTAGTCGATCAAGGGTCGATGCAGTGCAATGATCGTAGTGCCGATGCGCCTCCAGGAAGTAGATGAACGCAGCGAGCAGTCGTGCCTATGCGCTCCCCTAAAAACTTGATCACTCCTCTACTACTTGGGTGTAGAGTCTCGATGAGGGTGTAGCTTTGGAGGCCTGCTCTTCCGGCGAATTCCGTGCACACAGAACACCGGATCGGAGAAGAACAGATGCACAACGCAGCAATGGAACCTTTGTGTGTTGTTCATGGAAGACAATGGAGGGGGGCTTCCTTATAGGTACCATATGTGACCTTTGGTTGCCATGGTTAATGCCATAAAAGAGCACTATGAGAAACCTTTGATTACCCAACTCAATGCCATCAAAGACCACCATAAGGAAACATTTTGCTACCATGTTAATGCCATGAAAAGCCATCAAAGATGGACCTTTGGTTGCCCATGTCAATGCCATCAAAGATGGTCCTTTTGCTGCCCAACTCAATGCCATCAAGGTAGTAATTTCCATCCATTGAGATGTATGTTACTATGTTTGATGACAACAATTCAATGGCCACTAACCACCATCCTTTACTAGTCACTAACCACATGTTAGTTACTAGTCACCAAGCCATGATCAAAATGGCAAAAGCCTTCGCAACTTCCATGTGTCATGTGCCTTGGGATTTATTGATTATTGCTAATAGGCCATTGGCCCAATTAATCTAACAATCCCCACCAAATTCCAAGGCATATTTTATTTCCACCACTGTTTAATATACTGGTGATTTGATGGAGACATGTTTAAGGTTGAATATCCATCTAGAGCATAAGCTACGCTTGGCCACAACTGAATAGTAGACTATGCCTTGAATTGTCAGTCTTGTGTAAACAAGTTTTATTTACGACCGTTACCGATACCGGGCTGCAAATTGCTTCCCCTATGGTAGGAGCATATAAGTCATACTCCTATGCCTTTCATGAGCCTCTAGAGATTACCCAATCTCATAGACTGTGACTAGTAGTCAACTCATATAGGTGTGCTCCTTAAAAGATGTTTCTGCATGATAACATCTCTGCTTCAGTAAGCTACTCGGATCACATTAAGGTCTTTAACCAACCTGCCTTGCAGAAAAGAAGAGAATGCATCTCCAACGGAGTGGGTTTATAGAAAGAAAAGTACTCTCCTTCTCAGTTAGTAAATAGCTTGTTTCACCGTCCTTTTTCATGGGATCTCCGATAAAAAAAAGATAGGTTACCACTATAACATAACTCTCAAGTGGGTCTCAATCCCATCTCCCTTGATGCCTCGTCGATCACATTCCATGAAAGACCTTTAGTAAAAGGATCTGCCAGTTTTTTAGCAGTGTGGACATAGTCCAATGATATCACTCCAGAGTTTCTCAGTTTTCTGACAGACTTCAACCGCCGTTTCACATGCTTTGATGACTTCATGTTGTCTCGTGAACTGTTCACCTTTACAATCACAGTTTGATTATCACAATTCATTGGAATAGCTAGTATCGGCTTCTCAACGACAGGCAAATCCATTAAAAGTTCACGAAGCCACTTGGCCTCAACTGTGGCGGTATCCAATGCAATGAGTTCTGCTTCCATAGTTGACCTCGTTAAGATGGTCTGCTTGGAGGACTTCCAGGAAACAGCGCCACCTCCAAGTGTAAACACATATCCACTTTTGACTTTTAACTCATCTACGTCAGATATCCAGTTTGAGTCACTATAGCCCTCAAGTACTTTTGGGTACCCAGCATAGTGAATTCCATAGCTCATAGTGCCTATTAGATAGCGCAATACTCTCTCAAGAGCATGCCAATGTTCATCTCTTGGATTGGAGACAAATCTACTCAATTTGCCCACAGCAAATGAGATGTCGGGCCTCGTCTGTGTCATCCCTGATGTAAAAATGTAGAAAGCACCTTTAAAACAGGTTAAAAGGGGGGAAAAGTGGTGTTAGAATTCAAAAATTCATCAAAAATTCAAATTTAAATTCAAAAACAAGGGTCTTTTGACACCCAATTGAAATCTCAAGAATTTTGTACTAAACATGAAAATCTCCAAAAATAAAAGTTGTTTGTCATCACAAATAAGGCCTAGTCACTGTTTGGAACTTTTGAAAATTTTGCAGTTGAGCCCCTCACAAACTCGAAAAATAGTTCTGAACACCTTTTTGAAATTGGGTTGTTTGAGCTTGAAAAATTTGAAATTTCAGGTTCACCCCAAAAAGAAAGTTGTGTCCCACATCTCAAATCCCAACTTTTATTATTACACTTTTCCAAGTTCAGTTCCAATTTTTGGAGGAAATTCAAAAGGGGCAAAGGAGCTCAACGGGGCGCCTGACAGGCCCCTGGCACGCTCTGCGCCTGGCCGGAGTCCGGCCGCCACGTGACCGGCGTGCGGCGGAGGCCGCGCCGGGCCTGCCGAGCTGTGGTGGCAGGTGGATCTTGTCCTCGCGCGTTTGTCCAAGCCTTCCGTACGGTCACGTCGCGCGCGACAGCGCCGCTTTGCCTCGCGCCGCGAGAACGCCATCATGGCGGGCGGAGCGCCGCCGTTGGCCGCGCGCTCGCGCGCATCGCGCAGAGCCGCTTCGCGGTGGATTCCCTCCCCGCTATGCGCCAAGTCGACTCTGCAGCATATCCCACTCCCTCACGCGACAATCTCTTTCGCCCAACCCTCGCGCGCGCTCTGTTCGAGCTCGGCGCGCATCAATGGCGCTTCACGTCGACCTTCTCCCCTCACGCGCGCTCCCGAGGCCGCTCACTACACTCTAGCGTGCCAAAGCACTCCACCGAGCCCCTCACACCCTCTCCTAGCTCGTGCACTTCACCATTTCACTTCCCCGCGCTCGCTCCCGTTGTCTTCAACCTTCGGCCGCGCGGACCGAACTTGCTTCCCGAGTGAAATTCGCCCTCGTCCCTCCACCATTCCCAAATCTCTCGCGCACAGAGCTAGACCACTTCCCGAGCTTCCATTTCCCCCACTTCTCGCGAGCTCTCCCCAACTCTCCGCCGAGAAATCGGATTTTCCCCCAAATCCGCACTTCCGGCCGCCGGAGCACGCGCACGTCGAGCCCCTACTTCGAGCCCTCCCCGAGGTCAACCGAGCCTTCCACTAGCTTCGCTGAGTCCCACTGGTGCTCTAGGACCCCTCCAACCCCGGCGAGATCCACCACCCTCGCCGGAATCGAGCCCGCGGCGGCCGCACCGCCACCTTACGTCGCCGGTGAACTCCGAGCTTCCCCCGGCCTCCCAACCGCCACCAATCGACTCGTGGTGAGCCACTGGTCCTTTTCCCCCACTTCCCCGACCCTATCTCGCCGTCGTTTGGCCGGCGCAACTCCGGCGACGAGCCAAGGACCTAAGTTCGTCTTCTTCCTTTTTCCAGGGTTCCCAGTGAAAAAAGACAGGGACCTGTTCGCGAAGTTTCAAAAGATCCAAGGGTCGCGGCGTAAAAAGATTCTTAAGGTTTAAACGCTTTTTCCCGAATCTTGTAAAATCCGCTAAAAATCATACAAAAATCAGAAAAATGCATAAAAATACTCCCTGGACTCGTGAGATTGTAAACTCCAATCTCATGTTAGCATATATATACTTTTGGTGAACCGTTTTTGAATTAAAATTCAAACTGTGAATTTAGAAACTTGTGCACCATTTTAAATCCAGAGCTCTGCTAGGGCTGAGCTTTGGATATGTTGTTTTTAGTGACTTTGGACAGCTTGTGTCCAAAGGGGAACTAAAAATATGGAATGTAGCTTCAGTTATGAATTAATTTGTGATTCCTGTCTTATTGCAGTATAGAAATTAATAAAAATCATCCATGCAGCTAAAAATCACCTTTTTTCTCCTGAGGCCTAAGAACTTGTTAGCACATCTGCTAAAATTGCAAAACTTAATTTTTTCCCTGTTTAAACTAGCAAATAAATAGATATGTGTTTTGGGATAGAAAATTGTTGAGGACTGTCCAAAGGTTAGTTTGAGCCACCACTTGGCCAGAGCGCTACTTACACTCAGGACTAGCTCTGGTAGGAAAATTATCTGATTTGGAAGTATTTTCGATTTTATATGAATTTATCGTGTATCTTTAAGCAGCAGTTTATATTATTTTTAATAAATTATGTGTAGCTCAGTTTTAGCTAAATTTTGGAGTGAGCCTAACTCTTATACTCCAGTAGCTGTCATAAAGTTTATAGATAAAAAGGATGAACAGAAACAGAGAAACAAAAATAAGAAGAAACTAGGGTAGAATTGAGTTATAAAAAGGAAATAGACCTTTTTGATAAATAATTAAAATGAAACATGGAAGGTCTAAAATTCCAGAACAGCATCCAAACCTCAAAATAATAAATGAAAATTCTTTTATATGTGTACACAATCACCATCATAGATACGTAAAATTTTCCACACCCGTCCTCTATTTTTGTGAAGGAAAAGGTAGTACATTAGCATGTCTAGGTGAATATGGCCTTCAAGGCCTTGGTTTTGTGTTCACTAGGCAGCCGCTATAAAGTTGTGCATCTCATGTAGAAGGCGCTGTTGCGGACGGCTTCTATCATCTCATCCCCGCCGACGGAGAAGGCATCCCGGAGAACGGTGCCAACGAAGTAGCAGTCGACCCGGAGGCTAACAGTCAGCTAGTACAAGAAGGCAAGCCCTGGAGCATAATCTAACTTTTAAAAAGTTTATGCATCTATGAATTCCCTATGCTTGTGCATTTACGTTTCAAGGAGTTGATTGAATACCCTAGTTGCATATTTCTAGTATCTATGACTTGCAACACTAGTATGAAAGGATCGATAGGGCATTGCTTTAGGTCCGTTACAAGTCGAGTGATTTCCTGTCACTCGCGAGACATAGGAGTTGCATGTCTTTACTTATGTTGGAATCATAAGGATGGACGGGCGGGATGGTAGATGTAGATCTCCCGTCCGTGTATGATAATTGATTTAAGGTCAAAACGTGTGGTTGTGTGTGTCAAGTTTTTGAACGTACCACATGCATGCTGATATATGGGAATCGGTAAGCCCGGTACTAGATTGAAGCAGCTAGGGCCGATAGCCATCTCTCCTTGGAAACTTTTGTTTCCCCTGCCGTACACTTGTGGATATATGCGTGATGCTGTGAGTGAAGCAGTAAACCTTTATCCTAAGGAAGTGGACCCGGTTCCGAATTATGGATCGATGGGAAAGGTTGGGAAGTGCTTGTACCTTTTATAGCAAGCATTGTCCGTGTGTGTTGGGTTTCCCCTGGCTAGGTAGCAAAATTCGGTTCGAACTGTCTGCTTCTCGCGGTTAATGAGACTGCTTGACGGCTTGGCTGCATTGAGTAACAAGTGGAACTGTGAGAATGATGAACTTGTTGTATGAATTAAATTGTATTGCACCACTTGTATGCTTAGAGAGGATGCTAATCTAGAATGGTTAAATCTACTAGAATATGATGCTAAAACCATGAAAGCAAGGATCTACTCTTAGTTGCTTTTTGGCAAACAAACCCACCAGCCAAAAGCCTCTCATGTCTAGATGTCGGTGATGTAGTTTTCACCCGACGGGTAAGCCTTGCTGAGTATTAGTATACTCAGCCTTGCCTATGGCTTTTATTACAGGTACTGTGATGGATGTGGCAGTCGATGCCATCACTTGGCCTACCCAGGTTCCTCCTGGATGGCACATCGAGTGGGTTCCGTCCTCTGCCGAGGAACGGGAGGAGTAGCACCGTGGCAGGCTTCATCATGGTGTTACTATGTATCGTCGCTAGTTTATTTTTCCGCTGCAATGAACTATTTATTCCGCTGCAATGAACTTGATACTCTGATTAAATTTCCAACTTGGTTTGTAATAACTCTATGATACTACTTATGTATGATGAATTTGTAGAATGTTGTAATCTCTGGAACTCACCTTCGTGTGGGTGCGCTTGTTGTTTCGATCAAGAAAGTACATGGTTAAATCGGGTTTAATCCGACGGCGCTCCAGCTTATTCCGGATTAAGTGCCTGACTGCTTGATTAGCGGTCCAGGGGCACTTAACTTGGAATAATTTCGGAGTGGTCCGCCATATCGTCGCACTAGCTAAATACATCAATAAGCCAATTATTTGAGAATATCTCAATTGATCTCTTGCGATCCTTCAGTTCTTCTGCAATATCACACTAGAGTCATAAGGTGTGGGAGCAGACTTGCAAACACTATACCCAAAGCGATGCAATATCTTTTCCACATAGTGAGACTGCAGTAATGTAACCCCACCATTGCCTTCTCTTAGTAGCTTGATGTTCAAAATCACATCAACCTCGCCCATATCTTTCATCTCAAAGTTTTGGGATAGAAAACTCTTGACTTCCTCAACCACATTGAGGTTTGTTCCAAATATCAATATGTCGTGAACATATAAGCACATGATCACTCATTGACCCCCACCAAAGCGGTAGCACACACACTTGTCAGCTTCATTCACAATAAAGTCAGCATTCTTGAGAGTCCTATCAAACTTCTCATGCCATTGCTTAGGTGCTTGTTTGAGGCCATACAAAGATTTTAACAATTTACACACCTTTCCTTCCTAACCTGGTACTACATATCCATCAAGCTGATCCATGTAGATTTCCTCATCCAACTCTCCATTAAGGAAAGTCGTCTTAACGTCCATTTGATGAACGAGAAGACCGTGTGAGGCAACCAATGATAGTAGAACTCGAATGGTTGTCAGTCTAGCAATTTGTGAGTAAGTGTCAAAGAAATCTTTACCTTCTTTCTGGGTATAACCCTTTGCCACAAGCCTTGCCTTATACTTTTCAATAGTACCATTAGGTCTAAGATTTTTCTTGAATATCCACTTGCATCCTACAGGTTTGCACCCATATGGACGATCTACAACCTCCCAAGTCCCATTAGACATTATGGAATCCATCTCACTTTTAATTGCTTCCTTCCAATAGTTAGCATCTGGAGATTCATAAGCCTCTGCAATGGTACTTGGAGTTTCATCTACAATGTACACAATGAAGTCATCACCAAAAGACTTTGTAGTCCTTTGTCTCTTACTCTTTCGAGTCACCTCATTGTAATCCTTTTCAAGATTCCCCTCAAGTGTTTTTTCAAAGTGTACTACCCCATCATTATTTTTAGGGGTTTCAACAAATTCATGACTAGAACTACTAGATGCCTGTTTCATAGGAAAAATGCTTTCAAAGAAAGTCACATCTCTAGATTCCATGATTATACCAACGTTCATGTTAGGTACTCCAGATTTAATTATGAAGAATCTATATCCAACACTATGGATAGCATAGCCTAGAAAACACAATCAATCGTTTTCGGTCCAAGCTTGCATTTCTTAGCAATTGGTACATTTACCTTAGCCAAGCATCCCCAAGTACGCAAGTATGAGAGTGTTAATCTTTTATGTTCCCATTCCTCGAATGGTGTCTTCTCTTTGTTTTTCATAGGAACTCTATTTAGAGTATGACACGCGGTCAACTTGGCTTCACCCCACCATTCCTAGGAAAGCCCCGGTGTATCTAACATGGCATTAACCATCTCTGTTAGAGTACGGTTCTTCCTTTCAACCACTTCATTTGACTCAGGGGAATAAGGTGGTGTTCCCTCATGAATAATACCATGCTCCTCACAAAACAAATTGAACTCATTCGAAAAACACTCTCCTCCTCGATCCGACCTAATACATTTTATCTTCCTCTCAAGTTGGTTCTCAACTTCGGCCTTATAGATCTTGAAATAATGAAATGCTTCATCTTTCGTTGAAAGCAAATACTATTGGCGTTTGTTATCCATGACTTCTACCGCCAACATTTCTCCAAATTTCATAATCATATGGTCAAAATCATGTGAAAATCATTTACTCTAACCAAGTTCCACGAGTTTTGGTGGTTTGCGATCTTCTGCAGGTCTATGCTCATATTATGCAAGAATCAACACAAAATTGAGCAAATGCAAGCATGGTGAAGCATGGACATAATATGGCATCATTATGAACATTGTGAAATGCCCAATTTTACAGCACCATGTTAAAGTGCTCTCCGAGATGATCAAAATGGACATTTGGATCACCCAATTCGGAGACCGGACGGAAAAGTTATGCCTCCGAGAAGATCACCGGCGCGATCGTCACTGCCGGCCGGCCAGACTTTGGCCGGCCGGCCTGGCAACTCCACCAAATGGCCTCCACTTCACATATGTGCCTTAGGGACTCACCAATGGACCCCCAACACGTTCATACAAGTCTATGGTGAAGATTAAGGCCGAAAGGCCTTGGATGCCCCTCCAACGGGCCTCCGACGTTGCCACTCGGTGTTGGCCCAACCCAAACAAGGTGAAACCTACACCAACATGCAAGGAAACACACCTAGAGGCAGTACCAACCATTGGATAGAAATTGAGGGAAGGATGTGCATATCACATGGATCAAAGGGCCCACCTTCGGGACTTAACCGACCTATTTTGGATAACCGTCAGTGCAACCGTCATTCAGAGGAGATCTGGATCGTCCACGAGAAGGCGGTGCGCGAACGGGCGACATCCCTGGCCGAACGGCCGAATCTTGGCCCAACGGCCGGCCACCGAGGCAGTTTCCAACCGTCTTTGAGTGGCGGTTACTCCAAGTCGGTTGCCTTATCCTTTCACCTGCAATCGACCATTTGAGGCTATAAAAGGAGCCTTCCACCTCCACTTTCAACACACCATCCAAGTAGAGAAGAAGAGATTCAAGATGTAGTTCCTCTACTATATTTGTAGAATAGGGAGAGTGTGAGGTGAGAGCTTGGGTGTGAGTCAAGCTAGGAGGAGAGGAGCCGGGTTCCCTCGGTCCTTCTCCAACTTTGTAGCCACCTTGGAGGAATAAAGCTTCTTTGAGTAAGTTCCTCGTCTTTCTTCAGTGTCTCACTAGTACTTCTCTTTACTTTCAGTAATTGTTTATTTACTTCCTTTGATCTGCGGGATCCCTTGTCTGCGTGGACATTGACCTATCCATTTGGGGTTTCTTCTTGCCTGAGGCTAAGGCAGAAGTTAGTAGTTTGATAGCTTAGGTGTGGTACCTATGCTTGATAGTTACCTCGGGTGTGTTCCACCCCACAGAAAGAGAGTGGTAGGCGGCAAGTGGTGACAGCATTGTCCGTCCTTTGTGCGACCACAACGTTCGGGTGTTTTCATAGCAGTAGTAGCAGGTTGCCGTTGGGTCCCACTTCTACCCCGTCTGGACCCTTCCTCTTCCAGCCGCCGATGCAGATCAAGTTAGTGAGTAGCAAGTCATCTGGGTAATTAGTTGGCTATCTGAAGTCAGGCCCTCTACCCACGTACCTTTTCTCCCCTGGTGGGTCCGGTTGAATAGTTCTAGGCTTAGTCGCGTCTACGGTTCCTTGGATTCGATATCCCAGGTATCACTCCCCTAGTGAAAGGCTACGTCGGTCTCTGTGCGCTTGCGGAGTTATTCTCTTATAGGCTAAGGAGTGCCAACCAGCTTTTCTGGCGCCGTTGCCGGGGAATGGTAGCAACACTAGTTTAGAGCTTTTTAGCTGTACACATTTCCACCTTACCCCCAGGAGTTTATCTCCTAGTTATCCGGTAGTTCCATCCCACGAGTTTTGGAATTGCCACCACATCACCACCCCCATTTTATCTGCTAGTTACGGGACCAGTCCCAGTCTCGTAGCCATGGTTCGTGTATCATCCTTCTCTAGCAAGAAGGAAGACATCTCTATACTCACCTGTAGGACTTTGAAGAGAATTGATCTCTTCTTATCATATCCGGAATCAAGACACTGTAATGGAGTCTTTCCCGTTCTCTATGACGGGGAGGGCTTTGTTATGGTATGATCGGATCGCAAGTGAGCGGGAGGAGATTTGTTGAAGCTGAAGGACGAATTCCGATCATTTTATCCTGTTACCAAGGTACTCGTATCATGACGAGTTACTTGGAACACAGTGGGCAAGATTCATGCTGATGGTAACCTCTGGCTCACCCATACGGTATTCCAGAGAAAAACCATATGCAGCATTTCATTGGCGGTTTGAAGACATTCTTCATATCGCCACCGAGGGGTCGCATACAAGACCTTGGATTAAGTCCAAGCTATCTTGACAAGGTTTGTGATAGCACACGAGCCTTTGAAGATTCCTCAGATCTACCCAAGACGAAGCACCAGATTCGCACCCTTACAACTACACCACATCCACCTCCACCGATTATCGAGGAGATGACCGAACAAATCAAGACCTTTTGATCATGAGTCACTTATCGAAAGATATACCTCAGTTCATATCACCTCTCTCCACAAAAGAGAAGTATCCCATCACTCAGCAATGTTTCCAGCACGCTGATGAAACTGAGAGGACGTGCTCATGGTCTGAGGCATTCATTTCGGAAGCCACACCGTAGATTGAGGGTCCTTCTGCGATTATGAGCAAGCAATGGATAGAGGAATAAGCAGTCACAAGCTCAAAATATTCCTCCGCACTATTGGGGATGCTGAACCGCAAGGAATCATCTACGATCCGAAGGTTGTCCTTCTCTCGTAAGCACCTGAAGTGGATCGACGGCCAGATTGTGGAAAGCAAAGGAGTTCTTCCTAGTTTCACATCTTCGATATCCATGAAGGTGACAGAATTTCTTGGTCGGTCAGTCAATAGAGCCACTTGCCAACATTGATGGAGCACGAGCTACTCTTCAGCTCAGAGTTGGCAATGAAAAAATCTCGGTCAGCCTAGTCAGTTCAATCAACACTATAGCTGAGGCAAGACCAGAACAAGACCCACTGGAATAAGGCAATGAGCATAACTTTGGAAGAGCCCACTCAACAAATCATTGAAGATGATGCTCAACACTTTACTCAGAGATAGAACTAGGCAGATATCTCAATGAGGAGGAAAAACCGCAACATTCTTCTCCTGAGGTAGAAATCGTTGTCTCCTGGTGTAAAGTTTGTCTTACTTCCAACTGAGGCATGTCAGTCATCATCAGAGAGTGAGACTTGGCATCTCTCGACGGTCCTAAGAGAAGTATCGATCCGTCTCTGGGTACCCTCTTCAGGACTACAAGGGGTTCAATCCCCAACATATCCACATATCACATCTTTATGGCACTGAATTTTCAGTGTCACTGGTCATTCTAGACCTTCTATCTAGCTCATCGCTCAAGATCAGCTAAGCCCGACCATTCACTCAAGATTGACGGGATCGATGTGATAAGGAAGGTGGTAAAGTAAGATGTATTCAAAACTTTTGCATGCGGGAGTCATCAACCCCATGCAAGACAGTGAATTGGTTAGTCATGTTCAAGTGATTCCGAAGAAGGGAGGATAGTCGTCCAAAATGAGAGAATTGCGCGCTTACCTCAGAGGACAATTACCAGCTGGAGGATGTGTACCGGCAGCCGAACAAGGATGTCAGGAAAGATCACTACCCTCCTACCCTTCATTGACGAAATGTTTGAACAATTAGCCAAGCACTTGTTCGTTTGTTACATCTATGGCTACTCTGGTTATCATCAACCCCTATTCATCCGGATGATCAGAGTAAGGCCACCTTCACCTGCCCCTTTGGCACATTTGCCTTTTAGGTGGATGCCAGTTGGTCTAGCAGTGCACCTGCTTCTTTCCAAGGTTTATGATGGCGATTTTTCTCTGACCTTATCGAGAACATCGTGGAAGTATTCCTGGATGACTTCTCAGTATACAGCAGAAGCTTGAAGATTGCCTTGGGAATCTAGCAATGATCCTCAAGAGATTCAAAGAGACATATTTGGTCCTCAATTGACGAAATGTCACTTCATGGTCAGAGAAGCTACCGTTCTCGGCACTCGTTTCAGCCCCATCATATATGTTCCTTATTGGAACGTTCCTTTCAGGAGCAGATGTGATGCAAGTGACTATGCCATCGGCGCAGTGCTGTGTCAATACAAGGATAAATAGCAACATCTATAGATTGACCAGAAATTCGCAACAACGAAGAAGGAACCGCTGCCAATGGCAATTGACATTGACAAGTTCAATTCCTACTTGGTTGGTGTTAAAGTGATAGTCTACACGGAGCATGCTACACCAAAGCACCATTTAGCCAAGAAGGATTTTAAGCCATGACTCTTCCGTTGAATTCTGCTCCTTCAAGAGTTTCAATTTGAAATCAGAGATACAAAGAGAGCAGAGAATTTTGTGGTAGACCATCTCTCAAGATTACAAATCCTATCCTCTATGGGAAGTCACTCTCTTGAAGATTTCACTTATGGGATCCCTATCAATTTGAAGTCATTGCTAATGGTTTACTCCACCGCTACAACCCAATGTGAGATTCGCAAGATCCTTAAGTGTCTCTACCACTCCTCATATGGAAGACACCTCAGAGTATTCTGGGTACCATGCTAAGGTTTGGCAGAGCATCTTCTGGCCAACCATGTATGGAGGCACTAAGAAAATTTTGCAACATTGTTCAAGATGACAAAATCCAGGAATATCAATGCCCGAAGCTATGCCCACTAAAAGAACTTTTAGTTGGAGATTTTGACACATCTTGGCAATCATGGACTTTCTATCCAAATGGGTTGACACACTTCCTATGTTGCGGCTGACTCAAGGAATTCAAGGATGATGCTTCAGGAAATCATATTTCCTAGCTTTGTGATTCCAAGAGTCAAGAACTAGTCATGGAGTCCCACACTCCACAAGACCTTCGGGAAGTGTACCAGCAGGTTGAGAGTACCATCACCAGGCTGTTTCTCTATACCATCTCCGTCTGACTGGCCAAGCAGAGAAATCTGACAAGTAGAACACGAACATTCTGCAAGAGCTATGGAGAATGGATGGACAAGCAAAATTACCTGAGGCGCTATGGACATTGAATCAAGAAATTGATAGGAATAACACCATTATCAGCTGGCCTATGGTAAAGTCTACCATTTTCCAGTGGACATTGAAATCCCATGGGGCTAGCAAGAGGTGAAACATTGATCTCCAATCAGCAAGATTCAAGAAGACAAGTTCAAAATTGCTGAGTTGGATGAACGGAGGGAGTACACCTACCACAACATCTCCAAGCACTACAAGGATCATACAAAGCAATGGAAAGATGAATGGATCAAGATCACGCACTCCAAGGTTGGACATAAGGTACTATACTTTAATTTCCAAATTCATTTGTTTGATCTTGAGAAGTTTATAGGTATGTGGTAAGGACCGTTCTTAATGTGTTCACCCTCCAAGACAATGATAGGGATGTTTTAAATGTCAGTGGTATATTAAAAATATTCCTTGAGTCTGATGCACCGGAACTTGAAGAAATGGACATCTTTGAGTATCTGAGCTAAAATCACAGTCCATGGACATGGCTGGACCTAAACCATGCCATTATCTTAGTGTAGGCTTGGTGCTGCCTTTTATTTCCCTTTTGAATCATTTGCTTTCCTATGTTTGAGCCACTGACCAGCCGGGCCCACCTGTCAGCGCCCCTTTCTTCTCCAGCCGCGCGCTCTCTCCCTCCCGCAGCCGCTGACGAGCTGGCCCCACTCGTCAGTTTCTCCTGCTTCCTCCGGTCGTGAGCGAGCAGGGCTCCTCCACCGCTGCGCTGCCGCTGAGACCGCCTCGTGCACGCCTCCGCGCTGCTTGGCGCGCACGCCAAGGTTCCTCTAGCCCCTATATATAGCTCCGCCTCTCCTCGCCCAAATCCCCAACCCTAGCCGCAACCCTAGCGCCGCCGAGTCCGAGCCGCCGCCGTCGTCTCGAGCTCGCTTCGCCGCCGCTTTGACGCCTAGACCCGCACCAGGAGCTTCGCCACGGGGTAAGCAACACGCCGAGACCCTTTACCCCCTCTCTCTCGCCTTCGCACGTTCGCACGAGCTCGCCGGAGACACCAAGCCGCTGCCGGTCGTCGCAAGCCGCCTCCACCGGCCAAACCCCGCTCCCGACCCCCAAAAGCGAATCCCCTCTCTCTTCTCTCTCTCTAGGGTCCATCGCGGCGAGTTTTGGTCCACTGTAGCTCCGAGCCGAGCCAACTCCGGCGAGGTCCAGCGATGCGCCGCCGTCGGCCGCCGCACCCCGACGACCTAAAAGCTTCAATCGACCGTAGCCGTCCGATTAGATCTAAACGGCCTAGATCTGATCCGAACCCGGTCCACCGTGGACCCGTGGACCACGGTCTACGGCCGGTCCACGGCACAGTAGACGGTGACGTCAGCCCACGTCAGCATCTAGCAGCTGCCGCACCTGTTTTGCAAAAGAGCCCCTGCAGTTTTCGAAAATCAACCCGCGGTCCAGCGCAGTTCAAAAGTATTTCCAACCAAGTCCTTTTTCTTTCGGTTTAGCCCCTGCTCTTTTGAAAAATAGTGCCCGCCGTCCTAAAAGTCGTTTTTACGCCGCAGCCCTCGAGTGTTCATACGAAATTATGTTTTAGGTCCCTGGTTTCTTCCAAAAACACCCCTGGAAGCCTAAAATCTTTACCAGCAAGCCCCTAGAGCCCGTTTTAGGCGTAGTTTCTTCGTTTTAACTCCGATTTGAGTGATTCTCGTACCCATGTGTTCATAGTAAAGCGTAGAGTAATTCTAAAACCTTCTTTTCATCTTTTGTTTATGTTTGGTGTACTGTTCTAATTAAATATCTTGTTTGCATGTATGTGTGGATGCTTGTGTGGTGATCGATGTGAGTAGTTGCCGAGCCGTTCGAGTTCGCCGACGGTTCCATTCCCGAAGAGCAGTTGCAGCAGCAGTTCACTGAGGAAGGCAAGTATAACACGGACCATCCTTGTTACCTATACACCGATTAATCACATAAATCATATGCATGTGTCTAATACTGTTAACCACTAAGGATGTTCCTAGTCTTTACCTTATTCCTTGTTTACCCAGGGTTCTATGCATTATGGTTAGACTATGCTACGCGCTGCAACCAACATTTATTTTTATGTTAATATTGAACTAATGGTTCACTTCAATGATGGTTAAAAGATGCTTTTTAGCAACATGGTTCGGGGAACTAGAGCATGTGCTGTGTGCTTTGTTCTAGTGTCTCTATAAGGTTTGATCTAGGAAATTAGAGCATGTGCTTTGTGCTTTGTGCTTTGTTCTAATGTCTCTCCATAAGGTCCGGTTCTTAAAGCGACAACCCAGGAACCTGTTCGCCGCCGTTGGAACTATAATGGCTCTGGTCTTGGATAATTAACTTGTACGTCTCTAGCTTGCCAGTGGTTACCGAAAGGCGTATGTGGGGAACATTCGTAAGAGTATAGTTTGATCCATCGAGGACGGTTCTATCCGTTGGCTATGCCCCGTTAGGCAAAGTCCCGTGATGTAAGCGCCCGATGTACGGCAGCTTCACACGTTGCGATGATTGCGCTCTCGCTCTGGACGCCATTGACCCCCTCACGTTGCGCCCTGAGCGTACGTCAATCTCGATGCCTCGGGTTATGCTGCCTATGTTGAACCAAAACGGCTACTGTGCTTGTTAGGGTGTTTTGTGAAAGTCCTCGTAACATAAGTTCTTTTGGATTTATGTGACCGGCGGGTAAAGGAAGAAACCTCTGCAGAGTGTTGATCTATCATGATAGCCGTGCTCACGGATAAGAGTGGCCTGGATCCTTTTTGATTAGAAGATGATATTAGTGGTTGATATTGGTTTGTTCTATAATCACTTATACCTTATTAATGGGTTTATACTTGGGATTCTACTCATTTGTAGTAAATTAGATGATAATAAAATGAAACAACTAAAAGTGCTAATGCAGTATAACCGTGTCAAGCCTTTTGTTCTTGCATAACCCGTGTTATACTTGTTAAGTAAGATGGTTTACTTACACTTGCAACTATTCAACAAAATCCCGGATGGGTAACAGATGGAGCATTGAATGATCAGTCGGTTGCTGAGTTTCCGGAGGATCTGCCGTACTTCTAGCTGTGTTCAACCAGTCGGTGTCCCTGTGGTCTTGAGGCTCTACTAGTTGTGAGACGTTTAATAATATTAAGACTTCCGCTGTGTTATTTGTTTAAGAGTATGTCTTGTGTTTAACTCTGATATAAACTATTTTATTCGAGCATTGTGTTCTCTGTGATTCAATATTTGTAATCTATATGTGTTCTGTGGACATCCTGGGCACACATATGGAAGCATTCGGATTTCTTGGAAATCTGGGTGTTACAGAGAGTATGCCTCCATTGTTTTGAAAATTCTACAAAATCTCCAAGTACTGAGAAGAAGTTGGAACTATGCTCTTCATTGATTTGTTCTGAGGTTCAATAGGTGAAAGTGAAGGTGTTAGCCGCCCGGAATCCAAGGTATGTGGGAAAGCTTTGAAATAATTTTTATGCATGCTTTTGATTTCATGACCCTAGGCTTTGCTTGATCCTCTGGATCTAATTCTACCCTTTGCTCGGGACTAGCAAAGTCGAGGTGTGGGGGTGTGTTGGCGTTTGTTATCCATGACTTTTATCGCCAACATTTCTCCAAATTTCATAATCATATGGTCAAAATCATGTGAAAATCATTTACTCTAACCAAGTTCCATGAGTTTTGGTGGTTTGCGATCTTCTGCAGGTCTATGCTCATATTATGCAAGAATCAACACAAAATGGAGCAAATGCAAGCATGGTGAAGCATGGACATAATATGGCATCATTAGGAACATTGTGAAATGCCCAATTTGACAGCACCATGTTAAAGTGCTCTCCGAGATGATCAAAATGGACATTTGGATCACCTAATTCGGAGACCGGACGGAAAAGTTAGGCCTCCGAGAAGATCACCGGCGCGATCGTCACCGCCGGCCGGCCAGACTTTGGCCGGTCGGCCGGGACTTGGCCGTCCGGCCTGGCAACTCCACCAAATGGCCTCCACTTCACATATGTGCCTTAGAGACTCACCAATGGACCCCCAACACGTTCATACAAGTCTATGGTGAAGATTAAGGCCGAAAGGCCTTGGATGCCCCTCCAACGGGCCTCCGACGTTGCCACTCGGTGTTGGCCCAACCCAAACAAGGTGAAACCTACACCAACATGCAAGGAAACACACCTAGAGGCAGTACCAACCATTGGATAGAAATGGAGGGAAGGATGTGCATATCACATGGATCAAAGGGCCCACCTTCGGGACTTAACCGACCTATTTTGGATAACCGTCAGTGCAACCATCATTGAGAGGAGATCTGGATCATCCACGAGAAGGCGGTATGCGAACGGGCGACATCCCTGGCCGAACGGCCGAATCTTGGCCGAACGGCCGGCCACCGAGGCGGTTTCCAACCATCTTTGAGTGGCGGTTACTCCAAGTCGGTTGCCTTATCCTTTCACCTGCAACCGACCATTTGAGGCTATAAAAGGAGCCTTCCACCTCCACTTTCAACACACCATCCAAGGAGAGAAGAAGAGATTCAAGATGTAGTTCCTCTACTATATTTGTAGAATAGGGAGAGTGTGAGGTGAGAGCTTGGGTGTGAGTCAAGCTAGGAGGAGAGGGGAGCCGGGTTCCCTCGGTCCTTCTCCAACTTTGTAGCCACCTTGGAGGAATAAAGCTTCTTTGAGTAAGTTCCTCGTCTTTCTTCAGTGTCTCACTAGTACTTCTCTTTACTTTCAGTAATTTGTTATTTACTTCCTTTGATCTGCGGGATCCCTTGTCTACGTGGACATTGACCTGTCCATTTGGGGTTTCTTCTTGCCTGAGGCTAAGGCAGAAGTCAGTAGTTTGATAGCTTAGGTGTGGTACCTGTGCTTGATAGTTACCTCGGGTGTGTTCCACCCCACGGAAAGAGAGTGGTAGGCGGCAAGTGGTGACAGCCTTGTCCGTCCTTTGTGCGACCACAACGTTCGGGTGTTTTCATAGCAGTAGTAGCAGGTTGCCGTTGGGTCCCACTTCTACCCCGTCTGGATGTGGCGGACCACTCCGAAATTATTCCAAGTTAAGTACCCTTGGACCGCTAATCAAGCAGTCAGGCACTTAATCCGGAATAAGCTGGAGCGCCGTCGGATGAAACCCGATTTAACCACGTACTCTCTCGATCGAAACAACACGCGCACCCACACGAAGGTGAGTTCCAGAGATTACGACATTCCACAAATTCATCATACATAAATAGTATCATAAAGTTATTACAAACCAAGTTTGAAATTTGAATCAGAGTACCAATTCCATTGCAGCGGAATAAATAGTTCATTGCAGCGGAATAAGTTCATTGCAGCGGAAATAAACTAACGACGATACGTAGTAACACCATGATGAAGCCTGCCATAGTGCTACTCCTCCTGATCCTCGGCAGAGGATGGAACCCACTCGACGTGCCATCCAGGGGGAACCTGGGTAGGCCAAGTGATGGCATCAACTGCCACATCCATCACAGTACCTGAAATAATAGCCACAAGCAAGGCTGAGTATACTAATACTCAGCAAGGCTTACCAGTCGGGTGAAAACTACATCACCGACTTCTAGACATGAGAGGCTTTTGGCTGGTGGGTTTGTTTGCCAAAAAGAAACTAAGAGTGAATCCTTACTTTCATGATTTTAGCATCATATTCTAATAGAATTAACCATTCTAGATTAGCATTCTCTCTAAGCATACAAGTGGTGCAATACAATTTAATTCAATCAACAAGTTCATCATCCTCATAGTTCCACTTGTTACTCAATGCAGCACAGCGGTCAAGCAGTCTCATTAACCGCGAGAAGCGGACAGTTCGAACCGAATTTTGCTACCTGGCCAGGGGAAACCCAACACACATGGACAATGCTTGCTATAAAAGGCACAAGCACTTCCCAACCTTTCCCATCGATCCACAATTCGGAACCGGGTCCACTTACTTAGGATAGAGGTTTACTGCTTCACTCACAGCATCACGCATATATCCACATGTGTACGGCAAGGAAAACAAAAGTTTCCAAGGAGAGATGGCTATCGGCCCTAGCTGCTTCAGTCTGGTACCGGGCTCACCGATTCCCATATATCGGCATGCATGTGGTACGTTCAAAAACTTGACACACAGAACCACACGTTTCGATCTAAAATAAATTATCATACACGGACGGGAGATCTACATCTACCATCCCGCCCGTCCATCCTTATGATTCCAACATAAGTAAAGACAAGCAACTCCTATGTCTCGTGAGTGACAGGAAATCACTCGACTTGTAACGGACCTAAAGCATTGCACTATCGACCTTATCATACTAATGTTGCAAGACATAGGTACTAGAATTATGCAACTAAGGTATTCAATCAACTCCTGGAAACGTAAATGCACAAGTATAGGTAATTCATAGATGCATAAACTTTAAAAGTTAGGTTATGCTCCGGGGCTTGCCTTCTTGCGCTAGCTGAATGTTAGACTTTCCATGTTTCATTTTAATTAATTATCAAAAGGTCTATTTCCTTTTTATAACTCAAATATACCCTAGTTTCTTTTCATTTTTGTTTCTCTATTTCTGTTCATCCCTTTTATCTACAAACTTCATGACAACTACTGGAGTATAAGAATTGGGCTCACTCCAAAATTTAGCTAAAACTGAGCTACACAGAATTTATTAAAAATAGTATAAATAGCTGCTTAAAGAAATAAGATAAATTCATATAAAATTGAAATTACTTCCAAATCAAGTGATTTTCCTACCAGGGCTAGTCATGAGTGTAAGGAGGGCTCTGGCCAAGTGGTGACTCAAATTAACCCTTGGACAGTCCTCAAAAATTTTCTGTCCGAAAACACACATCTATTTATTTGCTAGTCTAAACAGGGAAAAAATTAAGTTTTGCATTTTTAGCAGATGTGCTAACAAGTTCTTAGGCCTCTAGAGAAAAATGGTGATTTTTAGCTGCATGGATTATTTTTAATAATTTCAGGACTGCAATAAGACAGGAATCACAAATTAATTCATAACTGAAGCTACATTCCGTATTTTTAGGTCCCCTTTGGACACAAGGTGTCCAAAGTCACTATAAACAACATATCCAAAGCTGAGACCTAGCGCAGCTCTGGATTTAAAATGGTGCACAAGTTTCTAAATTCACAGTTTGAATTTTAATTCAAAAAGGTTCACCAAAAGTACATACATTCTAACATGAGATTGGAGTTTACAATCTCACGAGTCCACGGAGTATTTTTGTGCATTTTTCTGATTTTTGTATGATTTTTGGTGGATTTTACAAGATTTCGGGAAAAAGGTTTAAACCTTAAGAATCTTTTTATGCGCCGGCCCTTGAATCTTTTGAAACTTCGCGAACAGGTCCCTACCTTTTTCACTGGGAACCCTGGAAAAAGGAAGAAGATGAACTCAGGTCCTCGGCTCGTCGCCGGAGTTGCGCCGGCCAAACGACGGCGAGAGAGGGTCGGGGAAGTGTGTGAAAAGGGCCAGTGGCTCACCACGAGTCGAATGGTGGCGGTTGGGAGGCCGGAGGAGGCTCGAAGCTTGCCGGTGATGTGCGATGGCGGTGCGGCCGCCGCGGGCTCGATTCCGGCGAAGTGAGTGGCTCTCACCAGGGTTGGAGGGGTCCGTGAGCACCAATGGGACTCGGCGAAGCTAGTGGAAAGTTTGGTTGACCTCGGGGAGGGCTCGAAGTAGGGGCTCGACGTGCGCGTGCTCCGGCGGCCGGAAATGCGGATTTGGGGGAAAATCCGATTTCTCGCCGGAGAGTTGGGGAGACCTCACGAGAAGTGGGGGAAATGGAAGCTAGGGAAGTGGTCTAGCTCTGTGCGCGAGGGATTTGGGAATGGTGGAGGGACGAGGACGAATTTCACTCGGGAAGCAAGCTCGGACCGCGCGGCCGGAGGTTGAAGACAACGGGAGCGAGCGCGGGGAAGGGAAATGGTGAAGTGCGCAAGCTAGGAGAGGGTGTGAGGGGCTCGGTGGAGTGCTTGAGCACGCTAGTGAGGGATGTGCTGCCTCGGGAGCGCGCGCGAGGGGAGACAGCGACGCGACGCGCCATTGAAGCGCGCCGAGCTCGAACAGAGCGCGCACGAGGGTTTGGCGAAGAAGATTGTCGCGTGAGAGAGTGGGATACGCTGCAGAGGAGACTTGGCGCGTAGCGGGGAAGAGAATCCACCACGGAGCGGCTCTGCGCGGCGCGCGCGCGCGGGGCCAATGTCGGCGCTCCGCCCGCCATGATGGCGTCTGCGCGGCGCGAGGCAGAGCGGCGCGAGGCAGAGGTTTACTGCTTCACTCACAGCATCACGCATATATCCACATGTGTACGGCAAGGAAAACAAAAGTTTCCAAGGAGAGATGGCTATCGGCCCTAGCTGCTTCAGTCTGGTACCGGGCTCACCGATTCCCATATATCGGCATGCATGTGGTACGTTCAAAAACTTGACACACAGAACCACACGTTTCGATCTTAAATAAATTATCATACACGGACGGGAGATCTACATCTACCATCCCGCCCGTCCATCCTTATGATTCCAACATAAGTAAAGACAAGCAACTCCTATGTCTCGTGAGTGACAGGAAATCACTCGACTTGTAACGGACCTAAAGCATTGCACTATCGACCTTATCATACTAATGTTGCAAGACATAGGTACTAGAATTATGCAACTAAGGTATTCAATCAACTCCTAGAAACGTAAATGCACAAGCATAGGTAATTCATAGATGCATAAACTTTAAAAGTTAGGTTATGCTCCGGGGCTTGCCTTCTTGCGCTAGCTGAATGTTAGCCTCCGGGTCGACTGTTACTTCGTTGGCACCACTCTCCGGGATTCCTTCTTCGTCGGCGGGGATGAGGTGATAGAAGCCGTCCGCAAGAGCGCCTTCTACATGAGATGCATAACTTTATAGCGGCTGCCTAATTGATCTAAAACCAAGGCCTTGAAGGCCATAATCACCTAGACATGCTAGTGTACTACTTTCTCCTTCACAAAATTAGAGGAGGGGTGTGGAAAATTTTACGTATCTATGATGGTGATTGTGTACACATATAAAAGAATTCCCATTTATTATTTTGAGGTTTGGGTGCTGTTTTGGAATTTTAGACTTTCCATGTTTCATTTTAATTAATTATAAAAGGTCTATTTCCTTTTTATAACTCAAATCTACCCTAGTTTCTTTTCATTTTTGTTTCTCTGTTTCTGTTCATCCCTTTTATCTACAAACTTTATGACAGCTACTGGAGTATAAGAGTTGGGCTCACTCCAAAATTTAGCTAAAACTGAGCTACACAGAATTTATTAAAAATAGTATAAACGGCTGCTTAAAGAAACAAGATAAATTCATATAAAATTGAAATTACTTTCAAATCAAGTGATTTTCCTACCAGGGCTAGTCATGAGTGTAAGGAGGGCTCTGGCCAAGTGGTGGCTCAAATTAACCCTTGGACAGTCCTCAAAAATTTTCTTTCCGAAAACACACATCTATTTATTTGCTAGTCTAAACAGGGCAAAACTTAAGTTTTGCATTTTTAGAAGATGTGCTAACAAGTTCTTAGGCCTCTGGAGAAAAATGGTAATTTTTAGTGGCATGGATTATTTTTAATAATTTCAGGACTGCAATAAGACAGGAATCACAAATTAATTCATAACTGAAGCTACATTCCGTATTTTTAGGTCCCCTTTGGACACAAGGTGTCCAAAGTCACTATAAACAACATATCCAAAGCTGAGACCTAGCGCAGCTCTGGATTTAAAATGGTGCACAAGTTTCTAAATTCACAGTTTGAATTTTAATTCAAAAACGGTTCACCAAAAGTACATACATTCTAACATGAGATTGGAGTTTACAATCTCACGAGTCCAGGAAGTATTTTTGTGCATTTTTCTGATTTTTGTACGATTTTTGGTGGATTTTACAAGATTTCAGGAAAAAGGTTTAAACCTTAAGAATCTTTTTACGCGCCGGCCCTTGAATCTTTTGAAACTTCGTGAACAGGTCCCTGCCTTGTTCATTGGGAACCCTGGAAAAAGGAAGAAGAGGAACTCAGGTCCTCGGCTCGTCGCCGGAGTTGCGCCGGCCAAACGACGGCGAGAGAGGGTCGGGGAAGTGGGGGAAAAGGGCCAGTGGCTCAGCACGAGTCGAATGGTGGTGGTTGGGAGGCCAGAGGAGGCTCGAAGCTCGCCGGTGACGTGCGGTGGTGGTTGGAGGGGTCCGTGAGCACCAGTGGGACTTGGCGAAGCTAGTGGAAAGTTTGGTTGACCTCGGGGAGGGCTCGAAGTAGGGGCTCGACGTGCACGTGCTCCGGCCTGATATGCGGATTTGGGGGAAAATCCGATTTCTCACCGGAGAGTTGGGGAGAGCTCGCGAGAAGTGGGCGAAATAGAAGCTAGGGAAGTGGTCTAGCTCTGTGCGCGAGGGATTTGGGAATGGTGGAGGGACGAGGACGAATTTCACTCGGGAAGCAAGCTCGGTCCGCGCGGCCGGAGGTTGAAACGACGGGAGCGAGCGCGGGGAAGGGAAATGGTGAAGTGCGCGAGCTAGGAGAGGGTGTGAGGGGCTCGGTGGAGTGCTTAAGCACGCTAGTGAGGGATGTGCTGCCTCGGGAGCATGCGCGAGGGGAGACAGCGACGTGACGCGCCATTGAAGTGCGCCGAGCTCGAACAGAGCGCGCGCCAGGGTTGGGCGAAGAAGATTGTCGCGTGAGGGAGTGGGATACGCTGCAGAGGAGACTTGGCGCGTAGCGGGGAAGAGAATCCGCCGCGGAGCGGCTCTACGCGGCGCGCGCGCGCGGCCAACGGCGGCGCTCCGCTCGCCATGATGGCGTCTGCGCGGCGCGAGGCAGAGCGGCGCTGTCGCGCGCGACGTGACCGTGCGGAAGGCTTGGACAAACGCGCGAGGACAAGAGCCACCTGCCGCCGCGGCTCGGCCGGCCTGGCGCGGCCTCCGCCGCTCGCCGGCCACGTGGCGGCCGGACTCCGGCCAGGCGCAGAGCGCGCCAGGGGCCTGTCAGGCGCCCCGTGGAGCTCCTTTTCCCCTTTTGAATTTTCTTCAAAAATTTGAACTGAACATGGAAAAGTGTAAAAATAAAAGTTGGCGTTTGAGATGTGGGACACAACATTCTTTTTGGGGTGAACCTGAAATTTCAAATTTTTCAAGCTCAAACAACCTAATTTCAAAAAGGTGTTCAGAACTGTTTTTCAAGTTTTTGAGGGGCTAAACTGCAAAATTTTCAAAAGTTCCAAACAGTGACTGGGCCTTGTTTGTGATGACAAACAACTTTTACTTTTGGAGATTTTCAAGTTTAGTACAAAATTCCTGAGATTTCAGTTGGGTGTCAAAAGACCTTCGTTTTTTAATTTAAATTTGAATTTTTGGTCAATATTTGAATTCTAAGACCATTGTTCCCCCTTTGTACTTGTTTTAAAGGTACTTTCAACACATTTAGATCAGCGATGTCACAGCCTACCCCCTTAAAAGGAATCTCGTCCCGAGATTTGATTACACTTAGGAACAAGGTGGGAAAAGGTACCTTGGTCTAAGAAAGGATGTCGGGATAGTTCTTCTTAAGATATTCCTTAGTTTCCCACGTGGCTTCATCCTCGGAGTGATGACTCCACTGAATTTTGTACATTTTAACTCCTTTCCTTCGTGTTTGTCTCTCTTTCTCATCGAGGATCTTAATGGGATGCTCATCATAGGAGAGATCCGGTTCAACCGAGAGTTCTTCTTGTTCAACAACTTCGGTCGGAACGCGAAGACACTTCTTGAGTTGGGAGACATGGAATACATCGTGCACGGCGGAGAGCTTCTCAGAAAGCTTCACACGGTAAGCTACCGGTCCACATTGTTGAGTGATTTCATATGGGCCGATGTAGCGAGGTGCAAGTTTTCCTTTTAATCCAAACCTTTGCACACCCTTGGTCGGGGAGATCTTGAGATACACGTGGTCGCCGACTTTGAACTGAAGTGGCTTCCGCCTTTGATCAAAGTAACTCTTTTGCCGTGACTGTGCGGTTCTCAAATTTTCACGGATGATCCTAACCTTTTCTTCCGCTTCCTTTACAAGGTCAGGGCCATAGGTATACCTCTCGCCTGCTTGGGACCAACACAACGGGGTCCGACATCTTCTACCATACAGGGCTTCGAAAGGTGCCATTTTAAGACTCGCTTGGTAGCTGTTGTTATAGGAGAATTCGGCAAGAGATAAGCAGTTCTCCCAATTCTTCCCATAATGGATAACACAAGCTCGAAGCATATCCTCAAGTATCTGATTTACGCTTTCCGTCTGCCCATCGGTTTGAGGGTGATATGCTGAACTACGGATCAGTTTTGTGCCTAGGGATAGTTGCAACTGTTCCCAAAAGCGTGCCACGAATTGAGTACCACGATCTGAAATTATCGTCTTGGGTACCCCATGTAGACAAACGACCCGTTCCAAATAAATCTCAGCTCTTAGCGGTATAAGCGGTATTGACCGGAATAAAATGTGCGGTCTTGGTAAGGCGGTCCACAATTACCCAAATAGAGTCATGCCCCTGAGGGGTTCTGGGAAGTCCAACAATGAAGTCCATGCTTATATCTTCCCACTTCCATGAGGGAATAGGTAGAGGTTGAAGAGTGCCTGCTACCTTCAAGTGGCTAGCCTTTACTCTCTGGCACGTGTCACATTCCGACGCATACGTGGCAATTTCTCGCTTCATCCTAGTCCACCAAAAGTTTTATTTCAGATCTTGGTACATTTTGGTGCTACCGGGATGAATAGAAAACTTGGAGAGATGGGCTTCATCCATAATCTTCCTCCGGAGTTTGGTGTTTTTGGACACTACTATACGATGTCCAAACCACATCACTCCCTGCCCATCTAACCGGAAACATTTGTATTTTTCCTTCACCTTTTCTTTTGCCAATTTCCTTTTAAGGATTTTAATCTTTGCATCATTTAATTGGGCCTCAATAATCTGATCGTGCAAGGTTGGTTCAACAGAAATATGGTTGAAGTACCCGTGTGGAACAATCTCTAAATGGAGCTTTGCCACTTCATGGCACAAGGTGTCAGCGTAGGACTCCACGAAGAGGCAATGACAATGAGCCTTGCGGCTTAGTGCATCCGCAACCACATTAGCCTTGCCGGGGTGATAATGCACACTAAGGTCATAGTCCTTTGCTAACTCCAACCATCTTCGCTGCCTCATATTCAAATGAGCCTGAGTGAAGACATATTTGAGGCTCTTGTGGTCGGTGTATACGTTGCATGGAACACCCATCAGATATTGTCTCCATATCTTAAGAGCATGAATAACCGCTGCTAACTCAAGATCATGTGTAGGGTAATTTTGCTCATGAGGACGGAGTGCTCGAGAAGCATAAGCAATGACTCGGTTCTCTTGCATAAGGACGCAGCCAAGTCCGGTGCCTGAAGCATCACAATAGACATCATAGGGTTTGGTGCAGTCGGGTTGAGCTAAAACTGGGGCTGAAGTTAAATGTTTTCTCAAAGTGTGGAAAGCCTCATCACATTTGTCATTCCACTCGAATTTGACTCCCTTCTTTAAGAGTTCGGTCATGGGTTTCGCAATCCGAGAGAAATCCGGAATGAAGCGGCGATAATAACCGGCTAAACCCAGAAAACTCCGAATCTCATGGACAGAGGTAGGTGGTTGCCAATCCAGCACCTCTTGCACCTTGGTGGGATCCACAGATATACCATCCTTGGAAACCGTGTGACCTAAGAATTTCACACTTTCTAGCCAGAATTCACATTTTGAGAACTTGGCGTAGAGTTGATGGTCTCTCAATCTTTGAAGAACAATGCGAAGGTGCTCGGCATGCTCTTCCTCATTCTTGGAATATATAAGAATGTCGTCCATGAAAACTACCACAAACTTGTCTAGCTCCGACATGAAAACCGAATTCATGAGATACATGAAGTAGGCTGGGGCATTATTGAGTCCAAATAACATGGCCAAGAATTCATAAAGTCTGTAACGGGTAGAAAAGGCAGTCTTTGGAATGTCACAAGGTCGGATTTGTATTTGGTGATAGCCAGAGCGAAGATCAATCTTGGAGAACACTCTGGCGCCAGCTAGTTGGTCAAACAGGACATCAATGCGGGGGAGTGGGTACTTATTCTTGATGGTTACCGCATTGAGAGGCCGGTAATCGATACACAACTTCAAAGAATGATCCTTCTTCTTCACAAAGATAGCTGGACAACCCCAAGGTGACACACTAGGACGAATGAAACCCTTGTCTAGCAGTTCTTGGAGTTGAATTTTTAATTCAGCCAATTCATTCTGTGGCATTCTATAAGGTCTCTTTGATATAGGTGCCGTGCCAGGTTGGAGTTCAATCACAAATTCAATGTCCCTATCCGGCGGCATCCCAGGTAAGTCATCCGGAAAAACATCGGCATACTCACATACCACCGGAATGTCTTTTAGTTGCGTTTCTACCATTGTATAAGCACAAGCATTGGCGCAATTCCGTTGTGGCAGATATAGTACACTAGGGCCATGCGTAGGCGAGTTTATTTCCACAACCCGTTCAGCAACATCTAGCACAACCTTATGTTGGGTCATCCAATTTGCGCCCAAAACAATATCAATCCCTTCCATACCAAGCAGAATTAAATCAGTAGGGAATATTTTACTACCCAGCCTGATTGGCACTCTTCGAGTTACTTGGTTGGATGCTATTTTACCTCCCGCAGTTGATATCACATATGCTGATTTGGTATGGTAAGATTTTAACCCACATTTTGCATGAAATCTTGTGCTTATAAAACTATGTGTTGCCCCGGAATAAAATAATATAACAGCAGGTTGCTTGTGGATAGGAAAGGTACCAGTCATATCTGGGGCTCCGTCAGGTAGGTCGGCCAAGGTGGTGTAGTTAAGCCTTCCTTGTCGGACCTGCACACGTTGCTGCTGTTGGCCCTTGCTTTGCTGATTTCCCGGGTGCTGGTTCTGTTGCTTGTCCTGTGGGCAGTCCTTAATGAAGTGACTGTTGCCGCCACACTTGAAGCACTGATAGCCAGCTCCAGGACGTGCTGGCTGTTGTGCGTTCTGCTTTGGCGCCGGTTGCTGCTGCGACGGTGGAGGGAAACGGGGCGCACTTGGCTGTGGTGGCCTAGCAACCCATCTTCCTCCCTGAGGTGCCCTTGACTGTCCTTGCGGTGCAGCCGGGGGAACCAGGAGGAATCTCTGCGGCTGCACGCTCGAGGGACCAGCGGGAGCTTTCCTCTTCTTCTCAGCCTTGTGTACCACGTTGGCGTCTTCCTGGGTGATGGCGATGTTCACAAGCTCGCCATACGTGGCAACTCGGGTGGTGGTAAGTTGGGCCTTTAGCTTGGTGTTGAGGCCACGTCGGAACCTCTCCATTTTCTTCTCGTCAGAGTCGGCGTGATGACCCGCGTATGGGCACAGACCATTGAAGGCCTGGGCGTACTGGAGCACCGTGTGGGTACCCTGGGTCAACGCCAGAAACTCATTCAATTTTCGCTCTACCAAGCCGGCAGTAATATGATGAGCCTTGAAAACAGTCTTGAACTCTTCCCACTCAATCACGTGACCCTCCTGCTGCAGGGCCAAGTAATTCTCCCTCCATAGGAGAGCCGTGCCGCGGAGCTGCTGCGCCGCAAAAACTACCTTGCGGTTGGAAGTGCAAGGCGTGGCCAAGATAGAGAACTTGGATTTGATGGCTCGAATCCATGCATGGCCTCCAAGGACTCTTCGGCTCTTGAGAATACCGGCGGGTGTGTAGCCAGAAAATCCTCATACCGGGCCACTTGTGGTTGAGGGGCCCGTTGACCTCCCTGTTGTTGCATCTGTTGCTGCATCATTTGTTGCTGATGCTGCAGGTTCCATAGAATTTCCGTTTCCGTAGCATACAGTTGCTGCCACGTCGGAGGTTGCTGCGGTGGCGGAGGTGGTGGCGGCTGTTGCTGCCCCTCTGGCCCTTGCTGGTTAGCATTGGAGCCACTAGTGTCATGACCGCTGCGGGTGATTGCCATCTGTAGTAGGTACTTGTATTAGCCACATTTCATAAGCTTGCATAATGATGACAAGATAGAACGTGGCAATATAGTGAAGTTTACTGCGTAAGAATGACATATCAACAAGCAGTTCGGAAGAAAATTCATATCTCCCAACAGGAAGCAAGTCAAATGCTCCAATTCGGTCAGTAGCTCGAAAATTTTAAACTCTACAACTTTCTTTTTTGGCTTAGAATCAAATTCGGGCTGCAACTAGGCCGAAAAATTTAATCTTCAGCTCTCTGCGTTTGCTGTTTTACGGCAGGCCGAGCTGTAGTGTTTTGGTTGCCATTTTTATTTCGCTTAACCAATAGGGTTGAATTTCGGTGAACATTTCTTTTGACAAATTCCAAACAACTTTGTAGTTCACATCACAGCCCAGAAGTGAATGGAAAACCCATTAATAATTAAAACAAAGTTAGCTGCAGAATGTTTTCCACACAGCCATTACAACCTTCATCAAGTTTTGGCTCACACAACCACACCATTAAATTACATTGTCTCAAAATATTCAAAAGGGGAGCTCAACTCCATCTAGCCTATTACATCATGAAGCCAAAATTTAGGCTATGCGGAGGAGTAATCTTGCTACTACCACTTCTAGAAATCATCTAGGTTGTTAGCGTTAGCCTCACTGCCCATAGGTGATGGTGGAGCTGGAAGAGGCGGCATGTCATCCTCGGTATCCATGTCGGAATCGGGAGCCTCTCCTTCCCCATGCTCTCCATCCTGCTCAAGAAGGTGCTGAGCATCATGGGCGGCTAACATGGCATTGGCATGCTCCAAAACACCATGCACATTCTCAAGCTCGTCTCTTGTTTGGGCTAGCTCGTTTTGGACATTGTTGTGCGCGATGTGGAGGTCAGACAATTGCCTCTCCAAGTCAGCAATCATGGCGTCTCTGGTGCTCACCTCAATGGACAAGGAGGTCCTCTCAACCCCAATGTCACGGGCACGGACAGACATATCCATGGCAAGGTTGAGCACCTCACTCTATGACCGTCCTAAAAGTGCCTGCAGACGGTGGTAAGCTCGGATCCACCTCATCATAAGTGCTGCTGCAGCGACGGGATTCTCCGCCATCCTCAGAGGGGAGCTAAGATAGCGCCTCATCCAATGGGCATCGTCCGGCTGGGTCGGTGGGAACAACCCAAGCAGCTGATGCTCTACCAAATCCTGGTTCTGAGCGCAGAAAGCACTGATGCCATTCAAGGCGGCTAGCTCACAAGTAGTCTCCATTTGGTGTCCATGAGCTTCCACACTCCAAGTGGGGGAGCTAGGACACGGTGGATGGCGATACACCACCAAACGCACACGAGATCGGGTCACACCTTGGTCTCGGATGAGGGTTCTCTCATATTGTGGCGGCGTAGGATAATCAAGTGCCTGCAAAACTGACCACAGAATGCTAGGGAAACCCTCCCATCCTAGACAGTCTGAAAAGGAAACGTCGTTGGGGTAGCTGGCCAAGTCAGCATGAGCGTCCATTCTGAACAAAAAGGGCAAAGGTGAGAACCGGTTAGCGCCAAAGAATAAAACAGATTCTGGACCGTGTAGTAAAAATTGTAAAACTCGGCATCTATAAGCTCAAAAATTCCCAAGTTTGGCCAGAACATTGTTTAAGTAATTTCAAACAAGTTTCATGTTGAAAGTTTGAGCAGAAACTGTCGTTAAGAAGGTGTAAAAATCGAATTTTTATCTCGCTGTTTCCAGAAGTTCCAGCAGACAGGGGGTTACCATTTTAAGCATAACTCCAGTTCTACTGAACCATTTTCGTTGAAATTTCTACAGCATAAACTAGATAACATTTTTGACAACTTTCATGTTGAACACATTTTCGTTTGACGAGGTTTTCAGGTTCGAATTAACGACGCAAGCAGACTGGTTTCGGCAGAGTTTCAGCACAAATTCCGGTTGTTATTCAAATTTTGATGGCGGGTTCGATGGTCGTGCATTAAGGTTCAATATAATTTCAGTGAATTGCAATGCATGAGCGGCCTATTCGTTCTCACCATTACACGTGCCAATAAACTTTTGGCCTACGAAGTTAGTGCCGGTGGCTAGGCAATATCCGTCTCTCCCTATATTAACTAGCCGAACTTTTCTAACCGTTCATCTTACGGAATCGTGGTTAGTGTACCTGCAGAAAATTCCATTCCAGAGCATATATAATCAACCTTTCGTGCCAGCACTCACGAAAGCGTCTCCATACATTACCACCCACTATAGAGGTGGCACCCGAACGTTCAACATTGAATGGGCAATGTTTCATATGTCACCAAGGCAACATATTGACAATTTCATAAGCTCATGAAATAGCGTATTGACTTTGTGCCGCCATCATATTTGCATATGATGCCGTGGTACGCTACAGTAATCGCCGTACCTTGCGCCCACCATGCTATTCTAGTTTCATACGCCATCACAGCATATTGACTATGTGCCGCCACTATATTTTCATATAGTGTCGTGGTACGTTACAGCAATCGCCGTACCTTGCGCCCACCATTGCGTAAAGTAAATGACAGAATGAAATGTGCTGGAAGTCAGTATAATATATAATTAGCCACCTATCATATCGTGATCCCTTAACCCACATAGGCTTCACGCTCTATGTAACATCCTTAGCGGACCTAGGAATAACATTCCATCGCAATGCGCGGCGGAAGTAAGAGTTGGCAAGTTTTATTCCAAAATATTTATTTAAGGTTTGTTGCTCTCTCTGGTGCGCCTGTTTTGGCTCTGATGCCAGCTGTGGCGGACCACTCCGAAATTATTCCAAGTTAAGTACCCTTGGACCGCTAATCAAGCAGTCAGGCACTTAATCCGGAATAAGCTGGAGCGCCGTCGGATTAAACCCGATTTAACCACGTACTCTCTCGATCGAAACAACACGCGCGCCCACACGAAGGTGAGTTCCAGAGATTACAACATTCCACAAATTCATCATACATAAATAGTATCATAAAGTTATTACAAACCAAGTTTGAAATTTAAATCAGAGTACCAAGTCCATTGCAGCGGAATAAATAGTTGATTGCAGCGGAATAAGTTCATTGCAGCGGAAATAAACTAACGACGATACGTAGTAACACCATGATGAAGGCTGCCATAGTGCTACTCCTCCCGATCCTCGGCAGAGGACGGAACGCACTCGACGTGCCATCCAGGGGGAACCTGGGTAGGCCAAGTGATGGCATCAACTGCCACATCCATCACAGTACCTGAAATAATAGCCAGAAGCAAGGCTGAGTATACTAATACTCAGCAAGGCTTACCCGTCGGGTGAAAACTACATCACCGACTTCTAGACATGAGAGGCTTTTGGCTGATAGGTTTGTTTGCCAAAAAGCAACTAAGAGTGGATCCTTACTTTCATGATTTTAGCATCATATTCTAATAGAATTAAACTTTCATGATTTTAGCATCATATTCTAATAGAATTAACCATTCTAGATTAGCATCCTCTCTAAGCATACAAGTGGTGCAATACAATTTAATTCAATCAACAAGTTCATCATCCTCATAGTTCCACTTGTTACTCAATGCAGCACAGCGGTCAAGCAGTCTCATTAACCGCGAGAAGCGGACAGTTCGAACCGAATTTTGCTACCTGGCCAGGGGAAACCCAACACACACGGACAATGCTTGCTATAAAAGGCACAAGCACTTCCCAACCTTTCCCATCGATCCACAATTCGGAACCGGGTCCACTTCCTTAGGATAGAGGTTTACTGCTTCACTCACAGCATCACGCATATATCCACATGTGTACGGCAAGGAAAACAAAAGTTTCCAAGGAGAGATGGCTATCGGCCCTAGCTGCTTCAGTCTGGTACCGGGCTCACTGATTCCCATATATCGGCATGCATGTGGTACGTTCAAAAACTTGACACACAGAACCACACGTTTCGATCTTAAATAAATTATCATACACGGACGGGAGATCTACATCTACCATCCCGCCCGTCCATCCTTATGATTCCAACATAAGTAAAGACAAGCAACTCCTATGTCTCGTGAGTGATAGGAAATCACTCGACTTGTAACGGACCTAAAGCATTGCACTATCGACCTTATCATACTAATGTTGCAAGACATAGGTACTAGAATTATGCAACTAAGGTATTCAATCAACTCCTGGAAACGTAAATGCACAAGTATAGGTAATTCATAGATGCATAAACTTTAAAAGTTAGGTTATGCTCCGGGGCTTGCCTTCTTGCGCTAGCTGAATGTTAGACTTTCCATGTTTCATTTTAATTAATTATCAAAAGGTCTATTTCTGTCCGAAAACACACATCTATTTATTTGCTAGTCTAAACAGGGAAAAAAATTAAGTTTTGCATTTTTAGCAGATGTGCTAACAAGTTCTTAGGCCTCTAGAGAAAAATGGTGATTTTTAGCTGCATGGATTATTTTTAATAATTTCAGGACTGCAATAAGACAGGAATCACAAATTAATTTATAACTGAAGCTACAGTCCGTATTTTTAAGTCCCCTTTGGACACAAGGTGTCCAAAGTCACTGTAAACAACATATCCAAAGCTCAGCCCTAGCGGAGCTCTGTATTTAAAATAGTGCACAAGTTTCTAAATTCACAGTTTGAATTTTAATTCAAAAAGGTTCACCAAAAGTACATACATTCTAACATGAGATTGGAGTTTACAATCTCACGAGTCCACGGAGTATTTTTGTGCATTTTTCTGATTTTTGTATGATTTTTGGTGGATTTTACAAGATTTCGGGAAAAAGGTTTAAACCTTAAGAATCTTTTTATGCGCCGGCCCTTGAATCTTTTGATACTTCGCGAACAGGTCCCTACCTTTTTCACTGGGAACCCTGGAAAAAGGAAGAAGATGAACTCAGGTCCTCGGCTCGTCGCCGGAGTTGCGCCGGCCAAACGACGGCGAGAGAGGGTCGGGGAAGTGTGTGAAAAGGGCCAGTGGCTCACCACGAGTCGAATGGTGGCGGTTGGGAGGCCGGAGGAGGCTCGAAGCTTGCCGGTGATGTGCGATGGCGGTGCGGCCGCCGTGGGCTCGATTCCGGCGAAGTGAGTGGCTCTCACCAGGGTTGGAGGGGTCCGTGAGCACCAATGGGACTCGGCGAAGCTAGTGGAAAGTTTGGTTGACCTCGGGGAGGGCTCGAAGTAGGGGCTCGACGTGCGCGTGCTCCGGCGGCCGGAAATGCGGATTTGGGGGAAAATCCGATTTCTCGCCGGAGAGTTGGGGAGACCTCACGAGAAGTGGGGGAAATGGAAGCTAGGGAAGTGGTCTAGCTCTGTGCGCGAGGGATTTGGGAATGGTGGAGGGACGAGGACGAATTTCACTCGTTAAGCAAGCTCGGACCGCGCGGCCGGAGGTTGAAGACAACGGGAGCGAGCGCGGGGAAGGGAAATGGTGAAGTGCGCAAGCTAGGAGAGGGTGTGAGGGGCTCGGTGGAGTGCTTGAGCACGCTAGTGAGGGACGCGCGAGGGGAGACAGCGACGCGACGCGCCATTGAAGCGCGCCGAGCTTGAACAGAGCGCGCGCGAGGGTTTGGCGAAGAAGATTGTCGCGTGAGAGAGTGGGATACGCTGCAGAGGAGACTTGGCGCGTAGCGGGGAAGAGAATCCACCGCGGAGCGGCTCTGCGCGGCTCGCGCGCGGGGCCAATGTCGGCGCTCCGCCCGCCATGATGACGTCTGCGCGGCGCGAGGCAGAGCGGCGCTGTCGCGCGCGACGTGACCGTATGGAAGGCTTGGACAAATGTGCGAGGACAAGAGCCACCTGCCGCCGCAGCTCAGCCGGCCTGGCGCGGCCTCCACCGCACGCCGGCCACGTGGCGGCCGGACTCCGGCCAGGCGCAGAGCGCGCCAGGGGCCTGTCAGGCGCCCCGTGGAGCTCCTTTTCCCCTTTTGAATTTTCTCCAAAAATTTGAACTGAACTTGGAAAAGTGTAAAAATAAAAGTTGGATTTTGAGATGTGGGACACAACTTTCTTTTTGGGGTGAACCTGAAATTTCAAAGTTTTCAAGCTCAAACAACCCAATTTCAAAAAGGTGTTCAGAACTGTTTTTAGAGTTTTTGAGGGGCTAAACTGCAAAATTTTCAAAAGTTCCAAACAGTAACTGGGCCTTATTTGTGATGACAAACAACTTTTATTTTTGGAGATTTTCATGTTTAGTACAAAATTCCTGAGATTTCAGTTGGGTGTCAAAAGACCTTCGTTTTTGAATTTAAATTTGAATTTTTGGTCAATATTTGAATTCTAAGACCATTGTTCCCCCTTTGTACTTGTTTCAAAGGTACTTTCAACACATTTAGATCAGGGATGTCACACTGGACCCTTCCTCTTCCAGCCGCCGATGCAGATCAAGTTAGTGAGTAGCAAGTCATTTGGGTAATTAGTTGGCTATCTGAAGTTAGGCCCTCTACCCACGTACCTTTTCTCCCCTGGTAGGTCTGGTTGAATAGTTCTAGGCTTAGTCGCGTCTACCATTCCTTGGATTCGATATCCTAGGTATCACTCCCCTGGTGAAAGGCTACATCGGTCTCTGTGCGCTTGCAGAGTTATTCTCGTATAGGCTAAGGAGTGCCAACAAATACACATAGCAATATCTAGTCGAATCATTTATCAACGTCATGAAATATCTTTTTCCTCCTTTAGTTAACACGCCGTACATTTCACACAAATCAGAATGAACTAATTCTAGTGGTGCCAAATTCCTCGCCTCGGTAGCCTTGTGAGGCTTGCGGGGTTGCTTAGATTGCACACACACTTGGCACTTAGAATTTTTAACCAAAGTGAATTTTGGAATTAAACTCAAATTCGCTAGCCGTAACATACAACCAAAATTAATATGACAAAGTCATTAATGCCAAATATTAGACTCATCACCATTACACACATAGTTCACAACTTTAATACAAGAGTCTGACAATGATAGGCGAAACAAGCCATCACAATCGTATCCTTTACCAACAAAGGAACCAAATTTAGACAGCACACATTTGTTCGACTCAAACACCAATTTAAAACCATCCTTACAAAGAAGGGATCTACTAACAAGATTTTTATTTATTGAGGGGACATGCTGCACGTTCCTCAGTCGCACAATTTTTCCTAAAGTAAACTTCAGATCGACCGAACCAACACCACGAACAGCCGCATTTGAACCATTTCCCATCAACACAGATCCGGTCCCTGTGACATGGTAAGAAGTAAATAGAGAAATATCAGCACACACATGTATATTGGCCCGGTGTCAACCCACCAATCTGGTGAATGACAAACTGAAAGAACAATAGCATGATTACCGTACCCTGATCCCTTCTCAGCATCGCCAATAACAACATTGGTAGACTTCTTCTGCCCGTGCTGTTGCTTATCCTTGCGGTCCTTGAAGTCCGTAGCAAAGTTCTCAGGACTAGCGCACACCAAGCATTTCCCGTTCTTCTTCTTCTTCTTCTTAAAATTGGTATTTTGGTTAGGCTTTGGCTTATACTCAATCTTTATTTTTCCCTTGTTCTTGTTGAAGAATTTCTTCCTCTCCACCATATGGGCGCTAGAACCTCCTTCATTGCCATGACTACTTTTGTCCTTCGCTCTCGCCTTCTCTTCAACATCAAGAGTACCAATAAGGTCCATCACTGTGAACTTTTGCCTCTTATGCTTTAGAGAAGTAGCAAAGTTTCTCCACGAAGGAGGTAACTTGGCGATGATACCGCCAGCCACAAATTTGTCAGGCAACGAACAGTTGAGGACATCGAGTTCTTTAGTGAGCGTTTGTATCTCATGGGCTTGTTCCACCACAGAACGGTCATCAACCATTTTGTAGTCATAAAACTTTTCCATGAGGTACAACTCACCGCCCGCATCGGTGACACCAAAATCCGCCTCAAGTGTGTCCCACACCTCCTTTCCAGAGGAAAGCCGCAAGTATATATCAACAATGTTCTCTCCAAGAACACTAATGATGGCTCCTCTAAACAGACTATCAGCAGCCTGAACGCTCTCTCCTCATCGAGAGTGCGTGGTCCAAGAGGAGGACCCTGAGTGATGTACCACACACTCATAGCCGTGAGCCATAATTAAAGCCTACCAACCCATCTCTTGTAATTTGTTCCATCAAATACATTCGCTTTCAATTGCGCGGCAAATCCAGCAACCGAAAAAGCCCTATCAAGTTTTTGGATTGTTGGAATTAGGGGCATTTTAGGGTTTATTTTAATCTGAATTAAAGCATAAATCATGACATAAAGAGTTACATAAACATATGTATAATTTATTGTGCTTATTCCAAAAGACATATAGGACATGAGGAAAGAACATAGGAGGTTCATAAGAAAGTACCCAGAGGCGGGGCCAGTTCCGAGGGAACCAGATGCGCCGTTACTTGACATTGCTAGTCAAGCCTGTTCGATGTAGTCGATCAAGGGTCAATGCAGTGCAGATGATCGCAGTGCCGATGCGCCTCCAGGAAGTAGATGAACGCACCGAGCAGTCGCGCCTATGCGCTCCCCAAAAACTTCTCCTCTACTCATCGGGTGCAGAGTCTCGATGAGGGCGTAGCTTCGGAGGCCTGTTCTTCCGGTGAATTCCATGCACACAGAACGTCGGAACAGAGAAGAACAAATGCACAGCGCAGTAATGGAACCTTCGTGTGTTGTTCATGGAAGACAACGGAGGGGGCTGCCTTATAGGTACCATATGTGACCTTTGGTTGCCATGGTTAATGCCATAAAAGAGCACTATGAGAAACCTTTGGTTACCCAACTCAATGCCATCAAACACCAGCATAAGAGAGGCATTTGGCTGCCATGTTAATGCCATGAAAAGCCATCAAAGATGGACCTTTGGCTGCCCATGTCAATGCCATGAAAATGCCATTAAAGATGATCCTTTCGCTGCCCAACTCAATGCCATCAAGGTAGTAATTCCCATCCATTGAAATGTATATTACTATGTTTGATGACAACAATTCAATGGCCACTAACCACCATCCTTTACTAGTCACTAACTACATGTTAGTTACTAGTCATCAAGCCATGATCAAAATGGCAAAAGCCTTCTCAACTTCCATGTGTTATGTGCCTTGGGATTTATGGACTATTTCTAATAGGTCATTGGCCCAATTAATATAACAGTTTCTTCCAACGCTCCTTCGTTTTTACTGTCTTCTTTACTACTCTCTGATAATTGGTTGTCAGACTTGCAATTGCCATAGCCGATCCAGTTTGATTTTGAACCATATCCCCATGGACCAGCTTCCTGCGTTCCCACCACATATACCAACCACCAGTTAGGATTAACTCTGCCATTCCTACCTGATTCAACACGTTTAGCTGCTTGGATACTCTGATAATCTCTGGTACCATGACTGATCCTGAACGATTAATTTGCAATAGCTTTTGTATATCATTTGTCACTCCTAGCATTCGCCAAATTTCCTTTGCTCTGCGTCCCATGGGCAGGCGCCGGAGTCGGTGGTGGTGGTGGAGGAGGAGGAGGATGCCATGTCCACGGAATGAATGGGGATTGGTGGATTTGGTTTCTTCTCTTCGACTGTGGAAGTGCGGTGGAGAGGGAAATGGGGAGGGCGCCAGGCGGGGAAGAAACATTGGGGATGCCTCTGACTTGTGGGCCTAGAAGGTCGTAGGACGCAGGCATGTGGGAGTGGGACTACTTGTCTCAGAAGGATTTGTTTTTGCTTTTTTTAACAGCCAAAAGGAATTACCTGGTGAGTGCTTTAACTATAGATAGTTTTTTGACCTGTCAAATGGAAAAGAATCCAAACGCAGTTGGAACCATGTTGTTGCTTATTAGCCTACATGGCTACGGGTTAACAGTATGGTCACAACCAGTAGAACCGATTCAATTTTCTCGTGGAAGCTGACTTATAAGAATAATTTTTTTGAAAAAAAATCACCTCGCTAGTGTAGCTGATACATCCAGAGAAAGTTTCTCATCTCCCTTCTTAATGAAAAATGGGGGGCTCTGACCAAGTCGCCGAAATTAATTGATTGAAATGAAATATGGTGATTAGTTTATTTTGGGTGCAGTATACTCTATTATACTCCTCTAAATACAAGGCAACAAAAACTAACACATTAATAGCTCTCAATCCTCAAGGGGGTAGCTATGACACAACCTTAAGGACAAGAGCTCTTGGCTTCTATATTTTTCTGAGTTCAATTCATGGTCAAGGTTTCCCCAAGTTCAATTCATGGTTAGGGTTCCCCAAGCATACACTGCTATTTATACTAGGCCTCCTAGTTAGGCTAGAGGCCTTATAAATAGGCCCAATACAAAAAGCTAGAGTATCAGCAAATTATAACTTGATCAGTTTGGACTAGATGAAACTATGTTGAACAGTGCGGACCAGGCCGAACTGCATGTTGATTAGTTCAGACCAATCTGAACTGCACACCTAGAATAGTGTTAACTAAATCAGTCATAGCGCTTGCGACAGAACTCCAAATGATGATCCGTCAGTTGTATTGGAAAATAGACTTCAATACGCTTCCAACAGTGTAGGATACCCATGGTGAATCTTCTTGTATTGGTATAGAATTCATCTTTAACATGAAAGTCAAAATCTGGAACATCAATACGTCATCTTCTAGTTTCTTTTCTTTGAGTGCAAAGGAGCCTACCCATACCTTGCATACTCTTCAAACATGAGAACATGTAATGCAGTACTATTCGATAGTAAATTATTCTTAGTAGTTGCATGTTCATAATCAGCAACAAACAAGTTCACCTTATGTTGCAGTAGTTGCATTATCGTCTGAGTTATTGGTCCTTTTGTTGATGTTGCTATCTTGTTCAACACATGATTGTGTGAGGTTGTGAGTCATTTGGAATGTCCTTAGAAAAAAAAACATCCTTAGATGAATCGTGATCGATGATAGGAAAGGCTAATCACGATATGTGATAGGGCTTGAGCCTTGAGGGCAATATGATTAAAGGGGGGGGGGGAATTCATGTATCTTAGATTAACAAATTGATTAAATAGAGCAAATATCATGTAATACACGGCGCCAACATTTCAAAGGTTATTTTAACAAAGATAGTGTCGTTCTTCTATAATAACGAAACCAGTTGTCAGAAGTCCTATAATAGCAATTTTCTTGAAGTTGCTATCGTTGGTATTGTCATCTCTTTTCCAAATGAATGTGCGGCGTATTTTTTCAATTTCCTTCCACGCCCATGCAACCAATGTAATAATCATGAGGTGGTAGATCGGCATCGAGGACATCACCAATGTAATAAGAGCTAGCTATCCTGCACGGTTTAGAAGACGTCCTTTCCAGCCTGTTAGACAATGTCCATTTCTCTCAGTTAAGTCTGTTTGGATCCTCGTGACCAAATTTTATTTCTAAAATTTTATTATTCGATTTCTTTAATATATAGGTCCCTATAAAAGAATATAATAATCAAACATATAAATATATCTCGACACAGCTTAGTAATAGTAGCATTAATGTCTTCTACTATCAGGTTTTACAGATATATACTAGAATAAACTTTGCAGTAAAAGATGCAATTCGGAAGCCATTTCATTGCACAAGAATTATTTATTTGGGAACATGAGTCACCAGCAAGTGCGTGTGTGGTGGGTGGTGGGGGGGGGGTGGGGTACTGTGAAAATGTTTTCATGAGCAAATAGATTATTGTTTGAGATGTCGTCAAGCACAGTGGTTCATTATGAGTTAGGGTGTGTTTAGTTTCAAAATTTTTCAAAAAAAACACTATTCATCCAACTTTTCCGTATTCATCTCATCCCTTCCACTCACAGAATACTATTCATCTATAGGGTATTTTTGGTGAACAGTGTTTATTTGGAGAATCTTCCCCTGAACTAAACACACCCTTAATTCTATGGTACGTGTAGCCATTTCTTGAATCTTTGCTGCATTGAACAGCTGTTGTCAATCAGGAATTAAAACGAAACCAACAGCAAAAGGAACCCATGACCAGGCGCACAAATTAAACAATAACTGATTCCTCAATTCTCAAACCATTCAGCCGTGCGTCATTTATTGCCACATATATTCTCATAAACCTCGTACATAATGAGAGACGGAAGATAGATTCAGGTTGATGGGAGCGTAGCCTGATTCCTTGGGCAGTTCGCCCAGCAGTCTTGCGATGAATTGAAGCACCTGTTGTTCGTGGCAGGGCAGCAGTAGCGCCACGGCGGGTTGCAGTACTGGTGGTGTGGTGACCACACACATGGGTCTTGACCTGCAAATTAGATGCGCTGGTTCAAAACCTTGCAGTATTGTTGTTACGTATCACGATCAAATCTTTATATTGTCATATTTAGGGTGTGTCCAGATTGCAAAAACATTTTGTAAAAAATATATTAGGAAGCATTCTCTATGAGAAGGCTAATGCTTCACAATGCAAATACTTTTTTGCAAAGTTTGCCATTAAACAGGGTCTTATTTACCAAAACTTTATAGGCAGAAACTATGCGGAAGATTATATAGTACATACGGAAACGGCCGATGTTATAACTTACCTTGCCCTTGTGTGGCTATGCATCCGAGAAGAACCAAGAAAACGGCGAGGGCTGGGATGGCGTGTTTGTTGAGGATCGCCATGTACACAGATGGAGTTCTTGGTCTTGAGATTTTGTAATGGTGGCTAACAGGTACCCTTTTTCTTAATGATGAGAAATGGTTGAAATGCGTACATGTATTTATATAGGCAATGCAAGCATGTGCTATGTGAATATATATGTAAAGTATTAATGTGGTTTCCATGTAAAGATCGTCCCCGTCTGCTGTATAAATTAATTCCACCAAGACTGCCAACACATTTGACCTTTTATAAATGCCTGTTAATTTGGATCCTCAATTTGTCATGGATCCAATCAAATAATTTCCTTCTAATTTTTACATGGAGCTTGAAATATTTCCCGTTATTAATAAGAAAAAGATGTTATTCAAAAAATTTGGTATTACTAGGACAGATCGGCACCACATTGATGGGACAGATTAGCACTTCCCAGTGAGGGTTTCATAAGAATTTCATTCACATTAAATGAGATGCCACATAGATAAAAAATGCCGACATGATGTCATATTTATGATGAAACATGAGATATGTGTTTTATTAGGATGAAATTGTATATGCGTTGTTTCCAAGACTATGAAATATATCGAAACTACAATTGCTAAAGAGTTTCATCCCATCAAATTAAAACCAATAATGTCCATCGTTATTAAATGCTGTCGTTTGTCTATAAAACAGTGAAAGGAAATTGTGCATTGAGAGATTTGTTTCATTTCTCATGCCCATCCTTTTTCTTTATGATGCATCGTTCTTGGAACCTGAGAAATCAATTCTCCATTGGGAATATAGTAGTAATCTAGCACTCTCATTAACTCAGTTATAATGTGTGACAGCAGGCAGTGACAGGACACAATAAACAAGAACTTTAAATTCCCAAAGACCAGGTAAATATTTTAAATAGACTTGCTCAAAGCATCATGCCACTACTACACAATAGACTTTCCCATACGCCCCCTTCACAGCCGGTTTTGAGACAACCGGCTGTGAAGGGGCAACACAGCTGGTTCCAAAGGTGATGCCCGCATTGGGCTTGACAACCGGCTGTGAAAGGGTCATCACAGCCGGTTCCAAAGTGGGTGGGTTCCTAGCCGTTGGAACCGGCTGTGATGCACCTCATCGCAGCCGGTTGGTACAGCAAACCGGCTGCGATGAGGGGGGCACCATCACAGCCGGTTCCAGTTACCAGCCGGCTGTGATGAGCTTCACCACAGCCGGTTGGTGTTAGAAACTGGCTGTGAAGATACTACAGTACGAAACCCTCTCCCCATTTCCCTCCCCCGCATTTCTTCTTCTCCAACCCGACGGCTCCCACTTCCTCCACCATTGTTGCGGCCATTTTTCACCATGAAGCTCATGGAAACTCCATTGGTTTGAGGAATGAACTTCACCAACTTGTTTTAAGGTTAATTTCTAGCAATGTATCACCTCCTTTACTTGATTGTTGCCTCTAATTTGTATATTTGACATCAAATTGATGAAGACCGTGTTCTTGGTGATAGGGGCCATTTTTCTCTCAATTTCAATGGAGGATCCCTAACTTTGAACCGTGTTGAAGGCTCCCACATCTAGGTCTGTGGTTTGTACTGCAATTTCTTTGATGTTTAGTTAGATATTCAATATCTTGATGATTGTGGTGGATGAGAGCCTCTTTTTCACCATTAGAGGCTAAAGTTCTTGTAGTGCAAACGTTTTAATCAATAATTTGATGATTGTGGTGGATTAGTTAGCCTCTTTTCACCGTTAGAGAGTGAATTTGTTGTAGTTTATGCAATTTCTATAATATTTTGATGAATGTGGTGGATGAGAGACGTTTATTTCCATTATAGAGTATTATTCTTGTAGTTCATGCAATTTCTTTCAATATTTTGATGAATGTGATGCATGAGAGGTGTAGATGGACCGAGAATGGATGTATGGGAGGATTGGGGAGTTGGACTTTGTAAACAGCATTGACTCTTTTGTGAAGGCCGCCAAGGCGTACGTCACATTGAAGGAGCGGTCCGATGGCTACATACATTGCCCATGTGTTGATTGCAAAAATTAGAAACAGTTCAAGAATGTTGAGCATATCCGCTTCCATCTCTTATTCAAAGGTTTCATGAAAAACTATCTCATTTGGAATAGACACGGGGAGGATGGTGATAACGAGCCTGAAGAGCCCTCCAGAGACAATATCAGAGAAAGAGTGAATCGAACCATTCAATCAGGGATGCCGATAGATGATGATGTGGTGCATGATGAGGCAGTACTAGATCATGTATTGGTAGATGATGTGGAAGATGATATTAGCTTACTTCGGGACATATTGATAGATGAAGTTGTTCTAGATGGGCTAGATCAGATGATACATCATGCGGATCCTGAATTTCTGGATGCAAGAAACCTGAAAAAGCTACAAAAGATGAGACAGGACGCGGAAACACCACTATACCATGGTTCACAAGTGTCAAAATTGGAGGCTAATATGATGTTGTTGGAGATGAAGTCGAGCAATGTTTTGTCTGACAAAGGGTTTGAGGATTTGTTGACAGTAATGGAGAAGTTGCTTCCCACACCCAACGAGCTCCCTAAGGACACATATGAGGCAAAGCAAATGATCTGTCCAATATGTTTGGAAGTACAGAAAATCCATGCATGCCCGAAACATTGTATCTTATATCATGGTGATTACAAAGTTCTGGATGCGTGCCTAGTGTGTGAAACTAGACGATACAAGTGTTAAACAGCTTTGGCACTAAAATGCGACGGGAATAAGAGACCCCCTGCGAAGGTGGTGTGATATTTCCCCATAATACCTTGTATGAAGAGGATGTTATTGATTGAAGGTCCAAAGCAACCTGGAAAAGATATCGATGTGTTCTTGGAACCACTGATGAAAGACCTTAAGACACTATGGCATGATGGGGTCGAAGTGTGGGATGAGTACAAGCGAGAGCACTTCACACTTAAAGACTTGTTGTTTGTTACAATCACAGACCTACCCGGCCTAGGAGGTCTAGCTCAAGCCGGTGATTTCAGGATTATAGAAGAACAATTGAAAGCACTTCAAAGTGGAATGGATATTGAAGAAGCCCCAACGAGTTGGCCATATAAGTTTGGGAATGATCTAGTGTTCCCCAGCCAAGTCTCGAATCTAACACCGAGATTACGAAAGCTGCATACGCACTACAAGTCAGTAACTTCTTAAGAATTTGCAGTTTCTTACAAGGATCGAGATGTGCATAAGGGCGATGGCCACACTTTTGTGAATTGGATGTCAGTGTATGAAATGTTCCAAAAGCAAGCCCTCAACATTCCAATCTTGAGCATATGGACCTTGTAAGTGTTGTTATATGCAATTGTCAATTTACATCTTATTGATGCCATTGCATTGCACGTCTAATATTTTATTTTCATATGATGGAGTCTCAGCTAGTTTTCCAAGGAGGGAAACACCATATTGCCTTCATGGATCCTCAAGGGGTGACGAGGACTATTATACAAAAGTCGGCCACATTTGAGCACATCTATCATTGTATGCTTAAGCTGCAAGACAGGAAACACATACTCCTTGCATACCATTGCCAATAAGTCTATAACTGACACTGCAATTCCTTTTCTTACCATTGCATTGCACGTCTAATATTTTGATTTCCCCGCAATTATTATAATGCAGCTACCATTATGTTCTCATTGAAATGTGCCTCGACGTGAGTAGGCTATATACTTATGACTCCAAACGTAGAGAAAGATCATATGTCTAGCCTCTCATTGACGTGTTCAACAACTAAGAAAATCTGGGATTTAATCTTTCTATCTAGTTAGTTTAAGTTTTCATCAATATCATAAATATGATGTAGGGCCTTCGAGAAGTTCCGTAAGAAAAGCAAGATGCATAGACCTTCCTGGAAAGATTTTGAGGTAATCGAGCCCAAGAAGATCCTATGGCAGCCGGAGTGAACTGATCAGTGTGGGTTCTATGTATTGAATTACATGCAACACATATGTGGACCTAATTTTAATCGTGAAGATGAGGAGGTTCGTTTGAATGAAATGGTCACATGTGATTTTCTTAACGAGTCTAAATAGTTTTCTAATTTGAGCCTGAATAATTTTCTATTGCAGCGAGCATTTGAAAAGAATGAATATACAACTTAGAGCGACACAAAGATAATTGTGATGCAGGAGCGACTAGCTGGGTGGTTAATCGATAACGTCATGGTAGACGACGGCGAGTATTGTGTCATATAGGTAGGTGTTGAAGTTGTGACATGATCATGGGTGCTTCAACTTGAGAACTTGTCATATCAACTTGTGTGCTTGAACTTGTGATGAGAGAACTTGTCATAACTTTGATCTTGTAATATTAATAATGCCTTGTATGATCTTTTTGTGCTGGTTGAAGCTATGTATATTGTGGGATTTCTGTTATACATTGCAATATATTGTGCTGCCGAAATTGGCCATTTATTATGTTGTAATACCAAAAAGTGGCCAATATAGCGGGTTAAGATTCCCAGCCGGCTGTGTTAGGATCACCATCACAGCCGGCTGGAAGAAGCAACCGGCTGTGTTGCTGCACATAAAACAGCCGGCTGGGTTCACCAACTGGCTGTGTTACGGCACCTATCACATCCGACTGGGTTTACCAACAGGCTATGTTGCGTCACCTAACAAAGCCGGTTGGTAAACCCAGCCCGCTGTGATGGGGATTTATCACAGCCGGTTGGGAACCGGCTGTGTTGAGCCAAGCAACACAACCGTTAGAAATCAAACGCCTTGCAAAACCGGATGCGAAGGAGGGTTCCGAACCGGCTGTGATAGAGTAGGTGTAGTAGTGTGCAAAGGCAGCTCTATGGAATCGTAGTAAACACAAGACATAATGGCTTGAACATGTCTTAAAACTACTTGCCTCCATGCAGCCACCAGGCCAAATATCGAAAAGGGGGTCTGCTAGTGACCGTGTTCTTGGTGTTCTCACGCCATCGGTTGGCATGCCAGGTGGGGCGTATTGACGCAGAAGGATATCGTCCCTGTTGACACCTTTTATGGTCAACACACGAGAGCGCTAGATCGCGCGGATCGCAAACGGATCGAATTGCTGCTGGGCGACAGGAGGTTAGACCGCCTGTACAGGGAGTCAGACCGCCTATCACAGGGGGTCAGACCGCCTGTTACAGGGAGTCAGACCGCCCGTAGCTGAGACGCCACGAGATCGATCGTTCGATGGATAACTACCACACTTACGTGGTGGTGGACGGTTAGGTTTACGAGCAAACCAACAAAGAGATAACCAACACACTTTCGTTGCGAAGAACGACTAGTTTACGAGCAAACTAGCAAAGGCCGTCGATGCTCACCCCCGGGAGGGACCCCGTCAGGGCGTGGACGTCGTCGGACGTTCCCTAGGTCGACCAGCAAGCCTTAGGACGCCATCAATGGCCGTGGAGATCACGATGGACAGCAAGAGAGATTGGAAAAGATTAGGGTTTGAGGATAAAAGTAAAAGTGAGTTTCGATTGGATTGGAATCCCTCTCAATCGGCCATAGCCCTTTATATTTATAGGGTGGGGAGGTCTGTACCCGTGGGGAGTCAATTACATGAGAAAATCCCATCAAATACAACTCTAATTCGGATTAGGACCGCCACAGGCGGTCTAACCCCCTGTACAGGCAGTCTAACCGGCTGGGTGTAGCACTGATTCTTGTCAGAGCCATAACTCCCTCACCTGGACTCCAAACCGGGCGATCCACATATGCATGTTGATCATCTCGATGAGACCCATGCAATGGTGGAGTCTAATTCATATTTTGAGCACTTTCATACAGGCGGTTAGACTGGCCCCTACAGGCGGTCAGACCTCCTGTCGTTTTGCCTGATCGGCTTGCTGCAACTTTTGATCATCAACATATGCCCCCTGTTTCTTGGTAAAGCTTTGCGTATCAAGAAACATTTGTCATAATTCAAATTGCATAGGAGCAATGTCGAGCACAAGCGCATCAAACATGCTTATCTCATATCTTGTGTGAGTCAAATAAGCCTGAGTATACATTACCTCGGCTGTATTTTTTGAATATACTAGAAGATCATTCTCACACATGTAAGCTATTGTGAATGCATAAAGCGACCGAATTGCAATAATGTCAATTGGTCTTTGCAACACATCTCAAATCGAGCATGAAGAAATATGGAACAACTCAGTTGCATCCACAAGTCATCTTGACCATAAATAAAGGTGTATAATCAGCCAAAAAAAATAAATATAACCAAATTACCTCAAAGCAGGTAAAAGCCAGATTACTCTTGCATCCTTCTTTGCTTGTTTCCATCATGTCTTTCGATGCATCTTGAATTATGAAAATATTCAACAAAACTTTTCCAACTACTTCTTTCGGCCTTACTAAGTTATAAAACTCCAATAGCCGAAGTAGTAGAAACTTTGTTCGAATCTGCCCAATAGCGGTTAGACCGGATGTCAACGGCGGTTGGACCGGTCATGGCGGTTGAACCGGCTGTCAATGGCGGTCAAACCGGCACATCTAGAATAAGCCCTCTAATTTTGCTTTACATCGGTCTTTTCTCATAAAAATGCCTGATTCGATGCTCATTATTCTAGAGGTACAATTCTGAATATTCATGTCTAGAAGCATGATAAACAATAAAGCTAAAATCATTCACTAGACATTTACTATGAAAACATCCAGTGACTCATTTAAATATAAACATTTGTTGCACCACCATCAATGAGTCACTATGAATTCAGAAAATGCTTTTCACCCATGAATGCAAAATCTCTAACCCGAATATAAGACTTACATTCGGCTCGATCAATGATGCAAAACACTTAAATCGGCTAAATATTCAAAGCATCCTTATTTAGTGGAACAAAGACAACACCAGTGTTTTTGAAAACACTTTGCAAGCCGATTTAGTAAATATACACTTAATGGTGAAAAGTTACTCCTTTTTCTAATGCCTTGCCCCCCGAGTATTAAATTCACATAAGTAACCGCTCATCGGCAAACTTCCCACTTTAGGGCGATGATCAAAGGTGCTCATCGGCCGTATATGTTGCCAAGGACGATATAAAATATCATCTATATGAATTCACCCATAAAAGTACGCACAACCGAAATAAAGTGTAGAGAAAGATACAAATAACAGAATTAAAATCTTCTCTATGAACTAAACATTTCGGCTTTTGTAAATTAAGAGCAATGCATATTGCAATTAATTATGTGTGAAAATTTGGTGAAAACCCTCCATGATATATAGACCCATATGGCAACCAAGGATCAAAATAACAACATGAGGGATAACAAAGCATACTATAGAATGAATTCCATGGCATAGGTAAATATGGCATTTGAAAATCAAATGGATGATGCAACGACCAATAATTTCGATGATTTGGTGCAAACCTTGTATTTGAAGATCATCTCTCAGACCTCCTCTTCTCCTTCAACTGCGTTGCACCTTTTGCTTGGACATTATCCTTGTCTTGAGTACAAATGCTTCTTTTAGGAACCCATGCCATGCCCTTCTTTCTCAACTCTTGAGCACTAAGCTTTTGTAGCTTATTCTTTTGCCAATTCGATAAATGAAGTGAACGTCCCGATTTTGTTTCAGTTTTGGACAACAGCACCTCATTCTTACCTTTTGGCTTCTTCACCTTCTTTTGTTCAGATTTGGCACTTGGAGGATCAATGGCAATTTTTTCCTCTCCTTTACCATCACTAGCCGAAGTGCCTAACACATTAATTGGCTCTTCACTGACTGAATTCAGATATGAACTTTCATCCTTGCGGCCATCCTTTTTCACCACATAAACCTGCTTGACAACCTTTTTCTTGTTTTGAACTCTAGACCGATCTTTTTGATCAAAATGGTCATTTTTAACATACGGTTGTCTAGCACATGATGGTCCTCTTGAAGTTGCATACTCTACATGATATGGCCTGAAATATGAAGGATTATGTGCCCATGAATTATCCCACCCCCATGATGAGTAAGGATAAAAATTTGTGGGATGTGAAGCATATGGAATTGGCATTGATGGCCCTGAAGAAGAATATGATGCTGCTGAACGAAAACTCCTTCTTTGCCAATTCCAATTCCCATAAGTATGTTTAGGAGGCAACCTTGATGATTTAACATCACTTGACCTATTAGCACGCTTAGCCTCATTATCTTTTTTATATTTAGCCAGAAGTTCATTGAAAGTGAGCTTTGGTATTTTGCCCTTGTGCTTAACACGGTCTTTACCTCCATCCACTTTAGGATGTTCAGATTTAGACATAGGTGGATTTTTTAGACCTAAACCGACCTGATCAATTTCGGAGATCGGCCTTCCTTGTTGGTGACAGGCGGTCAGACCCCCTGTCGCAGGCGGTCTAACCTTACAGCCGGTCAGACCCCCTGTCGCAGGCGGTCTGACCTCCTATTCCAGTACAGCTGAAGTAACAGAATCTTGATCCAATGGAGAAAACTTCATTTGCCCCCCAGTAACCTCTGTAATTTTAATAGGTTCATCGTCCTCAATAGTTGCTTGAACTTTCAAATCATGGACGATGTCCTTCTCGCCACTTGGGAGTTTTGAATCTTTCTCTTTGGCAATTGAAATAGGATCCTCATATAAATCGGCTACCTCCAACCGATTTACTGACCATTTGCCATCAAGACCAACTGAAGCCAACTGGTCATCCTATTGTGTTGGAGAAAATCTCAATCATCCAATGTTAATGGCCGATTGTATGAATTGATGAAATATATTCCAATCACTAGTATTATGACCAAAAGAATTATGCAACTTGCAATATTTTCGACCCTCTAACTCAAGAGATGATGGAATAACTTTGTGATCAAATAGCTTAATAAGATTGTTCTCCAGCAAGATATCAAATAAATCATCACACAAAGTTAAATCAAAGGTATACTTCATTTTCTGTACATGATGCTTTTGTGGAGAAGGTTTTAAGGCCAAGCAAACGAATGGTTCAGATTTGCGATCAACCCATTCGGCTATACCTTTCTTTGCACTTCTCATAGCCGATGCTTTGGGATTAATTAACAAATCAACATCGGCCTTCAAAATGCTTTTTGGTTTTCTTTTCTTAAACCCGGAATGACCACAAGTAAACCATATAGAGAAAAGCTTTGGCAATAATGATGGAGAAAATTTAAATGCCAAAACATCGTTGTTGTCGGCCTTCCTAATCTTTACAATACAATGACCGACACAATCTGAACTCATGCTACTTTTAACAAGTAAATTATTCTCCTCAATCGATCTCTTAGAAATATTCATGATAGAATCACTAATAGATGAATCAATTAAAGAGACATGATCTGATTGGGAATTACTTGTAAAGCATACTTTTTCAAACATGCTGGAGAGGCGTGGAACTTTGATGTAGATGGTGTCATACTTCTTCTCTTGATGACAGCCTACATCCACATCCTTCATAGGCCGGTCAGACCGGCTGTTGCAACCGGTTAGACCGGTGTTCCCACAGCTGCTGGAAAACACCTTGTGTCGATATGCCAATGCCTTCTCCTTGCTTCTAGACCCATGGTAATTAATGTCATTGGTGGGTCCTGATTTAGCCTTACTCTTTTCATTATTTTGTCCAACCAAACTTGTTTTTTTTGGTAGAACAAATTCAGACCGTTCGGTTGTTGCAATAACCGAACTATTGTTCAAATCTGAATTATTCTCTTTTTCTTTATTCATTCGGTCTTGAGCCACTTCAGCTCTAATGTGAACTTGAGCAACCGAATAATATTCACAATTGTTGATTTTATCTTTAATAGAAGATTTTAATCATTTAAAATATAAACCAGCAAGGTCAACATCGGAAATTGACAAATTAGAGCAACGGTTTTTAATTTCTTTGAATCGTCTTGAATATAGACTAACCGATTCACCTTCACCCTGCTGAATATTATAAAGGTAGACAGTGTATGATGTTTGAGAATAACTGGCCGGATAGCTAGAATTAGCGGCAAGTTTTGTGAATTTGCAGCCGATGAATCAATAAATGGAACACTTTGTTGAACATTACTAGAATTATCAATATATGGTGTTCAATAAAAACTAGCCAAACTCACCATGTTAGCTTGGCCTTGATAATCACTCATCGGCCTCTGAACTTGTTGTACAGCCGATGCGTCAGAATGAATAGGTGCATGTTGTATGTTGCTACTAGCATTGAAATTAAAAGCATGCATATTATTTGACAATGGCCTTTGAGCATAACATTCAGAATTATAATTTGGATAAGTAGAACAATCTGAATAATTATTAGCCGATGCAATATGCCTACTATTATCACATCTAGCAACATCAACATGAGAACTCATGGTACTTGCAAAATAACTATTAGACATAGGCAATGTATTTGCAATTTGTACCTTGGGCTGGTCGTAGTAATATTGTTGTGGAACATAAGAATAACCCGCCATAATAGGTCTTGATGCTAATGAACTTGTAATAAATAAATCCAGATATTTTTTATGATCGAAGCAACCAATGACCAATACTTTGCTTCTCTTCTAGTCTTCAATCTGCAGTAGGAAGCAAGCAAAATACAATGTAATCGGCTTGGGCAGCCTGATCCAAAGTTAGTGACTATAGGTGTAATCGGTCCAAAAAAACCAGATCCAACTATAACGGCGAATCAAAGTAATAGATCAATTAAGTATATGGCTAGGGATTGATAGAACAGTTTGGGCAACCTGATCTTTCTTCCCCAGCGGAGTCGCCAAAATGTGTTGACGCCTTTTATGGTCAACACACGAGAGCGCTAGATCGCTCGGATAGCAAACAGATCAAATTGCTGCTGGGCGACAGGAGGTTAGACCGCCTGTACAGGGAGTCAGACCGCCTGTCACAGGGGGTCAGACCGCCTGTTACAGGGAGTCAGACCGCCCGTAGCTGAGACGCCACGAGATCGATCGTTCGATGGATAACTACCACACTTACGTGGTGGTGGACGGTTAGGTTTACGAGCAAACCAACAAAGAGATAACCAACACACTTTCGTGGCGAAGAACGACTAGTTTACGAGCAAACTAGCGAAGGTCGTCGATGCTCACACCCGGGAGGGACCCCGTCAGGGCATGGACGTCGCCGGACGTGCCCTAGGTCGACCAGCAAGCCTTAGGACGCCATCAATGGCCGTGGAGATCACGATGGACAGCAAGAGAGATTGAAAAGATTAGGGTTTGAGGATAAAAGTAAAAGTGAGTTTCGGTTGGATTGGATCCCTCTCAATCGGCCATAGCCCTTTATATTTATAGGGTGGGGAGGTCTGTACCCGTGGGGAGTCAATTACATGAGAAAATCCCATCAAATACAACTCTAATTCGGATTAGGACTGCCAGAGGCGGTCTACCCCCCTGTACAGTCTGTCTAACCCCCTGTACAGGCGGTCTAACCGGCTGGGTGCAGCACTGATTCTTGCCAGAGCCATAACTCCCTCATCCGGACTCCAAACCGGGCGACCCACATATGCATTTTGATCATCTCGACAAGGGTTGGTTGTCATGGCACCTCCATGTCGAAAAACCCCTCCATCGACATTTGGAGGCATGGCCTCCGAAAACGTAAAAGTTCTCACAATTATGAGACACACTATGTAAGAAAGGAGAAAATGTGACACTATGTTTAGAGACACTATTTTGAAAAGCGTCTCTAATGATAATCGGCGATGCTTCTCACTACCAGTGTCTCCTATTGTCGGAGATGCATTTGTACAAAATGTGTCTCGGAGACGGGTGTGCTCAACCAGAGCCTCATATTCTGTGCGTCATAGGAGACACAACTCGACGAGGCGCGTCTCCAAAGCTTTCAGAGACACCAGCGTCTCCGATTGTGTCGTCCTTTTGGAGACGCTTATTTGCTAGGTGCATCTATCATAGAATTGGAGACACGTCTCTGTTTTTCACATCTCCAATGTTTGGCTACTGCACAAACGGCCGCTCACACACATCTCGTGCGCACCGTAACTCGTCCCATTGCGACGTCGTTCTTCTTCGTCCGTAGGTCGGCCGGCCATCCACCCGTTGTCACTTGTGGGCCTAGCGTGCCTCGCCTCATCTAGTAGTAGGTGGCGGATATCTACTAGTTGTGCACCGCCTCATCGATCTGCTAGTCATGCCGGCCATCCGGTACTCTCTTCTCTCACGCATAGGCGACAGCTATCTGCTAGCCACGCAACGCCGGCCGGCCGCACATGGTCTCTGCTCTTCAAGGTCCTGCGCGCATGACGGTACCGGCAGCGGAGCCCAGTCTCTGCTCTACCCACGTGCACCTCACCATCATGCCATCGTTGGTATTCTCCCACGGCGCGCCATTGTTCCTCGGTTCTCACACCATACCGGCGCTTGCTCAGCTCTCAAGGTGAGGATTGCTCTCTGTTGCTTCTCTAGCTATCTTCTATGGCCAAGTGTGGAGAGAATTTGGCAGTAGGGTGTTTTATTTAATTTTCTATTAGCACTAGTAATCATGCAAATCTCTATCTTTATTTTGTTCAAGCTTATTTTTATACTTTTTTTATTTACCTAAGTAGATGGCGGGCCGGAGGTGGATGTATCTTCACAACCATACTTGTTCAAAGTACTTAAGTGGTGTAAAGTCATTCATCACCACAGCAGAGCCAGATATGGCGAATCAGGGCATGTCAGCAATAATTTTCCCATGTGTTGATTGTGAGAACAACACAATGTTCTCGAGCTCATTGCATGTCCATGCCCATTTGATTGTAAGAGGTTTCATGGATGATTACCAATTGCTGGAACAAGCATGGCGAGGAAGGTGACAATGCTCGAGATATGCAAGAATGCAAAATCTAGAAACTACCCGTCTGGATGGTGTCAAAGGACTATCTAGACTCTCAGGATGGTGAACCACATTGGGAAAATCATGAGACTGTGAGGAATGATGCCAGTGAGGATGACCTAGATGAAATTGGTGGCAATTATGACCATATAGTCACCAATTGGAGGAGATGGTGCGAGATGCTTTGGGGTATGATGGGTATATCTATTTAGAGTTTGAGAAGCTGAGAAAGATGGTGAGATATATGAAGACCCCACACTTTGTAGGCTGCAAAGACAAGTACCCCAAGATTTTCACATCGCTTAAACTTATCGAGGCTTTAAGGCTCTTTTGGATTTTCTAAGGGACACGCTGCCAAAGGGGAATCTTATACCAGAGACCACCTATGAGGCCAAGCAGAATATTTTCCTTTTGGGGCTAGAGGGCTAGAGGTTGAAATGATACATGCTTGCAAGTATGATTGTGTTTTGTCTGGCGAACACGCAGAGCTAACACATTCCCCTAATTGTGGAACCCCTCGATATAAACAAAGAAATGACGGGGTGATGATGAAAAGAGGCTTGGAGTTCATGAAAAGGTGGCTTGATATTTCCCTATAATTCCAGGCATTAGATGTTTGTTTGCAACCAGAAAGGATGCTTAGTTATTGCATTGGCATAAGGAGGTCCGCAAGTAGGATGATTATATAAGGCACTGAGCTGACTCAGCCTAGTGGCACTTCATTAATTTTATGGTAAACCGTAAAATAGTTTGACTCTCCAAGATTGTTGGAATGACTTATAATTTAGAATGGATGGAGTAGCATATAAAGTAGTATAGGTGATATAAGGATAATCTAGGAAATAAATTTAAATGGCATATTTTTATAATATACAAAATTATAATTAAATATGTGTAATAGCTGATATCTTTGTATGTTTACATTAGAGTCACATTAGAGATGTGAAGGACATTTCGTGTGGAATCAATTTTCCTTTTCAGCACTCTTAAAGTGTGAGCACGAAGTACTAATATCCTCCAAACCACTCAATGGTCCGATCCAATAGTTGAGGGGTCAAAAATTGACTTTTGTTTTTCAAAAGTACCATGGTTTATTTATTGTCGTAAAGTATTTATGTTCCAAGGTTTATTTTAAATCTTAGTTGCATAACAAACCTTATTTGTTGTCCAACACTAGTATGTGCAGGTCATTGGATTTTCCATGCTAATAGAACCGGTAAAGGTCGAGTGATTGTCTATCACTCGTGAGACATAAGACAACTTTATACTTGCTACTTATGTTGGGATCGTGTAAAGTCAGTGGGTGGGGATAGGGCGATATTCATGTGTGGTATTGATCGCCCCGTCTACATATAGAAATGATGCTGAGGAGTGTTCTATTGTTAGCATTGTTGGTTAAGCTTTCAATGTATGCCCCCCTATCATGGAACTGATAAATGGACTTACTTGATTGAACGTAACCTGAAAGTTTTTTTTCCATTCCTTTTGGTGGTAGGCACAAATAATTGATGGGAAATGTTGCTACAGGAGCCTCTTGTTTTTTTTTTGTTGTTGTCAGATATTACATCCGTTCCAAAATGTAGATCAGACTTTTTTTTGCTTCAAGTTTGATAACTCGTCTTATTAAAAAGCTTGTGCAAATGTAGGAAAATTTTGATCATTCTTGAAATTATGTTATTACTAAAGCTAGCCATAACAAAAAAATATGATATTTTGCAAAAGTAAATTCAATAAGATGAGCAGCCAAAGTTGAGGTAAAAAAAGTCAAGCGACCTATATTTTGGAATGGAGGGAGTACACAAGTAAACTACACATATTTGCATGATATAACGCGCAATGCTGAGCATGAGTATTGCAAGCGGCGGGTTAATGGGTTTACTCTCCAATAAGATAACCTAGCTAGATTGGTCGCTCATGTGGTTAACTACATTGTTTTTTTTATGAACCAGGAGGGGCAAGGCCCCTACTGGATATTATATATATATATATATATTTTAGAAAAAGGAAATACAAACCCACCTTTCAAAGTGGTTAAGTCTACATTACTTGAAGAAACAAAAAAAGAAATGAAGAAAATAAAGAAAACTACAGTCTTGTTTGTAGTCATAAATTCATAATGTCATTAGCTGCAGGTTTTGCTCAATGAATAATCATGGCAAACTCGAATTTTAATCTTGATCTTACAGCAGCAAGGCTGGCTGGTATCCCCTGAAGATTAAGTCATTTCTTGACATCCAGATACACCATGTCATGATGATGATTATATCCATAGAGAAAGACACATCTAACTGATTACGAGCTGCTTGTATTCCCTGCAGGGGTTCAGCATGTGGCAATTGAATCCCTATTATGTTCCAACAATCTTGAGCAAACCGGCATTCAAGGAATAAATGTGATTGTGTCTCTTCAGCTGATGAGGAACTCAACGCAGCTAAATGAGGGAAGATCTATGCCTCTTCGTCGGAGCAGACTTCTCGTACTCAATCTGTCTCTCAAAATGAGCCAAAAGAATACAATATGCTTATGCTGACAGTTTGACTTCCAGATCCATTTGAAGATTGGACGCATCCCATGGCTGCCAAGGAGATGCCTATAAGCCCTAGAGGATGAGAAATGCAGTAACCCCCATATATATGACCCAACATCATTTTCTTGACTGAAGACATTGTCTTGGAGGTCTTGAGCCAATTGGAGTAACCGCTGGAACGCAGTCTCAGATAGTGGCAAATGAAAGAGTTGTTCTATGCTGCTCAAGGCTTCAGCATTTTTGAAAGAAATGTTTTTCCTCTTTGTGAAAGAGAAGAGTTCAGGGAATGCAAGCTTAGGTACCTTTCCTGCCCAAAGATCATCCCGTACTAACTGCATTGTGGCCTCGCTTTTGATCTTGTTCAGAAGGCGATCAAACTGCAAGTACTGTCACCCCTGCGGACTACGCATTCCTTTCTCCCATGTGACCATCGCAAACAAGGAGCTCATGTGAGTGCTCTCATGTTGTATGGATAAGTTCTCCATTCATGATTAAAATTCGACCTGAATTGTCTGCATTTTTTTTATTAAAAACTGCTTGTTCACTATATCGCATCTTAGTAACAAAAGAATTGGAATTAGAAGAATGTGCTTCATTATCTTGACAAAAAGTGTAATGTATTATATTACTCAGTGTATTCTTGTGTGTACTACTCCCTCCGTTCCAAATTATAGTTTTCTCACTTCCCGAGAAACTGCTACGGCCAATTATATATAAAAAATATAATAAATTTTATGGTACACTATAGACATCACTAGATAGATATTAAAGTCTAGTTTTTTATAAAAAATATTTAAAGATCTAAAAATATTTAAAGTCTAGTTTTTTTATAAACCTAGTCAAACTCGTGGCATGAACACCGAAAATGACTATAATTTTGGGACGGAGGGAGTATCTCCGTCCCAAATGTTGGGGAGACGCCCCTTGGAATCATATTTTCTATTTTTGCAGGCGAGACTGAAGAAGTTAGAACGAAGAAGACAAATGTGAAGTTATTTCGAAGAAGTTAAAGTTGAAGGTGAAGTTATAAAAGTCAGGACGAAGATGATGAGCGCGAAGCTAATGTGAAGAGGTTAAAGCCTCGAGCAAGACTGAAGAAGTCAAGGCAAAGAAGACAATAGTACGAGGCTGATCACGAAGCTAGTAAATGCTAGAACGAATCTATCTCCTGTAACGAGGCTGAAATGAAGATTGGCGGGAAACAACGGTCATCTAAAAGCTAGGATAGATATTAGATTTTTGGCGGGAAGTAACGGTCTTGTAAACATACGAGGTTGACCCCTATAAATAGCAGGTCAACAGTGACTGTAAAGGACAATTTTTGAAGGAACGAAAAAGAAGTCAACTGAGACTTCCTCACTGTTCGTAATACAAGAAAAACCGTGTTACAACAGTTGGCGCCGTCCGCGTGTTAGGATCGAAATCAAAACTCACGATGCCACCAAAGAAAAAGCAACGGTCCGATGATCCACGGACCTCCAAAGCTCACGAAAATGAAAGAGAAAACGATGAACGACAAGTTTCACCAGAGCCAGTCACTACCAATGATAACCAAAACAGAGAAGAAGCTAGCCTCGAACAACTATTACAAGAAATTGAGAGGCTTAAGCAAGAAAAAGAAGCCCTGTTGAAGGAAGCAGAGAACCAAAGAAAAGAAACCGAGAAAGAACGAAAAATTGCAGAGGCCAAGAACGAGCTCCAGAGACTCCAAAGCGAGCTCAATGCGAGCAAAGAAACCGTTCAAGAGCCCGAGAGAGAATACAACACCGAAACAACAAATTGCAACACGGGTTTCAGAAGTTTCGACTCGAATTCACCGTTATCCCCAGGCCTTCAAAATGCACCATGGCCAACCTCGTACAAGCCCATCACCTTGCCCAAATACAATGGTACTTGTGATCCGAGGCAGTTTCTGATGAGCTACGAAGTCGCTGTAGCTTCCGCAGTAGGTAACGAGCTAGTTCTCGCAAAGTCATTCATCATAGCCTGTGAAGGACCGGCTCTCACATGGTTCACGAGACTAAGCCCAGGATCAATCTTCAGCTGGGAACAACTCAAGGCCAAAGTACTTCAAAACTTCCAAGGATTCAATAGGCAACTGTTAACCTCGGGAGATTTATTCGCATGCAGACAGGAGGAAAGGGAGCCATTAGCACAATATTTCAAACGCTTCATCCAATTAAAGGCCCAAACAGATGATATCCCAGACTCAATAGCAATAGATGCATGCATTCACGGGTTGGGACCAGGGCCATGCGCGTCAGAATTCGTCAAAAACAAGCCAAGGAACCTCCATGAACTCTTCCACGAGATGGAAAAATTTTGCAGATCAGACGATGATCACAGGAGAAGAATCAACGAAAGAGCCATGCTCAGAAAAGCAAACGGAAACTATAAGCAGCCCACATACGAAAAGCAGAACTACAACAGACCAACCCAAGTTTTTCACATAGAAAACGAGACCGGCCAACATAGCAACGAATCAAACGCAGCGAAGCAAAACTTTAACTCCTCATCCACACGAGGAAGAGGCGGACGAGGCAGAGGCCGTGGAAGAGGTCGAGGCCAACAAGAAAGCCAATCTCGATCTTGGTTCTGTCAATTCCATGGCGAAAACCCAGATCACAGTACAGGGAGATGTCCCATAACCATCAGGGTAAAACAAGAAATGAACCAAAACAACAATCAAGGTCGCGCAGTCCAAACAAATTCTTGGCAGTGCACCACCCATAACACGCCGAATCCGCAACTACAACTCCCGACGAATTCAGAATCCTTTTCAACATACCATCAGCCTCGTTTGGCTTGGCATCAAACCTAGTCCGAATCAAATCAACAAGCGCACAGCTCAATCCAATCCACCGCAGCAAGAAAAGACGAAACTGTAATGCAAGCAGCTCCAACACCGAATTCAACACCCGCCAAGGGTCCCATTCCCTCTCGCGGTATGATTCTGCCCATAGCAGGAGGATCTTCAGTTGATTTCGAAAGCAAAAGACAAAGAAAAGATTACTTCAGAAGAGTGCACGCAATACTACCAAATGGCCCAGTAATAAAAACCCATTGGTCGCATGTTCCAATAACCTTTACTGAGCAGGATCTCAAACTCCAATGCTATCCTCACACTGATGCCATGGTCATCGAAACAAATGTGGCAGGCTGGGAGCTAACAAAGATACTGATAGACGATGGCAGTTCAGCCGATATTATCTTCGCTAGTGCTTTCGACCAAATGAATATCAGCAGAAGCTTGTTACAACCATCAGAAACTCCACTCATTGGTTTCGGAGGAAAAAGAATCCGGGCCTTAGGAAAAATCGAATTACCGGTAACTTTGGGGGACCTGAGTAATCCCAGAACAGAACGAATCACTTTTGACGTAGTTGACATGTACTACCCTTACAATGCAATCTTTGGAAGAGGTTTTCTCAACACGTTCAAAGCTATTGTACGACAGGCATATCTCTGTATGAAACTTCCAGCATCAAATGGAGTAATCACAGTATTTGGAAACCAGCAAGTCGCAAGGGACATCGAACAAGGAATTACCCCAGGCGAGAAAAACGTCAACCTCTTGCAGGCAGAAACGAAACAAACAAGCAATAAAGTCCAAACAGAATCGATCAAAAAGACGCCATCGCAATCCAGAGTGGAAAAAGTAAAAGAAACTATTCAAGCACAAGACACCAAGCGAGTCTCTCTTGATCCAGGAGTCGAAGGTAGAGAGGTCACGATCGGAGCAGACCTTACCCCCCAAGAAGAGGAGGAATTGATAACTTTCTTAAGAAAGAATAAGGATGTCTTTGCGTGGACAGCTGCAGACCTAAAGGGTGTCAGCAGAACCATAATCGAGCATAGCCTCAACATAAACCCGAAGACAAAGCCAAGAAAACAAAAATTGAGAAAAATGTCGGACGAGAAGGTAGAAGGAATAAAATCCGAAGTGGAAAGGCTACTGAAAGCAAAAGTAATCAGAGAAGTACAATACCCAGAATGGTTGGCAAATACTGTCCCGGTGAAGAAGAAAAACGGAAAATGGAGGATGTGCATCGACTTCACAACACTAAACAAGCACTGCCCAAAAGATGATTTTCCTCTACCAAGAATTGATAGCGTCGTTGATGACGCAGCCAACAGCGAGATTCTATCCTTGCTAGATTGCTTTTCAGGGTATCACCAAGTTTGGATGAAACAAGAGGATGAGGAGAAGACAAGCTTCATAACACCTTTCGGAACTTTTTGTTTCGTCAGAATGCCAGAAGGGCTGAGAAATGCAGGATCAACTTTCTCAAGAATGACCAAAAAAGTTTTCAACTCACAAATTGATAGAAACATGCTAGCTTATGTGGATGACCTCGTCGTAAAAAGCATCAAAAGAACGGATCACATCAAGGATCTCGAGGAAACCTTCAACAATCTAAGAATGTCAAACTTGAGCTTAAATCCAGAAAAATGCATCTTTGGAGTAACTAAAGGAAAAGTCTTGGGGTGCCTTGTAACATCAAAGGGAATCGAGGCTAACCCAGACAAGGTACAAGCCTTGGCATCCATGGAGGAGCCAAAGACGGTTAAGGAAGTGCAACAATTGACAGGTAGAATCGCAGCTTTAAACAGATTCGTACCAAGAGCAGCCGAGCGAAGCCTTCCTTTCTTCAAAACTCTCAGACATGCACAGAAATTCAACTGGGGCGAAGAGCAATCGAAAGCATTCAGAGAACTAAAGCAGTACCTTGCGACAATGATCAAACTATCACCACCAGCCCAAGGAAAAGACCTTCTCCTCTACCTTGCAGTATCAGAGTCAGCAGTGAGTGCTGCAATAGTACAAGAAACCGAAATCGAGGGCATTCTGAAACAGTTGCCGGCCTACTTCGTTTCTGAAGCATTATCTGGAGCCAAGAAGTCATACTCTGAGCTCGAAAAAATTGCATACGCATTGCTCATGGCATCAAGAAAACTCAGGCATTATTTCGAAGCTCACAAAGTTACAGTCGTCACCAACAAACCTCTAGCCGAGTTATTCGCAAACAGAGAAGCTTCGAATAGGATCAGCAAATGGTCCGCAGAACTATCCGGATTCAATATTGAATTCGTGAGACGAAATGCAATCAAATCCCAGGTATTAGCTGACTTCGTAGCAGACTGGACCTCTCCAAAGCATGAAAATTCAGACGAAGACGAAAAACAGTGGACAGTCTATTGTGATGGAGCATATTGTAACAAAGGAGCAGCGATCTCTGCAATACTGGTTTCACCAGGCGGAATCAAAACAAGATTCGCAGCACGATTGGAATTCAGCAATCAAGAGATTCAAGTTACAAATAATATAGCAGAATACGAAGCACTCCTGCTTGGGCTACGAAAAATGAAATCACTAGGAAAACAAAGGTTCATTGTGAAGACAGACTCGAAAATAGCAAGGGACCACATTGAAAAGAATAGCGAAGCTAGAAAACCAGAACTAATCAATTACCTCGAAGAGGTCAGAGAAATGGAGAAACACTTCAAAGGATTCACGGTAGAGCACATCCACAGAAACGACAACAACGAAGCTGATGACTTAGCCAAGAAAGCAGCAAAGAAGGAAGAACTACCTGAGGACGTAATTTACGAGGTCATGACCATCCCCTCAATCAGAAAGCAGCATCTAGCACACATTTGCTGGGAAGATTGGAGAGCACCAATCATGGCATACTTACAAAATAATTTCACACCCTGTTCAGCAAGCGAGGCCAAAAGAATACCAGCAAGAGCAAAAGGGTATCAGATAATACAAGGAGAGCTGTACAAGAAGGGGATATCAGCTCCATGGCTAAAATGCATTGCAAAAGAACAAGGAACGGCGATACTAAAAAGCATTCACGAGGGAATATGCGGAACACATATTGGTCCAAGAGCCCTCGCAGCAAAAGCAGTCAGACAAGGAATGTTTTGGCCAACAATGATAAAAGATGCAGACGAAGTAGCAAAGAAATGCGAAGCATGTCAAAAGAACGCAAGCAATCAAAAGATTCCATGTTCACTGTTGTAGCTCATCACACCTTCTTGGCCATTGCAAAGATGGGGAATAGATTTGGTGGGGCCTCTCCCAACAGCTCAAGGAAACTGCAGATTCGCAGTAGTTGCTGTGGAATACTTCACAAAGTGGATCGAAGCAAAAGCCCTAGCATCGATAACTTCGCGTACAATACAAAAGTTCTTCTGGCATAACATCATTTGCAGATTCGGGGTACCAAAAGAAATAACAGTAGACAATGGAAAGCAATTTGACAGCGAATCATTTAGAGATTTTTGCATAACAATGGGAACCAAAGTGAAGTACGCATCCGTATATCATCCGCAATCAAACGGCGCAGTTGAAAGAGCCAACGGCATCATTTTTTCAACTATAAGGAAGATGCTCTTCGACCACAAAAAGGGAAAATGGATTGACGATTTGCCAATCGCAGTATGGTCACATAATACCACAGAATCCAGAGCAACCAAGTTCACTCCTTTCAGACTGCTATACGGAACTGAAGCAATGGTTCCAGAAGAAATCAAGGCCAAAACACTAAGGGTAACACTTAGTAGTGACGAAGGTGAAAAAGAAATGGTGGAAAAGGACCTAATCGAAGTCGATCGACTTGTTGCCTCACATAACCTCGAATCATATCAAAGGCAAACACGAAAGTGGCACGACCCAAAGGCGAAGATAAGAGAGATCAGAGTTGGGGACCTGGTAATCAAAAGAAAGCATAACGCAGAAAACTTATCCAAATTCGAGGAAAAATGGGAAGGACCATACATTGTCACCAAAAGCTCGAGGCCAGGGTCTTATCATCTGTCCACCGAAAATGGAGAAGAATTACCTCACTCATGGAACGTAGAGCAACTTCGCAAGTACTATAACTAGAATCGGAACAAATAAAGCTGTACAGTTTTTTCCAAGTTTCAGTTCTTTTTGTAAAGGTCAACTTCGTAAATGTGCGGAGCTATAAGCACAAATACGTAGCACCTCTTTTCTCTTTTTCTTCCATCACAAAAGGTCGTACTCTTTTCCTCACAAAAGGGGCTCCAGGAAACTGGAGGTGAGGTTTTTAATGAGGCGAACCTATGTAAATCTCTCCAAAAAATCGATAAAGGAGATTCCCCTAAAAGCACTTGAGCAAAAAACTCAACGAGGTTGAAAAACAACCTCGCAAAAAGAAGACCTCGAGCAAGATAGCTCGAGGCCGAGGTTGAAAAATAACCTCGCAAAAGAAGACCTCGAGCAAGATAGCTCGAGGCCGAGGTTGAAAAATAACCTCGCAAAAAGAAGACCTCGAGCAAGATAGCTCGAGGCCGAGGTTGAAAAATAACCTCGCAAAAGAAGACCTCGAGCAAGATAGCTCGAGGCCGAGGTTGAAAAATAACCTCGCAAAAGAAGACCTCGAGCAAGATAGCTCGAGGCCGAGGTTGGAAATATAACCTCGTAAAAAGAGGACCTCGAGCAAGATAGCTCGAGGCCGAGGTTGAAAAATAACCTCGCAAAAGAAGACCTCGAGCAAGATAGCTCGAGGCCGAGGTTGGAAATACAACCTCGTAAAAAGAGGACCTCGAGCAAGATAGCTTGAGGCCGAGGTTGAAAAATAACCTCGCAAAAGAAGACCTCGAGCAAGATAGCTCGAGGCCGAGGTTGGAAATATAACCTCGTAAAAAAAGACCTCGAGCAAGATAGCTCGAGGCCGAGGTTGGAAATATAACCTCGTAAAAAGAAGACCTCGAGCAAAATAGCTCGAGGACGAGGTTGAAATATAACTTCGCAAAAATAAGATCTCGAACAAAATAGTTCGAGGCCGAGGTTAGAAATATTAACCTCGCAAAAAGAAGCTTTGAGCAAAATAGCCCAAGGTCGAGGTCAGAAATATAACCTCGCCAAAAAGATCTCGAACAAAATTGTCTAAGAAAGAGGTTAGAAACAAAACCTCGCAAGAAGACCTACAGTCTAGATCAAATCAGGGGAACGAAAAAAGCAACAGAGTTGCCCTATTTCGAAAGTAAAACAAGAGAACGTAATCTTTCAGATTCGTTGCTCGAAGTAAGAAGCAATGAATAAACGCAAAGGGGCTATCGAGGGAGGGGACGCCTTTTTCAAAGGCAAAAAAGAGAAGCCCCCATTTGCATTTATTCAAAAACAAGTTTTCACCAAGCAACGAGCACATTAAAACGAATCACCTAACTTGTACTTTTTAAAAAAAGGACACGAGGTTAGGTGAAATCATAATTTCCCCAAGGGTCCAAAGACCACTATAAAAGAGTAGGGGGGAGACAAGCCTCGGCAAGAGAAAAAGCAAAGCAAATGAAAAAAAAAATTCCCTTAGAAATGAGAGGCAGCAGGAATCTAAGGAACGCTCGACGGCATGATCTGCCCAGGCTAAAGATCAACAACAGCACAGGGCCCATAGATGCTTCGTACAGCAACGCCCTCTCAAGTTGTGGATCATGGAGAAGAGCGCATCCGCTTCAAGGCTTTCTCGAGTTAACAAGGGAATTAGAAGCCAATATATGGAGAAAAGCACATCCGCTTCAAGGCTTTCTCGAGTTAACAAGGGAATTAGAAGCCAAAGAATATTTAAGCGTTTTCTATAGCGAAAACGAAGCTAAAGGTCATGATCTTATAGAAACAAAATGATGTATAAACAATTTCAAGTGAAAAGAAATTCTACGAGTCCAACGCATGCACTTCGAAATAAAGACTGAAGATAATTACGAGGTTAATATAAACAAAATCGTGAACGATTTCAGTGTTTAAATCGCTCTGAAGTTCACAAACATAGCTCATGACTTGCAACAAGTTTTTTACAATAATTAACTTCGACTCGTAATTAATTTTCTCCTTCTTCTGGGGGAGATTCAGCTTCGTCGTCATCACGAGGCAAATCCAGGGCTTCGTCTTCTTCTCCCTCGCTTTCTTCCTCTTTTCCTCCTTCAGTTTCTTCAGCTTCTGCGTTCTCAGTTTCTTCCTGGAAAAGAAACAAAGCAAAAGACTTAGGATATTTGACGATAATAAAAAGAGAAGAAGAAGCAAAGTTATACAGAAGAAAATTTTTTACCTTCGAAGAGGAGTCCTTAGCCATTTCTCGTCCATAGACGTTCCAGAAGTCTCGTAAAAAGCGACGCTTCATAGTTTCGACTTCTTTAGAGCTAGACGAGGACAAGTCTCCGAAGTCAGAAAAGCGGAATCCAGGACCGGCAACTCGAAGAAGTAGTTCCTTATTCTCTCTTTCAAGAAATCTGCCGAGGCCATCAGTGCAGGTAAGTGCGAAGTTGTCGCCAGCAATAGAAAACACATCCCCGAGACCAGCAAATTCTTCTTCAATCCAAGATAAGAAACTATCAATGTTTAAGTCCACCGGAAGAGCGTAAGGAGTGGCTCCGAACTGCTTGAGCGAGCTAGAATACGAATCAAAAATTCGATTTATCCTCTCAGCATCAAGAATCTTGGACGAGGCTAGAGAATCTTCAGCTTCCTTTAACTTAAGTTCGAGGGAAGACACTTTGGTTTTAGCCTCTTTTGCAACATCAGACTCGCGAACCACAGCTTCACGGAGGTTATCAATCACTTCCAGGTTCTTGTCGAAGCCTTTTTGCAAGGCCTTATATATTCTATCAGTAGTGTCCCATTCGTCCTCGATCTTAGTTAAATCTTTGCGAAGTTTGTCATTGACTTCCCGAAGCCTCTCATTCTCTTTCTCCAAGAAATGAAGTCGATCAGCAGCGGTTTTGGATTTTGAAGCACAAACCGCGTTGATCAGTTTAACCTAAGGAAGCAAATCGAAAACAAAAATGTAAGACAAAGAAAGAACGAGACAAGGATAAAATAGCAAGAAGCAAGCACGAACCTTGTGTGCTGTGGCGACGCTCAAGCGAGATAGCTCTTCAAAACTAAAATTTTCCAATGATGCTTTATAACCTATAAAAACGAAGACAAAATATAAGAATCAAAAACGAAACTAAACATGAAGTGGTAATAGAATTTTTTCTTTCTTACCTCGCATCTTATCAGTATCTTCATCAAGTTCCGCAAAAGAAGAAGTAGCCAAGTCTTGAGAGGGCTTCGTAGATGTTTCTTCAGGGATCTTTGTACCCTTGACATCCACAACCTCGACCTAAAAATATTCAATCAAAGTAAGCAAAAACAATAGAAGAAATTTAGTGGTCAAATATAGTACAACTAAAATTTCTGACCTCGTGTTTGGCCTCGGCTACTTTATCTTCTTCAACATTCATGGCTTCGACGGCTGGTTCTGTGGAATACAAGCCGAAGTTATGCTCTAAGAGCTCAAGAAAGTTTGGATCGAATTCTTTTGGAGATTTCGAAACAACACTCGATATTGAGCCTGTGAGGCTCATTCTAGCACCGGGGCATTTCATGAAAGGAACAAACAAACCTTCACCCGAAGCAGCAGAAGTGCCTGCCAGATCCTTCATGAACCCCGATGTGCCGAGGTCATCGCCAGTAATGCCAGCAATTCCTAGAAGTCCACAAGCTGCTTCAATAGTTTCTTTCTCCTTCTCAGCTTCAGCTTCGCCTTCAGGACTGTCCAGGAGAGACAAATCCACCTTCCGAGTCAGTCGAGGTTTCTTGTTAGGCGCAGTGGCAGATTGTTGCACACAGGCACTTTTCCTCTTCTGAGCCTCGAGCAGCTTTGTCTTCGTCTGGGGAGCATCCTGACTCGAAGATATTAGAACTTTTGATGAAGTCCTTTTATATCTTCGAATCACTCCAGCTTGCTCGGATCCAATATTTCCAACTGGCTTCATGCGTTTCTGGGGCTTGGAGGGTTTCACTCTATCTCCATATTTGACGCCCATCTCTAACCATGGCTGATTCAAGCGGCTGGGTTTTTCGAAGAGGTCAATCATTGCCTTCTTCTCCTTTTCAGTAAGAGGGCCAATCAAAGCTTTGGCGGCCCATTCAACCTTAGAGATCAGATCATCTTTGGACATATCCGCAGGTTTTGTAAGTCCGAAGATAGCAAAGGTAGTAGGCAAGTCGAATCCAGGTATTTGCCTCTCCTCAACTCTGAAGGGTTTCCAGTCATTCCCCAAAGGCCAGATCTCAGCAGCCAGAAACTCCTCAACCACATCACGGCCTGTCAGTCGCCGAGTGGCATGGATAAAGCAACGACTGTTTTTCTTAAAAGCTTCGGATTTCTTGTCGAAGTCAATCACAGTGGATACTTCGACATTGCCAAGAGGACCAGCAAAAGGATAGTTGATTTCGTTGGAATCCGAAGAGGCGAAGCCAACTTTCACATAGAACCACGACTTCGGCCAATTTACATCCCAGCGGTTCCGTTGAGCGTAGGTGAAGTCAACTTTTGTGATCTTCAAGGCGGCACTTCGTCGACGCGAAGTAAAAGTCGCAACTCCAAACTGCCCAATATGTTCTTCTCCGCCTTCTTCCAAAAAGATTGACCTCTTTTGAAGATGAAGCTCATTGAAGCGGCCAAAAGTGTCGAGGTCAATTTCACCTCCGAATGTCTTAACACCCCAGAAAAACTTCGAAAGCTGAACGAAGGAGTTGGGTGTCAACTGATGAAGCTTGACGTTGAAACGGTCCAGGATCTGGGGCAGCATCGGATCGCAAGGAAAGCGGAGTCCCGCAGTAAAGAATTCGGAAAACACTACAGCTTCTCCGAATTGGGGATCAGGAGTAGTTTCGTTTCCAGGAGCACGGCCAACACCTTCAGGAAAGTATCCATTTTGCACATAAGATGAAATCATCCCTGCGGTAACAGAAGATCGACCGAAATGAAGGGTCTTAGGAGCTGATTCTAAAACGAGATCATTGACATTAGCCTCGACTCCTTCCAAATCCTCACTTCCCGGGTTAGAACCCAGGGGACTGTTCTCTCTTTCAGCATCAGAGGTTGGAATAGCAGCAGATGTGACCTGAGCCATTTCTGAAACTAATAATGAAAAACAATCAAAAACATAACGAAACAAGAAACGAGGACAAAGATTCTTCAAAACTAACCTCTTTCTAACAGCGAAGCACTTCAAGAGTCTTAACAGAAAGCAACAAATAGTGCAAAGCGAAGACAGTGGCACGAGGTCAGAAACGAGAGCTAAAGCAAAGCGAAGGCAATTGCACGAGGTCAAAGGCGAAAGCGAAGGTAATTTTTAGGGGGGGTAACCTCTACTATTTATAGGCGCGGTAAGTTCCGAAGTTTGCGCCGTGAAAAGACGCCAAAGTAACCGCCAAATTAATCCAAGGGGACGCCTTTTGGGTTTCGTCCCAGGAGTTCGAGGAGTGAATAGTGACAAACTCGAATCCAAGGACGAAGGGGCTACTGTTGGGGAGACGCCCCTTGGAATCATATTTTCTATTTTTGCAGGCAAGACTGAAGAAGTTAGAACGAAGAAGACAAATGTGAAGTTATTTCGAAGAAGTTAAAGTTGAAGGTGAAGTTATAAAAGTCAGGACGAAGATGATGAGCGCGAAGCTAATGTGAAGAGGTTAAAGCCTCGAGCAAGACTGAAGAAGTCAAGGCAAAGAAGACAATAGTACGAGGCTGATCACGAAGCTAGTAAATGCTAGAACGAATCTATCTCCTGTAACGAGGCTGAAATGAAGATTGGCGGGAAGCAACGGTCATCTAAAAGCTAGGATAGATATTAGATTTTTGGCGGGAAGTAACGGTCTTGTAAACATACGAGGTTGACCCCTATAAATAGCAGGTCAACAGTGACTGTAAAGGACAATTTTTGAAGGAACGAAAAAGAAGTCAACTGAGACTTCCTCACTGTTCGTAATACAAGAAAAACCGTGTTACAACACCAAAATATAAGCATTTCTTTATTTCCATGCCAACATTTAAACATTCGTTTTATTCAAAAAACTTATAACAATTTAAAAACAATTATGGTATACTTAAAATATATACTATGGTGAACTATAACAAAATAAATAATATTCTCATGTTTTTTTTGAATAAGACGAATGGTCACGTATTGGCACGGAATGCTTATATTTTTGGAATGGATGGAGTATATTTGTTCCGGACCAAAGGGCTATGCAACCACAAGGCATGCAAGAACCATGATGAAATAAAATGCTTTCAGAACATTTTGAACACTTAATATTTCTTCGAACGGGAAATGAACGCAAGTTGGTAAAGTTTCTGAATTGACCTGTCCTGCCGAGCGTATTGACATCTTTTGACCACCTGAGTGATCAGAATCGTTCTCTGCCGCACGCACAAATATGCGAGACAATTCTTTCAGGCACAAAAATGTCTTAGTTTAAAACCTGTGCGTGAAACGTGAACGGCTATAATTGGCGCGCGCATCTCCGCTACATGCGCCACATTTCTCTTCCCTTTCCTTCATTCCTTGTCCTTGCCAAATTTACACCCGGCCAAGCTTCGCGATCGGAATGGCGCCCGCGGTCACGCTGCGTTGAGCGAGCGGTCACGCACGCAGCAAAGCACAAGCCGTCGATCGGTTCGCCGGGGCATGGCGTCGTCGACGGGGCATGCGGACGGCGGCGCGGGAGGCTGGGGCGACGGGGACCCCCCGCCGCCGCCGATGAAGAAGCAGCCTTCGCGGATCGCGTCGGGGATGCGGCGGCTGGCGTCCAAGGTGGTCCCGGATATGCGGGGCCTCAAACGGACGCACTCCGGCGCGCAGTCGGGTCTGCGCGGCCTGCGCTTCCTGGACAAGACGTCTGGCGGAAAGGACGGCTGGAAGTCCGTCGAGAAGCGGTTCGACGAGATGAGCACCGACGGCCGGCTGCAGAGGGAGAACTTCGCCAAATGCATCGGTGAGCCTCGCCTTATATGCTCTGCTAGCTCTCTCGAGGATGATAAGATTTCTAGGTGTGGGTTATCAACTTATCATGGCTCTTGTTGAGACTTGCCACGGCTTGTGCTTGTGACCTTGCAGCGATATGCTAAGCTTTCTTTGATAGAAAAAGCTAAATACATCAGTTAAAAATAATATCACATAATGTTGGATAAATATATATTTCTGATTTTCAGCACTGTTCACCTGTATAAAATGGATTCATTCTAACAACTGCATAGGGAAACTCGTTAATTCATTCAAATATAGTGGTAGCTTTTCCTTAGATCTGCTATGCACTAAGCAAAGCGAAATCACGCAAAGATCCATTCATCCGTATAAAATTCCTGTGACGCTCTGAAAAAATGATATCAGCAAAAAAGCAACACATTGTTTAATTGGTTACACAATGCGTGATTTGGGTGCTCCTCTGTAACTTAAAGGTATGGCCGATTCAAAGGAGTTTGCAAGCGAGGTGTTTGTGGCATTAGCCAGGAGAAGACATATCAACCCGGACGACGGTGTAACAAAAGAACAACTGAAGGAATTCTGGGAAGAGATGACGGATCAGAACTTTGATTCGCGGCTACGCATATTCTTTGACATGTAACTAATGATCTACCACTCGCTATCTTTTCCACATGCAATCCATATTCTTGACTCTCAATGCTCCTTCAAATCAGGTGTGATAAGAACGGTGATGGAAAGCTCACAGAAGACGAGGTCAAGGAGGTCATTGTGCTAAGTGCCTCAGCAAATAAGCTTGCCAAGCTGAAGAAGCATGCTGTGACGTATGCCTCTCTGATTATGGAAGAGCTGGATCCCGACCATCGTGGTTACATTGAGGTACACGAAGAAGCTTAATCTTCTATCAGATAAAAGAAGAACCCTGGATTAGCTGGACCCAGGTGAATGCAATCTGTCGATGCAGATTTGGCAGCTGGAGACCCTGCTCCGGGGGATGGTGACGGCCTCAGGGCCGCCTGAGAAGATGAACATGGCGTCGGCAAGTCTCGCGAGGACTATGGTTCCTTCCAGCTACAGGAGTCCGTTTCAGAGGCGCATAAACAAGGCCGTCGACTTCGTCCACGAGAACTGGAAGAGGATATGGGTGCTCTCGCTCTGGGGTGTCCTCAACATCTCCCTTTTTATATTCAAGTTCGTGCAGTACCGGAGGCGCGCGGTGTTTGAGGTGATGGGCTACTGCGTCTGCATTGCAAAGGGTGCTGCTGAGACCCTCAAGCTCAACATGGCGCTCATACTACTTCCAGTGTGCCGCAACACGCTGACGTGGCTCCGGTCCACCGTGCTAAGCAAGGTTGTGCCATTCGACGACAACATAAACTTCCACAAGGTGCGCACACAAGTTTCCTTGTATGAGAGCTCGAATTACTTTTTTTCCTAATAATCGACCTCCTGGCATGTTTGCAATGGTCGCAATGTCAGGTTATTGCCCTCGCAATTGCGATCGCATCGGCAACCCATACACTTGAACACGTGCTCTGTGACTTCCCGAGGGTAGTCTCGTGCCCGAAGGAAAAGTTCATGGAGAAGTTGGGGCCTTTCTTCAACTACGTTCAACCAACATGGCCGATTTTGTTGACGAGCATCCCAGGATGGACAGGAATCCTCCTGATCTTGATCATGTCCTTCTCCTTCACCCTGGCGACGCACTCGTTCCGGAGGAGCGTCGTGAAGCTACCATCTCCGTTCCACCACCTGGCCGGCTTCAACGCCTTCTGGTATGCCCACCACCTGCTGGTCATCGCGTATATCCTCCTGGTGATGCACTCCTACTTCATTTTCCTCACAAAGCAGTGGTACAAGAGAACGGTATTGCCCTTACAACTACTTCAAATTTGGTTCAAGTAATATTTCTTTTAGATAATGTGGTTCAAGTAGCTAGTAGTATTTTCTTGAATTTTGATTGTGTTTTCAGACATGGATGTACTTGGCAGTCCCTGTCCTCTTCTATGCCTCTGAGAGAAGTATCAGAAAAATTCGTGAGAAAAGTTATCACGTGAGCATCATCAAGGTAGCGTGAATGTTATAATCTCTTCAGTTCGTGTTAAGTTCAGCAAGAAATCGAAATGATCATATCAATTTATCTTACTTGCAAGCACACAGGCAGCAATTTACCCAGGAAACGTGCTGTCACTTTACATGAAGAAGCCACCTAGCTTCAAGTACAAAAGTGGGATGTACATGTTTGTAAAGTGCCCAGAGGTTTCACCTTTCGAATGGTATCAATGCATTATTGTTATTTTCTAAGGCATGACGAGGCCTTTTCTTTAATACTGATTTACTGAATATGCGTCCAGTACTTATACACGTTTCACCTTTACATTTACAGGCATCCCTTTTCCATCACTTCAGCGCCTGGAGACGACTACTTGAGTGTTCATATCCGTACGTTAGGTGACTGGACATCAGAACTAAGGAACTTGTTTGGGAAGGTATGTTGAGTGAGCAGAAACGGGAAAAGTGGATTTAGTTATGTGAATTCTGTTACATTGTTAAAGTATGTGTACTCTGATTGATGCAGGCTTGTGAAGCAGAAGTGACTTCTAAGAAGGCCACACTAGCTAGACTTGAAACAACTGTTGTGGCAGATGGCTTGGCAGAAGACACCAGGTGATTATCCCTCCTGTGTTGGTAAGCTAGATATAGGTTTGCTCATAAGCTATGCATATTTTGTGATCACATGGCCTTATTCACGTAGGTTTCCCAAAGTCTTCATAGATGGACCTTATGGTGCACCGGCTCAAAATTACAGGAAATATGACATTCTTTTGCTTATTGGGCTTGGAATTGGCGCGACTCCTTTCATCAGCATCCTGAAGGATCTCCTAAACAACATAAAGTCCAATGAGGTAAACCGTGGTCAACTAATGCAGACCTTTTAGGTGTGTTTGGTTGGTTGCATCGTTTGATTCATGAATAGAATGGTACAAAATAATAAGGATTCTTTTGTTTGGTTGGGTGAATCGTATCAACTCATCCAGAATGAAACCATCCCACTTAATACATTGCTGTACCAGCTAAAGTGAACCAAGTGGTTTAAGAAAATTGGTTGAATCATTTCATCCATGACCATCCATTCATGCATCATGTGGTACATGCACCAAACACACCCAGTGTACACGAATGCAAATGCACATCATTTGGATTGATTTGAGTTGGACTGAAACAGGAGTTGCAGAGCATGCATGACGCCGAATTAGGTTGCAGCTTCAAGACCAATGGCCCCGGAAGAGCTTACTTCTACTGGGTTACCAGAGAGCAAGGCTCCTTTGAATGGTTCAAAGGTGTTATGAATGACGTCGCCGAAAGTGATCGCGATGTAAAACTCCCACTCTTCAGTAAACATCCCACACTGTTTCCATCTACATCTCCTACTAAAATGTAATTCATCCTCTCCCTGTGCATACAGAATGTAATAGAGATGCACAATTACCTGACCAGTGTGTATGAGGAAGGCGATGCAAGATCTGCCCTTATTGCCATGGTCCAATCACTTCAGCACGCGAAGAATGGTGTGGATATTGTTTCAGGCAGTAAGGTGAAGTTTCACGCTTCTCTCTCTCGCATAACTACATATAGTTCAGATTTGCGACATATCCTTTTCTGATTGTTGGTTTTGCAGATCCGAACACATTTTGCGAGGCCAAACTGGAGAAAGGTGTTCTCTGACCTGGCTAATACCCACAACAACTCACGCATAGGTGAGTCACGTCCGATAAAATTGAACCAGTGTCCCTTGTTTAGAGGCACGCAGCTAAGAAATTCCATGAACCTGCAGGTGTTTTCTACTGTGGATCTCCAACACTTACGAAGACCCTGAGAGATCTTTCAGTAGAGTTTAGCAATACAACCACTACCCGCTTCCATTTCCACAAGGAGAACTTCTAAGAAGCAATGACGGCCCTGAGCCCTGGCCTGGCACGTGTGCTCGATCAAGCCATGTCAAAGCTGCTGCCTTTTTTTAGTTCGGAGAGGACAAGGTTGTGTTTGAGTCGCCTTATAGAGCCTTTGCTTCGTGGAGGGTAGGTTTTTCTGGACCAAGAGCCTGTTTCTGCGTTGGCTTGCTGGGAGCCTTGTCAGGTTTGATCTTTGTTGGTCTCGGAGGCCATCCAGTGAATGTTTTAGCAGGAAATTCAGCATAGGAAGTTCCATGTAGAAAAATGAGAAGTGTTGTGTAATTTTTCTCTCGTATCTTTAGTTTTGAAGGGAAAAGCTAGCCACTTGGTTGAATTAATGACAAACTAGGACCATGTCAGTTGGACTACTATTTGGATACAGACCCCATCCAGAATGTAGGTAATATTTATTACTTTATATAGAACTTTGTCATAGGTATTCTGTTTTCAAGGACCAATTTTTAACAGTACTATACAATAGTTTTTATAAAGTATTTGTTAGTATTGATCTCCTCCTGCCCAATCCAACGAATGGGCCGGGCCTTGTCTCGCTACCTGATCAGGGGAGCCCAACCCATCTAGGGTTGCGAGCCCCTATCGCGCAGGGCTATATAGAGGAGGTGGGGCCACTGGCTACAACAACGAGGTTCACCGCAGCCGCCAGTTCCCCACCACCTAAACCCTAATCCGATATGGGAGGGAGTGCCGACGCGATGGGAAGCTCCGCCGCCCCTGCACTGTGTCGTCGTCCTCGACATCCTCCACATCACTGATGGTTCTATGTCTCTCTTCCCTAGTTCAGATATTCTAATATGTGAACACTGCTGCTTATTCAAGTTCATGTTATTGCTCCCACTGATCTACTGCTAGATGATCCTTAAAAGTCTATCAATGGTATCAGTCGCCGATCTAGCGAGTAGATCGGCGAGTAGATCGAGTTGAGGACTCTGTTCTGATTCGAAGAGGGGGCGAAAAGAAAGAAATTCGAATCGGGGGAGAAAAGAAAAGAAAAAGTGGATTTTGATCCAACCAAAGAACACATTTTGGTTTCATTCAAATCGGAAGAAGAAATAGGGACATCGATCTCCAAACCAAAGAAAGAGAAAGATTCGATTCCAAATCGAAGAAGAGACGATTCAATCAATTTTGAATCGAAGAACACACAGAATCCATCGAATCGAAACCCTAGACCCTAGACCTACCTCACCTGCGTGCGCCGTCGGTGGCGCCACGACCACGGACTCGCACCCCGCGAAGCTTCTCGACGGAACCGCGCGCGAGACGCACGCGGCGCCAGCGAGAAGGCCCACAGGGGCACACCGGAATGGGAGGCGACGGCGGCGGCGTGACGACGCCGCTCGCCTGTACGCTCGTCTAGCCGGGGCTTTGGGGGAGAAGGAAGGCCCAACGGATCTCATCTTGGCCATGGCGCGGTGGCTACTCCGGGAGGCGTGCCGGAGAAGAACCTCCAGCGGCGCTCCCACCGGCCTAACCAAGAGAGAAGGTGGAAGGATGGTGGGTTTTTTTTTTGAAGAAGAAAGAAGGGTCGGCCGACGATGGTGAAGCCATGGGGCGGCGGCGGCCTGGGCGGCGCGGCGTCGGAGAGAAGCCGGCGGCACCGCCAGTCACCTGCTGTGCGTCGGGAGTGAGCAGGAGGAAAAGAATAGCTAGGGTTAGTAGTGCAGTCGGCTACCTTATATCCCCGCGAGAATCAAGGAGCACCGTCGGATCGAGATCGACGGCCAAGATAAGCTGGCACCGCGATAGGCCTCTTTCGGCCCAGACGGGGCAACGCTTTCCCGGCCCAGACCCAGGTTGTGGCCTGGTGCGTGGGGAGAGCGAACCGAGTGGGCCGAGCAAGAGATGGGCTGGACGCGCGAAGTAGGCCGTGCTCTGCTGAAGCGCCAGCGAGCCGAGCTACATGGGCCGCACGCGCTCAGCCGCTCAGGCGCGCTACTAGGCTGCGCGCTGCACAGAGCAGGCCGGTCGTTGCGCAGAGCTGCACGTTGCGCAGAGGTGCAGGCGAGCTGGGCCAAGCGCTGAGCAGGCCGCGCATAGACGCGCCGGGCCGAGCTTCTGAGCGGGCTGAGCAGAGGAGATTAGTGTGACATCCCTGAAATTAGCACCTTAAAACACACTAAAAACAGGATCAAAGGGGTAGCATTGGTTGTAGCACACTTGATTTGAATTTAAATTCGAATTTGAAATTCAATAAGGCCTTTTTGACACCCAACTGAAATCTCAAGAATTTTGTACTAAACTTGAAAATCTCCGAAAATAAAAGTTGTTTGTCATCACAAATAAGGCCTAGTCACTGTTGGGAACTTTTTCAAATTTTGCATTTAAGCCCCTCAAAAACTCAAAAAACAGTGCTGCACACCTGTTTAAAAATGGCCTGTTTGAGTTTGAAAAATTTGAAATTTCAGGTTCACACCAAAAAGAAAGTTGTGTCCCACATCTCAAACTCCAACTTTTATTTTTGCACATTTGAATGTTCAGTTCCAATTTTTGGAGAAAATTCATATAGAACAAAGGAGCTCCACGGTTGCCTGCCAGCTCGCCCTGGCGCGCCCTGCTCCGGCCGCAGACCGGCCGCCACGTGGCCGGCGAGCGGCGGAGGCCTCGCCAGGCCGGCCACGCCGCGGCGGCATCTTGCTTTTGTCCTCACACCGGCGTCGGGCTTGCCGTTCCATCACCTCACGCGATACAGCGCGCTGGCAGCCTCACGCCGCGGAGCGCCATGATGGCGAGCGGAGCTCGGCCACTGGCCGCGGCCGCGCCGCGCTGAGCTGACCCACGGGTGATTCCCTCCCGCTACGCGCCAGGCCTCTCTATGGCATATCTCTCCTCACTCACGCCACGATCCGCAACGCCCAACCCCCTCCGTTCGCGCCGCCTGAGCTCGCAGGAGCACTCATGGTGACCCCGACGGCTCGAGCACGCCTACGCACGCCCCCAGCCGCCCCAGCCAGCTCTAGCTGCTCCATTTGCTTCGCCAAGTGACCTTTTCCTCTTGCCTTCGCTCGTACCGCAGCCATTCCTCCTCCTCCGTGCTCGCGCACTTCGTCTTCAACCTCCAGCCGCGAGAACCGAGCTCGAGCGCCAGAGCAAATTCGTCCCCGTCCCTCCACCATTCCCAAATTGCCCACACTCAGAGCTAGACCACTTGCTTAGCTTCCTTTTCTCCCACTTCTCTCGAGCTCCCGTCAACTCTCCGGCGAGAAATCGGGATTTCCCCCAAAATCCCCATTTCCGGCCGCCGGAGCACCCCCACGTCGAGCTACCCCTTCGAGCCATCCCCAACGCCAACCTAGCATCCCAACGGCTTCGCCAAGTCCCCCTGGTGCTCACGAGCCCCTCCAACCCCGGTGAAAGCTACCGACCTCGCCGGAGTTGAAGCCGCGGCGGCCGCACCGCCACTGCTCCGTCGCCGGTGACCTCCGAGCCTCCTCCGGCCTCCCAACCGCCACCATTCGACTCGTGGTAAGCTGCTCGTTCTTTTCCCCACCTCTCCGACCTCCTCCCACCATCGTTTGGCCGGTGCAACGCCGTCGACGAGCCGAGGGCACATCTTCATCTTCCTCCTTTTCGCAGGGTTCCCAGTGAAAGAAGTCAGGGACTTGTTCGCGAGGTTTTCAAAAGTGTAACACCCCTGGTGTTAATTAACACTAAAACAATGATTAAGCTAAGCTAAACAAGTAATCAAGCCTAACCAAGGTTAATTGAAAGAAAGAAATCAAACGAAATGCTAAAAGGAATTCGATAAGAAATTAAAAACACCCCAAAAAGAGGCAAAACAAAAACCTTTAAATTTTATATAAGAACTTGAATTTTGGCCAATGCAAAATTTGAAGGAGAGACCAAACCAAGCATCTTCCCTTTTGAAACCATAGCCTAAAAATGTTTGGAAGTATATCAAATTTCAGACCCTAACTTTGGAAATTAAATGTTTCAATTCAAATTCAAAAGCTGAAATGGAACCTCAGCCAAGCTCGAGGGGCATTCACCCTCGAGCGGTGGTTTCCGTCACGCTCGAGGCTCCGCTGCCAAGCTCGAGGGGCATTCACCCTCGAGCGGTGATTTCCGTCACGCTCGAGGCTCCGCAGCCAAGCTCGAGGGGGGCATTCACCCTCGAGCGGCGCCCTCGAGGCTCCGCAGCCAAGCTCGAGGGGGGGCATTCACCCTCGAGCGGCGTTTCAGTCACCCTCGAGGCTCCGCAGCCAAGCTCGAGGGGCATTCACCCTCGAGTGGCGTTTCCGTCACCTTCGAGGCTCGGAAAGCTCGAGCTTGCGATCCAAGCTCGAAGCGCATGGTCGAAGCGCCTGGTCCAAGCGTGAAAAGGCGCGCCCACGGGACGCTCACGCCGCGCTCGCGCGTGCCCGCGCTCGCCGCCGGCAGCGCTCTGCCAACGGCCGTCCTCGACTGCGCCGGCCAATGGCGCGGCTGCATGTCTCCGCTCACGGAGCACGCGTCTGGCCAGCCCGCGTGGCCTGAGGCGCACTGTAGCGCTGACTCCCGTGCTCGCCGTCGCGTCGCCGCCGTGGACCGCCGGATATTGCCGTCGCCGCCGTTGCCCACCGGTCCGTCGTGCGACTTTCGCGACCACGCCGTCTCCTTTTCCTCGCCCTGTCTCTTCTCGCCTCGCCCACGCGCGCCTGCCGCCTGCAGCACGCCTGCGCGCATACGTTGACGCCGCGCACGGCGCCAACACGGCCGCGACAAGCCGCTGTCGCCGCGACAGCTCACCGAGCTGCCCCAGCCTCATCCCGTGCTGCCCGAGCACCCCTTCCCTCCCCTCTCGCTCCTACTTAAAGCCCCAAACAGTTCCCCCTCTCTTCCACGCCGAAATCGCTCGCCGGAGTTCACAGAGTTTCCGCCGCCGCCCGCGCACGTGCACAGTCCGCTCCACTCCTCCTCCGGCCGAACCGAGGGAACCAATAGCTTCACCGTGCCGCTCTGGTGCTCAAAGACCTCTTCCCCGACCTTCTCCGACCCCGACGCCGCCGGTCGCCGCTCGCCGGAGCAAGCCGAGCCGCCACCGCCGTCGTTGACCCCGTTTCCGGCCATCCCCGACCTCGAGACCTAGCTCAAACGAATCACGGTGAGCCCCTCTCCTTTTCCCCCCACTTCCCCGGCCCGGTCTCGCCGCCGTTTGGCCGGCGTAACCACGCCGGCGAGCCCAGGGATCCCTGTGTGTCTTCAACCTCTTTCCAGGGGGCCGACTGTAAAATGCAGGGACTTGTTTGTAAGAGATTCAAAAACCCTAGGTTCACAGCGTAAAATAGATTCTATCTTTTAGGTTTAATTCGCTGAGATCTTCAAAAATTCGTAGAAAATCATAGAAAAATCATAAAAATGCCAAACCAATTTTGTAGTGACCAGTGAATCTAGAAGGCCAACTTCTTCCTTTGCACCTCACCCAGTTGAGCTGTAGATTTTGAAATATAAATTCATTTCAGTTTGAGCACATTTCATCATAGTTCAAAATCTACACATACACTGGAGCTGAGCTTGGGATATGTTGTTAGGGTGATTATCATTAGCCTAATGCGCAAAGGGTGCACAAAAATTCCCAGTGGATTTAGGGTTATGATTTTCCAAACATATACCCTGCTGTTTTGGCAAATAAATTACTCAGTGAGAAATCATCTCCTTCACCCAGAAACTAAATCAGGACCTAAGAAACCTTAGAAAAATGAAAATGGTAATTTTTGGACACTGGAAAATGGCTAAATGATTTTGGTAGTTTAAACATGGTGAAATTCCACAAAAATAACCATAAATCAATATCACATGCAAACTTGCAGAGAGATCACTCTTGGTACCCTAAGTCACTGTGCCAAGTGGTGTGAACAAAAACCTTGTAATTATTTTTGTAGGATTTTAGTTGTTTTTAGGCAAAAAGATAAGAATAATTTTTATAAATTATAGAACAATTATCTTGAGCCAAACTTTGGGCTAAGCTCCTGCCTTGGCATGAGCAAGCCTCTGGCCAAATGGTACGTGAACATAAATTTCCTAAGTTCACCTTTTGAATAATCGAAAAGGGACTTGAATAAGGGAAAAGAAAAGAAAAGAAAAGAGAAGAAAAAGAAAGGAAAAGAGAAGAAAAAGAAAAGAAAAGAGAAAAACCTAAAACTTTGAAATCAAAGTAAAGGTTCAAATGAAAAAGGATATATTCACTTATAATTAATGTTTATCCTTTCCAATTCATTAACCAAGATTTGAATAAACCCTAATTGTTTAAATCTCGATACTTAAGCATTTCATGCATTCCGTATAGATTCGGGTCTCGCCGACGGAGTCTACGAGCTAGTCCCCGCTGCCGAGGAGATCGCCCAGGAGTCCGAGGTGAACGTGGTGCACGTGGATCCGAGCCCCGAGCAGGAGTACCGCTTCGAGCCGGAAGGCAAGCCCCGGAGCATAACCTAACTTTACTTACGCCATTTACTTGATTATATGTTTGTGCATTTAAGTTTCAAGGAGTTGAATGAAACCCTAGATTGCATGATCATAGGTTCCTTTGATTGAACACTAGTATGTTAGGTTCGATAGTCGCTATGCTTAAGAACGATAGAAGTCGAGTGTTTTCCGACACTCGCGAGATATAGGAGTTGTATGACTACTCATATCAGAAACACTAGAGATGATGGACGGATGATTGTAGATACCCGTCTATCGATGTTTTAAGTGGAAACATGTGGTACTTTTGTGTCAAGCGTTTGAACGTACCACACATATGCACGGTTTATGGGACCGGTAAGTCCCGGTATCCGATTGATGCGAGCAGGTCCGACAGCTCTCTGTCTTGGAAACGTTATCCCATGGGCACATGAGGGTAGTTGCGTGAGTCCCAGTAGTGGTGAACCTTTACCCTGAGGCAGTGGGACTCGGGAGCCACTCGCAGAGAGAGGAGAAAGGATTGGGGTGTGTTGGCATTTCCAACCATTCCGTATGTTTGGGTTTTCCCTGGCCAGGTAGTAAATTCGGTTCGAACTGTCCGCTTCTCGCGGTTAATGAGACTGCTTGACCGATGTATGACATATTATGAAGTGAAACTTGGAAGGATGAAATCTTTGTATGGAATAATTGTACTGCAAAACTTGATTGTTTAGCTAGGCTCACCTAGAATGGATAGACTAAAGAAATTAAAATCAAAATAAAGAAAGTAGAAAACAGCTTAGTCGCTTTTGGCAAAAGAACCCCACTAGCCAAACAGCCTCTCATCATAGGAGTCGGTGATGTAGTGATCACCAGTCGGTTAAGTCTTGTTGAGTATAACTAGTATACTCAGCCTTGCTTGTGGCTAAATTTTCAGGACCATCCCCTCAGGAGGTAGCTGCCTCTATGGCTTGGGCCTCCCAGCTTCCTCCTGGTTACAGCATCGAGTGGGAGCCGACCTCTCCCGAGGATCGTGAGGAGTAGCGTCACGGCTGACTTCATCGTGACGATACTATGGATCGTCGCTAGTATCTCGTTTACTTTCCGCTGCATGAACTCAAACTATTTATTTATCATTTCAATTTGGTTGTAATAACTCTAAGACTTGTTGTAATTTGAATTGTGGAATGATGTGATCTTTGGAACTCACCTTCGAGTGAGCGTATGGACGGACGATCTTCAGTAGCCGTTGGTCGAGCTTGACTCGACGGTCGAATCCGCACTTGGGAACATTTTTGTATATTAGCACCAATGGAAGGTGGAATATACTTAAGTGGGCCCATTTCTCGGGTGAGATCGCTACAGCTGGTATCAGAGCCGACGTTCATACACTCCAAAGAAAGCACCAGACCCTAACCAATGTTTTCTGAAATAAAATCTACCAAACCCCGATTCCTTTGCGCCCAAGCAAAAGGAATGAAGCGAATAGGATCGTTAAGGATAAACTAGAACGTGAAGTCCTTAAGGGTTAAGGGTTGCGCTTTGTTAGGTGGCATAGTCTAACTTAGGAGTGATGTTTGCTCTTCCATGAAACCCAATCTTTAAAAGGCTTTCGTCGCAAGTCCTCTGACTGGTACGTAAGGTTTACGAGTAGGAGTCCGACTAGATCTATAGAGAGAGACGTGTCTATGGCTAGCCACCGGCACTAACTCCGAAAGTCCAGTCTGACTTAAAATGTGAGGACGTTTAGGTCTTGCATGCATCTTTTAATTAAAATCGGAATAATGATAAACTTCAGAGAGTCAAAATCCAACCGATCAAATCAATGCTTAAACGACCCTAATTAAAAGCTTAAGCACGTTCTTTACCTTCAGTTTTCTCCCAGTTTTTCCCTTTAGTCTTTTTGACGCATGGTACTCACCTCTGAATTTTTGTTCAGATGGCCGTTCCCAGTCACCTTGCTGGCGCGAACGAGAAGGTGGAGTGCCAGGACTGCCTCAGCTGGGAGGGTTTCCCGTCCCTCTTTTGGAAGATTCTGAAGGAGGTTGGCTACCCGTCTCCGCCGGTTTACTTTGGCAGAGAGTATGCGGAGCGTGGTGTGACTCGGTGCAGTGTCCGCATGGAGGCACCGGTGCACCCCGAGCACCCCGACTGGCCTAGGCTGGGAGTTGTGGTGCATGGCCACCGCTTTCCGGACACTTGGGAGCTGGCCGCTTTCGCAGGGCTTAACCAGTTCACTTCACAGCACCACGACTTGGTGGATAACACTTTGGTTGGTTTCCTGCCTTCAGCCCGCAGGGATGACCCTCAGTGGTTGTCACGTTACTTGGCTTCTCCGCAGTTGTTCCTGGAGTTTCCCCGGAACGCACCAGCTTTCTTTGCTAGCTGGATGAAGGCTAGCATCCGCATGGCAGAGCTACTCAAGATGTCACAGGATTCTCTGCTCGACTTTGCCGATGCGATGGTGAGAGTGTCCGCGGATAAGGACATAGCCGGGATCTGCACTTCTTTGGACATGGCTGCCAAGGATACTCAGATTCGGGATTTGCAGGCTCGCATTGCGGAACTTACCATGGAGAAGGAGCACTGTGCTCACCAGGTAGAGGTGCTGACAGATGCACTTGAGGAGGCACAGGCAGAGTTGCACGAGGCTAATGCCGAGATGGTTGAGTTGGAGGCTCATATGGAGGTTCCCGAGGGGGATGAGGCAGAGGACGAGGCAGGGGATGACGTCAAGTCCGAGCTGGACGACGAGGAGTTACCCCCAGTTCAGCCACCACTTTCCCCCACCGTGAGCCGTACTTCGGTGAACGACGTGGATGACTTCTAGAGCGTTGAGTTAGAGATTAGGTACTCTTCAGCATGGCTTTTCCGTGTCACATGGAGTTTAGCCAGTTGAAGAATGGATAATCTCTTTGTATCTCTTTGTATCTGTTTCCCTTCGCATTGGTGTAGCATCTTAATTAGAATGTGTGGTCAGCATGTGTTGTAATGGATTCATCGAACCATGTCTTGGATTAATGAAGTTGCTCATTCTATGAAATTTCGCTTTTTATGCCACATTCTTTTGTAGAATTGAGATTGTCTCTTAAACATGCCTGACGTTCTCTTATGAGTAAGTATTCATGTGATTAATGGAGACTCAATCATGCAGATGGTAGGACCTACGACCCGACTGACTCCGGGTGGTTTCGGGACAAATCAAGGCTCAACTAGTGCCCCGAATCAGCAAGTCCCGCCAGAGCAGCAGCCACCACCTGCCCCTACGCTGCCAAATTGGCAGCAGATGATGGCTATGCACGCCGAGGTCATGAGGACTATGCAGCAGCAGATACAATTGCAGCAGCAGCAGCTGGCCCAGAACATGAACATCGATGCTCAGCGTCAGAATGGTCGCAATGCCCCGGCTGCTCAGGTTGCACGATTTGAGGACTTTCTGGGTACTCAGCCCCCGGTGTTCTCTAAAGCTACTAAGCCCATGGAGGCTGACGCGTGGATTCGGGCTATCGATTCGAAGTTTGCTATCCTGGCTGCCCCTTGCTCTGAAGAGCGCAAGGTCACCTTCGCCGCACAGCAGCTTCGCGGTCCGGCTTTGGTTTGGTGGGGGACTTATCGTGGCATGCTCCCCGCTGAAACTGTGATTACTTGGCAGAACTTCAAGGATGCGTTCAAGGCGCATCACATTCCTAAGGGCCTTGTTGAGAGGAAGTTGAGGGAGTTCCTGACCTTGACTCAGGGCACTCACACGGTGTACCAGTACGCCCAGGCTTTCAACAACCTTTGTCAGTACGCTGGTCATCATGCTGACAGTGATGATAAGAAGAAGGAGAGGTTCCGTATGGGGCTCAGCACCAAGTTGCAGGAGAGGCTGCTCAACATCAAGCCTGCCACTTATGCTGACTTGGTCAATGTGGCTATCGCTCAGGAGGATGCCATTATGACCCATAGAGCCGACAAGAAGAGGAAGGCTCCTGTTGTCTCTGCCAGTGGCGGTAAGCCGCAGCGCTTCCGTATTGTTCCTCCACAGGGACAGCAGCGTGCCGGGCAGTCTGGCCGCTGGGTGGTTAACCCTCCTCAGCAGAGTGGTTCTCGCTTTCCACCACAGCAGTCGCAGCAGCAGAAGACCCCGATGAACCCGCAGCAGCCAGCTCAGCCTGGAGCTGGGTATTCTTGTTACCGTTGCGGCAGTACCAGTCATTTCATCAGGGACTGTCCCCAGGGCAAGCAGCAGAACAATGGCAACCAGCCAAACAAGGGCAAGTTGCAGAAGATTCACGTCAAGCAGGGAAGGGTCAACTTCACCACCTTGACTGACCTTCCCGAGGGAGCACCAGTAATGACGGGTAAATTTCTGATTCATAACCGACCTGCAGTCATTCTCTTTGATTCTGGTGCTACTCATAGCTTCATAAGTCCAAGTTGTGCTAAGAAATGTGGGTTAAATTGCTTATCTACAAATGCGGCCTACAAAATAATCACCGCAGGAGGAAACCTAAATTCAAATCATGTGGCGCGAAAGGTGCCAATTAAACTGGGTAGTAGAGTTATCTTGACCGACCTGATTCTTTTAGAACTGGATGGGATAGATATAATCTTGGGAGCTAATTGGATGGCACAGCACAAGGTTGTGTTAGACATTGCTAAGAGAATTGTTGATATCAACTCACCTACACATGGATCTACCACACTCTATCTTCCGTCTCCCAACTCCTTGAGCTCGTGTGTTTTTGTCATGACTAAGCCCAAGCTTGAAGACATTCCTATTGCCTGTGAGTTCCCCGATGTCTTCCCAGACGACTTGCCTGGAATGCCACCGGATCGGGACATTGAGTTCGTTATCGAGCTACAACCAGGCACCGCACCAATTTCTAAAAGACCCTACAGAATGCCACCCGCAGAATTGGCAGAGATGAAAACTCAACTCCAAGATTTACTGGACAAGGGTTTCATTCGCCCGAGTACATCACCTTGGGGTTGTCCTGCCATATTTGTCGAAAAGAAGGATCACACGTTAAGGATGTGTATTGACTACCGGCCTCTCAATGCGGTCACTATCAAAAATAAGTATCCTCTTCCCCGCATTGATGTATTATTCGATCAACTCGCCGGAGCCAAGATATTCTCGAAAATTGATCTTCGTTCTGGATATCATCAAATCAAGATTCGTCCTTGTGATATTCCCAAGACGGCTTTCTCGACCCGCTATGGACTTTATGAATTCTTGGTTATGTCGTTCGGGCTGACTAATGCTCCTGCTTATTTCATGTATCTCGTGAATTCGGTGTTCATGCCCGAGCTGGATAAGTTCGTAGTGGTTTTCATTGATGATATTCTTGTCTATTCCAAGAATGAGGAAGAGCATGCCGAGCATCTCCGTCTTGTTCTTCAACGACTCCGTGATCACAAATTGTACGCCAAGTTCTCCAAGTGTGAGTTTTGGCTGGATAGTGTGAAGTTCTTGGGTCACACCGTTTCTAAAGATGGTATCTCGGTGGATCCTACGAAAGTGCAGCAAGTAATGGACTGGAAACCTCCTACCTCTGTCCACGAAATCCGAAGCTTCCTGGGTTTGGCAGGATATTATCGTCGTTTTATTCCGGATTTCTCGCGAGTTGCCAAGCCAATGACCGAGCTATTGAAGAAGGGGCAGAAATTCGTGTGGGATGAGAAGTGTGAAGAGGCATTCCGCACATTGAGGAAGTTGTTGACCTCAGCTCCCGTTCTGACCCAACCGGATAGCACCAAACCCTACGATGTCTATTGCGATGCTTCAGGCACCGGACTCGGTTGTGTTCTTATGCAAGAAAATCGAGTTATTGCTTATGCTTCACGTGCTCTCCGTCCCCATGAGCTGAATTATCCCACTCACGACCTTGAATTGGCGGCCGTGATTCACGCTCTGAAAATATGGAGGCACTATCTGATAGGAGTTCCTTGCAACGTGTATACCGACCACAAAAGTCTCAAGTACGTCTTCACTCAGACTAACTTGAATATGAGGCAGCGAAGATGGCTGGAGTTGGCAAAAGATTATGACATGAGTTTGCATTATCATCCCGGAAAGGCGAATGTGGTTGCGGATGCTTTGAGCCGCAAGTCCCATTGCCATTGTCTTTCGGTCGAATCGTATGCCGACACTCTATGCCATGAGTTGGCGAAACTCAATCTCGAGATTGTTCCGCATGGTTATTTAAACAATATATCTCTCGAGTCCACGTTGCACGAGGAGATCTTTCTGGCCCAGCAGACCGATAAAAAGGTCGGAATTATTCGGGAAGAGCTGGCCAAAGGAACGGAGGAACGGTATAACTGTTTCCGTCAGGATGCCCGAGGCATGATATGGTTTGGGAACCGTATCGTCGTGCCTAAGGATCCGGAATTACGGAAGAAAATTTTGAGTGAAGCTCACCACTCTAAATTCTCTATTCACCCTGGCAGCAATAAGATGTACCAGGATATGAAGAAAACTTTTTGGTGGACCAAGATGAAAATGGATATTGCTCGGTTTGTATCCGAGTGTGACACTTGCAGGAGGGTAAAGGCTAGTCATCTAAAGGCGGCTGGAACTCTTCAACCTTTGTCTATACCATCATGGAAATGGGAGGATATCAGTATGGATTTCATTGTTGGCCTTCCCAAGACCGCACGAGGGCACGATTCTATATGGGTCATTGTGGACAGGCTCACAAAGACCGCTCACTTTATTCCGGTCAACACCACCTATGCCGTCAAGAAGTATGCTGAGATCTATCTCAACCAAATTGTGCGCTTGCACGGAGTGCCTAGAACAATCATTTCGGACCGAGGTCCGCAGTTTGTGGCAAGGTTCTGGGAGCAACTCCATGCATCTCTTGGCACAAAGCTTATTCGAAGCTCGGCTTACCATCCGCAGACGGATGGACAAACCGAGCGGGTGAATCAAATCCTTGAAGACATGCTTAGAGCTTGCGTCATTCACTATGAAGCAAGTTGCGATAAATGCCTGGCTATCGCCGAGTTCTCATACAACAACAGTTACCAAGCAAGCTTGAAAATGGCCCCTTTCGAAGTCTTGTATGGGAAAATGTGTCGAACTCCGTTATGTTGGTCTCAGCCTGGAGAGCGAGAAATATACGGACCCGACTTGGTGATTGAAGCCGAAGAGCAAGTCAGAGTTATTCGGGAAAACCTCAAAGCCGCTCAGTCTCGTCAGAAGAGTTATGCCGATCGCCGAAGAATGCCTCTCAAATTCGCAGTCGGTGATCATGTGTATCTTAAGGTCTCACCAACTCGAGGAGTCCAAAGGTTCGGAGTAAAGGGAAAGCTTGCACCCCGTTACGTCGGACCTTATGAAATCATTGAGAAATGTGGATCCGTAGCGTATCGTCTACAACTTCCCGACAAACTTTCAGCCGTGCACAATGTCTTTCATATCTCACAACTCAAGAAGTGTATTCGAGTTCCGACTGAAGTCGTGGAACAAGAAGACGTGGAAGTTGAGCCCGATCTGACCTACGTTGCTCAACCTCTCAAAGTCCTTGACCAAAAGGAAAGGCACACGAGAAGGAGCTCGGTTAAAATGTATAAAATTCAGTGGGTTCATCACACTGAAGAAGAGGCAACATGGGAGACCGAGGAATATCTTAATTGCCATTATCCTGGATTTCTCACCACCCCACCAGGTACCAATGTTCCGCACTTTCTAGCATTCCGAATCTCGGGACGAGATTCTTTTTAAGGGGGGTAGGCTGTAACACCCCTGGTGTTAATTAACACTAAAACAATGATTAAGCTAAGCTAAACAAGTAATCAAGCCTAACCAAGGTTAATTGAAAGAAAGAAATCAAACGAAATGCTAAAAGGAATTCGATAAGAAATTAAAAACACCCCAAAAAGAGGCAAAACAAAAACCTTTAAATTTTATATAAGAACTTGAATTTTGGCCAATGCAAAATTTGAAGGAGAGACCAAACCAAGCATCTTCCCTTTTGAAACCATAGCCTAAAAATGTTTGGAAGTATCTCAAATTTCAGACCCTAACTTTGGAAATTAAATGTTTCAATTCAAATTCAAAAGCTGAAATGGAACCTCAGCCAAGCTCGAGGGGCATTCACCCTCGAGCGGTGGTTTCCGTCACGCTCGAGGCTCCGCTGCCAAGCTCGAGGGGCATTCACCCTCGAGCGGTGATTTCCGTCACGCTCGAGGCTCCGCAGCCAAGCTCGAGGGGGGCATTCACCCTCGAGCGGCGCCCTCGAGGCTCCGCAGCCAAGCTCGAGGGGGGGCATTCACCCTCGAGCGGCGTTTCAGTCACCCTCGAGGCTCCGCAGCCAAGCTCGAGGGGCATTCACCCTCGAGTGGCGTTTCTGTCACCTTCGAGGCTCGGAAAGCTCGAGCTTGCGATCCAAGCTCGAAGCGCATGGTCGAAGCGCCTGGTCCAAGCGTGAAAAGGCGCGCCCACGGGACGCTCACGCCGCGCTCGCGCGTGCCCGCGCTCGCCGCCGGCAGCGCTCTGCCAACGGCCGTCCTCGACTGCGCCGGCCAATGGCGCGGCTGCATGTCTCCGCTCACGGAGCACGCGTCTGGCCAGCCCGCGTGGCCTGAGGCGCACTGTAGCGCTGACTCCCGCGCTCGCCGTCGCGTCGCCGCCGCGGACCGCCGGATATTGCCGTCGCCGCCATTGCCCACCGGTCCGTCGTGCGACTTTCGCGACCACGCCGTCTCCTTTTCCTCGCCCTGTCTCTTCTCGCCTCGCCCACGCGCGCCTGCCGCCTGCAGCACGCCTGCGCGCATACGTTGACGCCGCGCACGGCGCCAACACGGCCGCGACAAGCCGCTGTCGCCGCGACAGCTCACCGAGCTGCCCCAGCCTCCATCCCGTGCTGCCCGAGCACCCCTTCCCTCCCCTCTCGCTCCTACTTAAAGCCCCAAATAGTTCCCCCTCTCTTCCACGCCGAAATCGCTCGCCGGAGTTCACAGAGTTTCCGCCGCCGCCCGCGCACGTGCACAGTCCGCTCCACTCCTCCTCCGGCCGAACCGAGGGAACCAATAGCTTCACCGTGCCGCTCTGGTGCTCAAAGACCTCTTCCCCGACCTTCTCCGACCCCGACGCCGCCGGTCGCCGCTCGCCGGAGCAAGCCGAGCCGCCACCGCCGTCGTTGACCCCGTTTCCGGCCATCCCCGACCTCGAGACCTAGCTCAAACGAATCACGGTGAGCCCCTCTCCTTTTCCCCCCACTTCCCCGGCCCGGTCTCGCCGCCGTTTGGCCGGCGTAACCACGCCGGCGAGCCCAGGGATCCCTGTGTGTCTTCAACCTCTTTCCAGGGGGCCGACTGTAAAATGCAGGGACTTGTTTGTAAGAGATTCAAAAACCCTAGGTTCACAGCGTAAAATAGATTCTATCTTTTAGGTTTAATTCGCTGAGATCTTCAAAAATTCGTAGAAAATCGTAGAAAAATCATAAAAATGCCAAACCAATTTTGTAGTGACCAGTGAATCTAGAAGGCCAACTTCTTCCTTTGCACCTCACCCAGTTGAGCTGTAGATTTTGAAATATAAATTCATTTCAGTTTGAGCACATTTCATCATAGTTCAAAATTCTACACATACACTGGAGCTGAGCTTGGGATATGTTGTTAGGGTGATTATCATTAGCCTAATGCGCAAAGGGTGCACAAAAATTCCCAGTGGATTTAGGGTTATGATTTTCCAAACATATACCCTGCTGTTTTGGCAAATAAATCACAGAAAATAAATTACTCAGTGAGAAATCATCTCCTTCACCCAGAAACTAAATCAGGACCTAAGAAACCTTAGAAAAATGAAAATGGTAATTTTTGGACACTGGAAAATGGCTAAATGATTTTGGTAGTTTAAACATGGTGAAACTCCACAAAAATAACCATAAATCAATATCACATGCAAACTTGCAGAGAGATCACTCTTGGTACCCTAAGTCACTGTGCCAAGTGGTGTGAACAAAAACCTTGTAATTATTTTTGTAGGATTTTAGTTGTTTTTAGGCAAAAAGATAAGAATAATTTTTATAAATTATAGAACAATTATCTTGAGCCAAACTTTGGGCTAAGCTCCTGCCTTGGCATGAGCAAGCCTCTGGCCAAATGGTACATGAACATAAATTTCCTAAGTTCACCTTTTGAATAATCGAAAAGGGACTTGAATAAGGGAAAAGAAAAGAAAAGAAAAGAGAAGAAAAAGAAAGGAAAAGAGAAGAAAAAGAAAAGAAAAGAGAAAAACCTAAAACTTTAAAATCAAAGTAAAGGTTCAAATGAAAAAGGATATATTCACTTATAATTAATGTTTATCCTTTCCAATTCATTAACCAAGATTTGAATAAACCCTAATTGTTTAAATCTCGATACTTAAGCATTTCATGCATTCCGTATAGATTCGGGTCTCGCCGACGGAGTCTACGAGCTAGTCCCCGCTGCCGAGGAGATCGCCCAGGAGTCCGAGGTGAACGTGGTGCACGTGGATCCGAGCCCCGAGCAGGAGTACCGCTTCGAGCCGGAAGGCAAGCCCCGGAGCATAACCTAACTTTACTTACGCCATTTACTTGATTATATGTTTGTGCATTTAAGTTTCAAGGAGTTGAATGAAACCCTAGATTGCATGATCATAGGTTCCTTTGATTGAACACTAGTATGTTAGGTTCGATAGTCGCTATGCTTAAGAACGATAGAAGTCGAGTGTTTTCCGACACTCGCGAGATATAGGAGTTGTATGACTACTCATATCAGAAACACTAGAGATGATGGACGGATGATTGTAGATACCCGTCTATCGATGTTTTAAGTGGAAACATGTGGTACTTTTGTGTCAAGCGTTTGAACGTACCACACATATGCACGGTTTATGGGACCGGTAAGTCCCGGTATCCGATTGATGCGAGCAGGTCCGACAGCTCTCTGTCTTGGAAACGTTATCCCATGGGCACATGAGGGTAGTTGCGTGAGTCCCAGTAGTGGTGAACCTTTACCCTGAGGCAGTGGGACTCGGGAGCCACTCGCAGAGAGAGGAGAAAGGATTGGGGTGTGTTGGCATTTCCAACCATTCCGTATGTTTGGGTTTTCCCTGGCCAGGTAGTAAATTCGGTTCGAACTGTCCGCTTCTCGCGGTTAATGAGACTGCTTGACCGATGTATGACATATTATGAAGTGAAACTTGGAAGGATGAAATCTTTGTATGGAATAATTGTACTGCAAAACTTGATTGTTTAGCTAGGCTCACCTAGAATGGATAGACTAAAGAAATTAAAATCAAAATAAAGAAAGTAGAAAACAGCTTAGTCGCTTTTGGCAAAAGAACCCCACTAGCCAAACAGCCTCTCATCATAGGAGTCGGTGATGTAGTGATCACCAGTCGGTTAAGTCTTGTTGAGTATAACTAGTATACTCAGCCTTGCTTGTGGCTAAATTTTCAGGACCATCCCCTCAGGAGGTAGCTGCCTCTATGGCTTGGGCCTCCCAGCTTCCTCCTGGTTACAGCATCGAGTGGGAGCCGACCTCTCCCGAGGATCGTGAGGAGTAGCGTCACGGCTGACTTCATCGTGACGATACTATGGATCGTCGCTAGTATCTCGTTTACTTTCCGCTGCATGAACTCAAACTATTTATTTATCATTTCAATTTGGTTGTAATAACTCTAAGACTTGTTGTAATTTGAATTGTGGAATGATGTGATCTTTGGAACTCACCTTCGAGTGAGCGTATGGACGGACGATCTTCAGTAGCCGTTGGTCGAGCTTGACTCGACGGTCGAATCCGCACTTGGGAACATTTTTGTATATTAGCACCAATGGAAGGTGGAATATACTTAAGTGGGCCCATTTCTCGGGTGAGATCGCTACAGAAAGTTCCGAGGGTCACGGCGTAAAAAGATTCTTAAGGTTTAGTTCATTTTCCCAAAATCTTGTAAAATCCACTAAAAATCATACAAAAATCGGAAAAATGCACAAAAATACTCCCTGGACTCGTGAGGTTGTAAACTCCAATCTCATGTTAGCATGTATACACTTTTTGTGAACAGTTTCTGAATTAAAATTCAAACTCAGTTTTTAGAATCTTGTGCACCATTTCAAATCCTAAGCTCTTCTGGAGCTGAACTTTGGATATGTTGTTTGTGATGGCTTTAGACGCCTTGTGTCCAAAAGAGACCTAAAAATATGGACTATAGCTTCGGTTATGATTTATTTTGTGATTCTTGTTTTAGTTTAGTTCTGCAATTATTAAAAATAATCCATGCAGCCAAAAATCACCATCTTTCACCAGAGTTCTAGGAACTTATTAGAACATGTGGTAAAAATGCTAAATCTAATTTTGACCCTGTTTAGGCTCCCAAATAAATAGATGTTAGATTTCGGATAGAAAATTATTAAGGGCCGTCCAAGTGTTATTTTTAGCCACCACTTGGTCAGAGCCTTTCTTTCACTCATGAGTAGCTCTGGTAAAGAAATCTCCTGTTTTGGAAGTAGTTTTGATTTTATATGAATTAATCTTGTTTTCTGGGACAGGAACTTGTTCCATTTTTAATAAATTCTGTGTAGCTCAGTTTTAGCTAAATTTTGGAGTGAGCCTAACTCTTATAATCCAGTAGCTGTCATCAAGTTTTTGGATAAAAAGGACACACAGAAACAGAGAAACAAAAATGAGAAGAAGCTAGAGTAAAATTGAGTTTTATAAAAAGAAATAGAACACTTTGCATAATTAATTAAATATGGAGCATGGGAAATCTAAATTCCAGAACTGCACACTTGCTTAGAAATAATAATTTGAAATGCTGTATATGTGCACACAATCACATCATAAGACATAAAAATTGTCACACCTCCTCTAATTTTGTGAAGGAGAAAATAGTTCACTAGAATGTCTAGGTGAATATGGCCTTCAAGGCCTTATTCTTAGGTCACATAGGCAGCCGCATTAAAGTTGTGCATCTCATGTAGAAGGCGCTCTCGCTGACAGTACTTACAACCTCGTCCCCGTCAACGAAGAGGAAGTCCCCGAGGGTGGTGCCAACGTCGTCGTGATCGACCCGGAGCCTGACAGTCTTCTAGCACAAGAAGTCAAGCCCCGGAGCATAACCTAACTTTTAAAGTGTGCAACTATGAATTATTTATGCTTGTGCATTTACGTTTCAAGGAGTTGTTTGAATACCTTAGTTGCATGATTCTATTACCTATGACTTGAAATACTAGTATGATAAGATCGGTAGAGCAATGCCTTTGGGACCGTTACAAGTCGAGTGATTTCCTGTCACTCGCGAGATATAGGAGGTGCTTGTCTTTACTTATGTTGGAATCATAATGATGGACGGGTGGGATGGTATGTGTAGATCTCCCGTCCGTGTATGATAATTGGATTAAGGTCGAAACGTGTGGTTCTGTGTGTCATATTTTTGAACGTACCACACGCATGCCGACCTATGGAAATCGGTAAGCCTAGTACCTAATTGAAGCAGCTAGGACCGATAGCCATCTCTCCTTGGAAACATTTTGTTTCCCTTGCCGTACACATGTGGATATATGCGTGATGCCGTGAGTGAAGCGGTAAACCTTTATCCTAAGGGAGTGGACCCGGCGCCGAATTGTGGAATGATGGGAAAGGTTAGGAAGTGCTTGTATCTTTTATGACAAGCATTATCCGTGTGTGTTGGGTTTCCCCTGGCCAGGTAGTAAAATTCGGTTCGAACTGTCCGCTTCTCACGGTTAATGAGACTGCTTGATCGCTGTGCTGCATTGAGTAACAAGTGGAACTATGAGAATGATGAACCTGTTGTATGTACTAAATTTTATTGCACCACTTGTATGCTTAGAGAGGATGCTAATCTAGAATGGTTAACTCTACTAGAATTTGATGCTAAAATCATGAAAGTAAGGATCCACTCTTAGTAGCTTTTTGGCAAATAAACCCAATAGCCAAAAGCCTCTCATGTCTAGATGTCGGTGATGTAGTTTTCACCCGACGGGTAAGCCTTGCTGAGTATTAGTATACTCAGCCTTGCTTGTGGCTATTATTTCAGGTACTGTTATGGATGTGGCAGTCGATTCCATCACTTGGCCTACCCAGGTTCCTCCTGGCTGGCATGTCGAGTGGGTTCCGTCCTCTTCCGAGGATCGGGAGGAGTAGCACCATGGCCGGCTTCATCGTGGTGTTGCTATGTATCGTCGTTAGTTTAATTTCCGCTGCAATGAACTCTCATACTTTGAATTGAATTTCGAACTTGGTTTGTAATAACTAATGATGTTATTTATGTATGTTGAATTTGTGGAATGTTGTAATTGCTGGACTCACCTTCGTGTGGGTGCGCGTGTTGTTTCGATCGTGAAAGTACGTGGTTAATCGGGTATAATCCGACGGCGCTCCAGCTTATTCCAGATTAAGTGCCTGACTGCTTGATTAGTGGTCCATGGGTACTTAACTTAGAATAATTTCAGAGTAGTCCGCCACAGCTGGCATCAGAGCCGTAACATGCGCATCAGAGAGAGCAACAGACCCTAAATAAATATTTTTGAATAAAACTTGCCAACTCTTGCTTCCGCCGTGCACTTGCAATGGAATGCTATCTATAGGATCGCTAAGGATTATCTATAGAACGTGAAGTCTATGTGGGTTAAGGGATCACGATATGATAGGTGGCTAATTATATATTATACTGACTCCCAGCGCATTTCATTCTGTTATTTACTTTCCGCAATGGTGGGCGCAAGGTACGGCGATTGCTGCAACGTACCACGGCACTATATGAAAATATAGTGGCGGCACATAGTCAATACGCTGTGATGGCGTATGAAACTAGAATAGCATGGTGGGCGCAAGGTACGACGATTGCTGTAGCGTACCACGGCATCATATGCAAATATGATGGCGGCACAAAGTCAATACACTATTTCATGAGCGTATGAAATTGTCAATATGTTGCCTTGGTGACATATGAAGCATTGCCCGTTCAATGTCGAACGTTCGGGTGCCACTTCTATAGTGGGTGGTAATGTATGGAAACGCTTTCGTGAGTGCTGGCACGAAAGGTTGATTATATATGTTCTGGAATGGAATTTTCTGCAGGTACACTAACCACGATTCCGTAAGATGAACGGTTAGAAAAATTCGGCTAGTTAATATAGGGAGAGACGGATATTGCCTAGCCACCGGCACTAACTTCGTAGGCCAAAAATTTATTGGCACGTGTGTTGGTGAGAACGAATAGGCCGCTCATGCATTGCAATTCACTGAAATTTTATTGAACCTTAATGCACGACCATTGAACTACCCGCCATCAAAATTTGAATAAACACCGGAAATTATGCCGAAACTCTGCCGAAAATAGTCTGTTTGCATAATTAATTAGAACCTGAAAACCTTGTCAAACGAAAAAGTGTTCAACATGAAAGTTGTCATAAATGTTATCTAGTTTGTTCTGTAGAAATTTCAGCAGATTTAGTTCAGTAGAATGGGAGCTATGCTTAAAACGGTAACCCCCTGTCTGCTGGAAATTTCTGGGAACAGTGAGTTAAAAATTGAATTTTTACATCTTCTTAACGACGGTTTCTGCTCAAACCTTCAACATGAAACTTGTTTGAAATTACTTAAACAATGTTCTGGCTAAATTTGGGGAATTTTTGAGTTTATAGATGTTGAGTTTTACAGTTTTTACTACATTGTCCAGAAACTGTTTTTATTTTCTCTGGCGCTAACAGGTTCTCACACTTGACCTTTTTGTTCAGAATGGACGCCCACGCTGACCTTGCTAGCTATCCCAATGACATCTCTTTCTCGGACTGTCTTGGATGGGAAGGTTTTCCTAGCATCCTTTGGTCCGTGTTGCAGGCGCTCGATTACCCAACCCCGCCACAATATGAGAGAACCATCATCCGTGACAGAGGTGTGACTCGATCCCGTGTGCGTTTGGTGGTGCATCGCCACCCACCGTGTCCCAGCTCCCCCACATGGAGTGTGGAAGTCCATGGGCACCACATGGAGACCACTTGTGAGCTAGCTGCCCTCAATGGGATCAGTTCCGTCTACGCCCAGAACCAGGACCTTATGGAGCATTAGCTTCTTGGGTTGTTTCCACCGGCCCAGCCGGACGATGCTCATTGGATGAGGCGCTATCTTAGCTCACCTTTGAGGATGGCGAAGAACCCCGTCGTTGCAGCTACACTCTTGATGAGGTGGATCCGGGCTTATCACCGGCTGCAGGCACTTTTGGGACGGTCACAGAGTGAGGTACTCAACCTTGCCATTGATATGTATGTTCGTGCCCGCGACCTTGGGATAGAGAGGACCTCTTTGTCCATAGAGGTGAGCACCACGGACGCCATGATTGCATATTTGGAGAGGCAATGGACCGACCTCCACATAGCGCACAACAATGTCCACAACGAGCTAATCCAAACAAGGGACGAGCTTGAGAACGTGCAGGGTGTCTTGGAGCATGCCAATACCATGCTAGCCGCCCATGATGCTCAGCACCTTCTTGAGGAGGGTGGAGAGCATGGGGAAGGAGAGGCCCCTGATTCCGACATGGACACCGAGGATGACATGCCACCCCTTCCAGCTCCACCGTCTCCCATGGACAGCGAGGCTACCACAAACAACCTAGATGACTTCTAGGAGCTGCAGTAGCGAGATTACTCCTCCGCATAGCCTAAATTTTGGCTTCATGATGTATTGAGTTTCCCTTCAATCTTTTGAAACAATGTAATTCTTTTGGTGTGGATGTGTGAGCCCCAAAACTTGACGAAGGATGTAATGGTTGTGCTGAAAACATGCTGCAGCTATCCTTGCCTAATTTATTAATGTGTTTTCCACTCACTTCTGGGCTGTGATGTGAACTACAAAGTTGTTTGGAATTTGTCAAATGAAATGCTCACCAGATTTCAACCCCATTGGTTAAGCGAAATATAAATGGCAACCAAAACACTACAGCTCGGGCTACTGAAAAACAGCAAATACAGAGAGCTAAAAATCGAATTTTCCGGCCTAGTTCCAGCCCGATTTTGGTGCTGAGCCAAAAATGAAAGTTGTAGAGTATGAAATTTGCAAGCTACTGACCGAATTGGAGCATCTGACTTGATTTCTACTGGGAGATATGATTTTTCTTCCAAAACTGCCTGCTGATATGTTGTCCTTACGCAGTAAACTTTATTATATTGCCACGTTCTATCTTGTCATTGATTTATGCAAGCTTATGAAATGTGGCTAATACAAGTATCTACTGCAGATAGCTATCACTCGCAGTGGTCACGATGCTAGCGGCTCCAACGCTAACCAGCAGGGGCCAGAAGGGCAGCAACAACCACCATCACCTCCGCCACCGCAGCAACCTCCGACGTGGCAACAACTATATGCCACTCAGACGGAGATTCTCCGTAATCTGCAGCATCAGCAGCAAATGATGCAGCAGCAGATGCAGCAACAAGGAGGTCAACGGGCCCCTCAACCTCAAGTGGCTCGGTATGAGGACTTCTTGGCTACACACCCGCCGGTGTTCTCCAGAGCCGAGGAGCCCTTGGAGGCTGATGCATGGATACGAGCCATCGAATCCAAGTTCTCTATTCTGGCCATGCCTTGCACTCCCAACCGCAAGGTGGTCTTCGCGGCGTAGCAGCTCCGCAGCACAGCTCTCCTATGGTGGGAGAATTACTTGGCCCTGCAGCAGGAGAACCACGTGATTAAGTGGGAAGAGTTCAAAACTGCTTTCAAAGCCCACCACATTCCTGATGGCTTGGTTGAGCGGAAGTTGACTGAGTTTCTGGCGCTGACCCAGGGTACCCGCACTGTGCTCCAGTACGCCCAGGCTTTCAATGGTCTGTGCCCATATGCGGGTCATCACGCCGACTCTGATGTGAAGAAAATGGAGAGGTTCTGCCGTGGCCTCCACACTAAGCTAAAGGCCCAGCTGACCACCACCCGAGTTGCCACATATGGCGAACTTGTGAACATCGCCATTGCCCAGGAAGATGCTAACATGGTGCATAGGGCTGAGAAGAAGAGGAAGGCTCCCGCTGGACCTTCGAGTGCACAGCCACAAAGGTTCCGCCTGGTTCCCCCGGCTGCACCACAGGGGCAGCCAAGGGCACCTCAGGGAGGACGATGGGTTGCTAGGCCACCACAGCAGGGTGCGCCCTGTTTCCCTCCACCGCCGCAGCAGCAACAGGCACCGAGGCAGAACGTGCAGCAGCCGTCCCGTCCTGGAGCTGGCTACCAGTGCTTCAAGTGTGGCAGCAGCAGTCACTTCATCAAGGACTGCCCACAAAACAAGCCGCAGAACCAGCGTCCTGGAAATCAGCAAAACAAGGGCAAGCAACAGCATGTGCAAGTCAGGCAAGAAAGGCTTAACTACACCACCTTGGCTGACCTACCTGAGGGAGCACCGGATATGACCGGTACCTTTCGTATCCACAACCAACCTGCTGTGATATTGTTTGATTCCGGGGCAACACATAGTTTTATAAGCACAAGATTTCATGCAAAATGTGGGTTAAAATCTTACCATACCAAATCAGCATATGTGATATCAACAGCGGGAGGTAAAATAGCATCCAACCAAGTCACTCGAAAAGTACCAATCAGGCTGGGTAGTAAAGTGTTTCCTACTGATTTAATTCTGCTTGGGATGGAAGGGATTGATATTGTTTTGGGGGCAAATTGGATGACTCAACATAAGGTTGTGCTAGATGTTCTTGAACGAGTTGTCGAAATAAACTCGCCTACGCATGGCCCTAGTGCACTATATCTGCCACAACGGAATTGTGCCAATGCTAGTGCTTACACAATGGTAGAAACGCAACTAAAAGACATTCCGGTGGTATGTGAGTATGCCGATGTTTTTCTGGATGACTTACCGGGAATGCTACCGGATAGGGACATTGAATTTGTGATTGAACTCCAACCTAGCACGGCACCTATATCAAAGAGACCCTATAGAATGCCACCAAATGAATTGGCTGAATTAAAAATTCAACTCCAAGAACTACTAGACAAGGGTTTTATCCGTCCTAGTGTGTCACCTTGGGGTTGCCCAGCTATCTTTGTAAAGAAGAAGGATCATTCTTTGAGGTTGTGTATTGATTACCGGCCTCTCAATGCGGTGACCATCAAGAATAAGTATCCACTTCCCCGCATTGATGTCCTTTTTGACCAACTAGCTGGCGCCAGAGTGTTCTCCAAGATTGATCTTCGCTCTGGCTATCACCAAATAAAAATTAGACCTTGTGACATTCCTAAGACTGCCTTTTCTACCCGCTACGGACTTTATGAGTTCTTGGTCATGTTGTTTGGGCTCACGAATGCCCCAGCCTACTTCATGTATCTCATGAATTCGGTTTTCATGTCCGAGCTCGACAAGTTCGTGGTGGTTTTCATTGATGACATCCTCATATATTCCAAGAATGAGAAAGAGCATGCCGAGCACCTTCGCATTGTTCTTCAAAGATTGAGAGACCATAAACTCTACGCCAAGTTCTCAAAATGTTAATTCTGGCTAGAAAGTGTGAAATTCTTAGGTCACACGGTTTCCAAGGATGGTATATCCGTGGATCCAACTAAGGTACAAGAGGTGATGGATTGGCAACCACCTACCTCTGTCCATGAGATTCGGAGTTTTCTGGGATTAGCCGGTTACTATCGTCGCTTTATTCCGGATTTCTCTCAGATTGCTAAACCTATGACCGAACTCTTAAAGAAAGGAGTCAAGTTTGTGTGGATTGACAAATGCGAAGAAGCCTTTCACACATTGAGAAAACATTTAACTTCCGCCCCAGTTTTAGCTCAACCCGACAGCACCGAGCCCTATGATGTCTATTGCGATGCTTCAGGCACCGGACTTGGCTGCGTTCTTATGCAAGAGAACCGAGTCATTGCTTATGCTTCTCGAACACTCCGGTCTCATGAGCAAAACTACCCTACGCATGATCTTGAGTTAGCAGCGGTTATTCATGCTCTCAAAATATGGAGACACTATCTGATGGGTGTTCCATGCAACATATACACTGATCACAAAAGCCTCAAATACGTCTTCACTCAGGCACACTTGAATATGAGGCAGCGGAGTTGGTTGGAGTTAGCAAAGGATTATGACCTTAGTGTGCATTATCACCCAGGTAAGGCTAATGTGGTTGCGGATGCACTAAGCCGCAAGGCTCGCTATCACTGCCTTTCTGTGGAGCCCTACGCTGACACCTTGTGCCATGAAATGGCAAAGCTCAACTTGGAGATTGTTCCTCATGGATATTTCAACCATATCTCTATTGAACCCACCTTGCATGATCAGATTGTTGAAGCCCAATTAAATGATGCAAAGATTAAAATTCTCAAGAGAAAATTGGCAAAAGAGAAGGTGAAGGAAAAATATAAATGTTTCCGGCTAGATGGGCAGGGAGTGATGTGGTTTGGACATCGGATAGTGGTGCCCAAGAATACTGAACTCCGAAGGAAAATTATGGATGAAGCTCATCTCTCCAAATTTTCTATCCATCCCGGTAGCACCAAAATGTACCAAGATCTGAAACAAAACTTTTGGTGGACTAGGATGAAGCAGGAGATTGCCACGTATGTGTCGGAATGTGACACGTGTCAGCGGGTAAAGGCTAGCCATTTGAAGGTAGCAGGCACTCTTCAATCTCTACCTATTCCCTCATGGAAGTGGGAAGATATAATCATGGACTTCATTGTTGGACTTCACAGAACCCCTCAGGGGCATGACTCCATTTGGGTAATTGTGGACCGCCTCACCAAGACCGCATATTTTATTCCGGTCAATACCGCTTATGCCGCTAGGAGATATGCTGAAATCTATTTGGAACGAATCGTTTGTCTACATGGGGTACCCAAGACGATAATTTCATATCGTGGTACTCAATTTGTGGCACGCTTTTGGGAACAATTGCAACTATCCTTAGGCACAAAACTGATCCGTAGTTCGGCATATCACCCTCAAACCGATGGGCAGACGGAAAGGGTGAATCAAATCCTTGAAGATATGCTTCGAGCTTGTGCTATCCATTATAGGAAGAATTGGGAGAAATGTCTGTCTCTTGCTAAATTCTCGTATAACAACAGCTACCAAGCAAGTCTTAAGATGGCACCCTTCGAAGCCTTGTATGGTAGAAGATGTCGGACACTGTTGTGTTGGTCCCAGGCAGGCGAGAGGTACACATATGGCCCTGACCTTGTGAAGGAAGCGGAAGAAAAGGTTAGGATCATCTGTGAAAATTTGAGAACCGCACAATCACGGCAAAAGAGTTACTTTGATCAAAGGCGGAAGCCCCTTCAGTTCGAAGCCGGCGATCATGTGTATCTCAAGGTCTCCCCGACCAAGGGTGTGCAAAGGTTTGGATTAAAAGGAAAACTTGCACCTCGCTACATTGGCCCATATGAAATCACTCAACAATGTGGACCGGTAGCGTACCGTGTGAAGCTTCCCGAGAAGCTCTCCACCGTGCACATTGTATTCCATGTCTCTCAACTCAAAAAGTGTCTTCGTGTCCCGACCGAGGTTGTTGAGCAAGAAGAACTCTCGGTTGAACCGGATCTTTCTTATGATGAGCATCCCATCAAGATCCTTGATGAGAAGAAAAGACAAACACGAAGAAAAGGAGTTAAAATATATAAAGTTTAGTGGAGTCATCACTCCGAGGATGAAGCCACATGGGAAACCGAGGACTATCTTAAAAAGAACTTCCCCGACATTCTTCCTAAGACCAAGGTACCTTTTCCTACCATGTCCTTAAGCAATGTCGAATCTCGGGGCGAGATTCCTTTTAAGGGGGGTAGGCTGTGACATCCCTAAAATTAGCACCTTAAAAACACACTAAAAACAGGATCAAAGGGGTAGCATTGGTTGTAGCACACTTGATTTGAATTTAAATTCGAATTTAAATTTCAATAAGGCCTTTTTGACACCCAACTGAAATCTCAAGAATTTTGTACTAAACTTGAAAATCTCCAAAAACAAAAGTTGTTTGTCATCACAAATAAGGCCTAGTCACTATTTGGGAACTTTTTCAAATTTTGCAGTTAAGCCCCTCAAAAACTCAAAAAATAGTGCTGAACGCCTGTTTGAAAATGGCCTGTTTGAGCTTGAAAAATTTGAAATTTCAGGTTCACACCAAAAAGAAAGTTGTGTACCACATCTCAAACTCCAACTTTTATTTTTGCACATTTGAATGTTCAGTTCCAATTTTTGGAGAAAATTCACAGAGAACAAAGGAGCTCCACGGGTGCCTGCCAGCTCGCCCTGGCGCGCCCTGCTCCGGCCACAGACCGGCCGCCACGTGGCCGGCGAGCGGCGGAGGCCTCGCCAGGCTGGCCAAGCCGTGGCGATGTCTTGCTTTTGTCCTCACGCGGGCATCGGGCTCGCCGTTCCATCACCGCGCACGATACAGCGCGCTGGCAGCCTCGCGCCGCGGAGCGCCATGATGGCGAGCGGAGCTCGGCCACTGGCCACGGCCGCGCGTGCGCCGTGCTGAGCTGACCGACGGGCGATTCCCTCCCGCTACGCGCCAGGCCTCTCTGCGGCGTATCTCTCCTCGCTCACGCCACGATCCGCAACGCCCAACCCCCTCCGTTCGCGCCGCCCGAGCTCGTAGGCGCACTCATGGGAACCCCGACGGCTCGAGCACGCGTACACACGCCCCCAGCCGCCCCAGCTAGCTCTAGCTGCTCCATTTGCTTCGCCAAGTGACCTTTTCCCCTTGCCTTCGCTCGTACCGCAGCCATTCCTCCTCCTCCGCGCTCGCGCCCTTCGTCTTCAACCTCCAGCCGCGAGAACCGAGCTCGAGCGCTAGAGCAAATTCGTCCCCGTCCCTCCACCATTCCCAAATTCCCCGCACTCAGAGCTAGACCACTTGCTTAGCTTCCTTTTCCCCCACTTCTCTCGAGCTCCCCTCAACTCTCTGGCGAGAAATCGGGATTTCCCCCAAAATCCCCATTTCCGGCCGCCGGAGCACCCCCACGTCGAGCTACCCCTTCAAGCCATCCCCAACGCCAACCTAGCATCCCAACGGCTTCACCAAGTCCCATGGTGCTCACGAGCCCCTCCAACCCCGGTGAAAGCCACCGACCTCGCTGGAGTTGAAGCCGCGGCGGCCGCACCGCCACTGCTCCATTGCCGGCGACCTCCGAGCCTCCTCCGGCCTCCCAACCGCCACCATTCGACTCGTGGTGAGCTGCTCGTTGTTTTCCCCCACCTCTCCGACCTCCTCCCACCGTCGTTTGGCCGGCGCAACGCCGTCGACGAGCCGAGGGCACATCTTCATCTTCTTCCTTTTCGCAGGGTTCCCAGTGAAAGAAGTCAGGGACCTGTTCGCGAGGTTTTTGAAAGTTCCAAGGGTCACGGCGTAAAAGGATTCTTAGGGTTTAGTTCATTTTCCCGAAATCTTGTAAAATCCACTAAAAATCTTGTAAAAATGCACAAAAATACTCCATGTACTCGTGAGGTTTTAAACTCCAATCTCATGTTAGCATGTATACACTTTTTGTGAACTGTTTTTGAATTAAAATTCAAACTCAGTTTTTAGAATCTTGTGCACCATTTCAAATCCTGAGCTCTTCTGGAGCTGAACTTTGGATATGTTGTTTGTGATGGCTTTAGACGCCTTGTGTCCAAAAGAGACCTAAAAATATGGACTGTAGCTTCGGTTATGATTTATTTTGTGATTCTTGTTTTAGTTTAGTTCTGCAATTATTAAAGATAATCCATGCAGCCAAAAATCACCATCTTTCACCAGAGGTCTAGGAACTTATTAGAACATGTGGTAAAAATGCTAAATCTAATTTTGACCCTATTTAGGCTCCCAAATAAATAGATGTTAGATTTCGGATAGAAAATTATTAAGGGCCGTCCAAGTGTTATTTTTAGCCACCACTTGGTCAGAGCCTTTCTTTCACTCATGAGTAGCTCTGGTAAAGAAATCTCCTGTTTTGGAAGTAGTTTTGATTTTATATGAATTAATCTTGTTTTCTGGGACAGGAACTTGTTCCATTTTTAATAAATTCTGTGTAGCTCAGTTTTAGCTAAATTTTGGAGTGAGCCTAACTCTTATAATCCAGTAGCTGTCATCAAGTTTTTGGATAAAAAGGACACACAGAAACAGAGAAACAAAAATGAGAAGAAGCTAGAGTAAAATTGAGTTTTATAAAAAGAAATAGAACACTTTGCATAATTAATTAAATATGGAGCATGGGAAATCTAAATTCCAGAACTGCACACTTGCTTAGAAATAATAATTTGAAATGCTGTATATGTGCACACAATCACATCATAAGACATAAAAATTGTCACACCTCCTCTAATTTTGTGAAGGAGAAAATAGTTCACTAGAATGTCTAGGTGAATATGGCCTTCAAGGCCTTGTTCTTAGGTCACATAGGCTGTCGCATTAAAGTTGTGCATCTCATGTAGAAGGCGCTCTCGCTGACGGTACTTACAACCTCGTCCCCGTCAACGAAGAGGAAGTCCCCGAGGGTGGTGCCAACGTCGTCGTTATCGACCCGGAGCCTGACAGTCAGCTAGCACAAGAAGGCAAGCCCCGGAGCATAACCTAAGTTTTAAAGTGTGCAACTATGAATTATTTATACTTGTGCATTTACGTTTGAAGGAGTTGTTTGAATACCTTAGTTGCATGATTCTAGTACGTATGACTTGAAATATTAGTATGATAAGATCGGTAGAGCAATGCCTTTGGGACCGTTACAAGACGAGTGATTTCCTATCACTCGCGAGATATAGGAGTTGCTTGTCTTTACTTATGTTGGAATCATAAGGATGGACGGGCGGGATGGTATGTGTAGATCTCCCGTCCGTGTATGATAATTGGATTAAGGTCGAAACGTGTGGTTCTGTGTGTCAAGTTTTTGAGCGTACCACACGCGTGCCGACCTATGGGAATCGGTAAGCCCAGTACCTAATTGAAGCAGCTAGGACCGGTAGCCATCTCTCCTTGGAAACATTTTGTTTCCCTTGCCGTACACATGTGGATATATGCGTGATGCCGTGAGTGAAGCGGTAAACCTTTATCCTAAGGGAGTGGACCCGGCGCCGAATTGTGGAATGATGGGAAAGGTTGGGAAGTGCTTGTACCTTTTATAACAAGCATTATCCGTGTGTGTTGGGTTTCCCCTGGCCAGGTAGCAAAATTCGGTTCGAACTGTCCGCTTCTCGCGGTTAATGAGACTGCTTCACCGCTGTGCTGCATTGAGTAACAAGTGGAACTATGAGAATGATGAACCTGCTGTATGTACTAAATTGTATTGCACCACTTGTATGCTTAGAGAGGATGCTAATCTAGAATGGTTAACTCTACTAGAATTTGATGCTAAAATCATGAAAGTAAGGATCCACTCTTAGTAGCTTTCTGGCAAACAAACCCAATAGCCAAAAGCCTCTCATGTCTAGATGTCGGTGATGTAGTTTTCACCCAACGGGTAAGCCTTGCTGAGTATTAGTATACTCAGCCTTGCTTGTGGCTATTATTTCAGGTACTGTTATGGATGTGGCAGTCGATTCCATCACTTGGCCTACCCAGGTTCCTCCTGGCTGGCATGTCGAGTGGGTTCCGTCCTCTTCCGAGGATCCGGAGGAGTAGCACCATGGCTGGCTTCATCGTGGTGTAATGCATGACTACTTAATTGGAGGATTCACCGCAAATACTAGTTTGTCTCATTATTGCCGCGACAACGGCCTACTTCTTCACATTCACCGGCAATGCATGCAGTTATTGATAGACAGAAAAATCATGGTATGCATTTCTGTGTATTAGCTAAAGCATTGCGTATGTGGGGGGGAGATCATATCCACTCCGGTACAGTAGTAGGTAAGTTAGAAGGGGAACGCGAAATGACTTTAGGTTTTGTTGATTTATTGCGCGATGATTTTATTGAAAATGATCATTCTCGCGGTATCTTTTTCACTCAGGACTAGGTATCCATGCCAAGTGTTATACCGGTAGCTTCAGGGGGTATTCATGTTTGGCATATGCCAGCTCTGACCAAAATCTTTGGAGACGATTCCGCATTACAATTTGGTGGAGGAACTTTAGGACATCCTTGGGGAAATGCACCTGGTGCAGCAGCTAATCGTGTGGCTTTAGAAGCCTGTGTACAAGCTCGTAACGAATGGCGCGATCTTGCTCGTGAAGGTAATGAAATTATCAAAGCAGCTTGCAAAATGAGTCCTGAACTAGCCGCAGCTTGTGAAGTATGGAAGGCGATCACATTTGATTTCAAGCCGGTGGATACCATAGATTAAGTAGATAAAACTAGATATAAAGAAGGTCTAAATAAAATAAAAAAGAAGCAAAATAGAAAGAGAAAAAATAAGTTACGAAATGCAGTAATTCTTCCTTATTCTTTTAATTGATTGCAATTAAATTCGGCTCAATTTTTTTTTTTAAAAAAAGATTGAGCCGAATTTTAATAGATCTTGATACGATGATGAGACTTGACAAATTGAGATTCTTCTATTCTATATATCTGGAATAAGGTATAATACAATAAACAAATAGAAATTAAAAAAATAGAAAATATAGTATTATCATACGATAATGGAATCAAATACGCAGTATTTACAAAAAAGAGTCTTCGTTTATTGGGAAAGAATCAATATACTTCTAATGTCGAATCGGGATTCACTAAGACAGAAATAAAGCATTGGGTCGAACTCTTCTTTGGTGTTAAGGTAGTAGCTGTGAATAGCCATCAACTACCCGGAAAGGGTAGAAGAATGGGACCTATTTTGGGACATACAATGCATTATAGACGTATGATCATTACCCTTCAATTGGGTATTCTATTCCACATCCACTTTTAAAATTAAAGTAAAATTAAAGGGTATTCTGAAAGAGGTATTTCTTTTATTTTCACATTAGTTCCCCTTTTTATCTAAAAAATGCATTATATATATAAAAATAGTATTCTATACAAAATCTTTATTTCGCAAACTAAAAAATACAATAGTCAATATTCCTTATAATAGATATACTTAATTATATCTTAAGAATCTTAAGATATATTTCGAATAGATAGAAATAGTAAATTTGAATTGAGACACATATTCTATCGCAAGAGGCATACTTTGAAAAAGGAATATGGTATGCATGCGAATAAACCTACGCCTACTCTTATAATTAAGGGTGATAGTTTTGGGAAATTTGAATGTCCCACAAACTAAGAATTGATCGATCAAATAAAGCTAGTCTTATGTGTTTCGACAGTTGAAGCTTAAAGATTACTAGAGTAAGACTTCACCCTGACATAGGTCATATATCTGGGAAGTTTTGGCAAAAGTCCAATCCAGACATAGATCACTGAATTGGAGCTAAGATATCTTGCAATTGTGCAAAGTTTTACAGGCCTCATGCTGAGTTTTTCAAAGAACAAGTACTATCAAATAGTTGTGAGTACAAAGATAGTTATTCTGCGAGATGTATAGTTAAATCCACAGTAGTTCATAACATCTGCAGTTGGAGTTTTAATGTGGAAAAGGTCCAAGTAAATATAAAGTTGTGGTATCATTAGTGATGCATACCAAGTGTATAGCATGATATGAGGCCACCGGGCAGGCACTCAAAGTGAATAAAGTTATACCAGAATTAAGTACTATACTCCTGTGACAATAGTTCAAGTGTGCTGCCAAATACATTGACAGTAAGAAATACATTGTCAAGGAGAACAATCCAGAATCATATGAAACTATTGAAAGTGTTCAAGGAACAATAATCAAGCAAGTGTTTATGGATCCGTTTACTAAAGGCTTACCACCCAAAGTGTTCAGATAACACTTAGTCGACATGGGTCTATGGTAGAGCCTATGATTTCTGGATTACAAAGGGCCTAGGAAAAGGATCTGTTTCAAAACAGACATGTGTTTTGTAGCTGTTAATCTAACGGTTCTCACTGTTGTGACGAGGCATGCTCTACGCACCTGTTTGTGATGGAATGGGTTAAGTACTAAAGTTTAGTATAGGAAGTAAGATCAGATCAAGGGGAGAATGTTAGTATTGATCTCCTCTGGCCCAATCCAACGAATGGGCCGGGCCTTGTCTCGCTCCCTGATCGGGGGAGCCCAACCCACCTAGTGTTGCGGGCCCCTGTCGCGCAGCGCTATATAGAGGAGGTGGGGGCCACTGGCTAGGGGAACGAGGTTCACCGCAGCCGCTAGTTCCTCACCACCTAAACCCTAATCTGATCTGAGAGGGAGCACTGAAGCGATGGGAAGCTCCGCTGCCCCTGCACTGCGTCGTCATCCCCGACATCCTCCACATCACTGAGGGTTCTATGTCTCTCTCTTCCCTAGTTCAGATATTCTAATACGTAAACACTGCTGTTTATTCAAGTTCATGTTATAGCTCCCACTGATCTACTGCTAGATGATCCTAAAAGTCTATCAGTATTGTGCAGCATGGTATTCAGGGTGGCAAACGATTCCAGAGTGCAGATGAACAGCCTAACTACCCATTTGTTCCATTCGATTTATTAAGGTGCATCCCTCCTTATTAGAGAATTAATATTTCTATACCTATATCAAGAGCTCCAGCGGTTCTCTTTGGTCTTTACCCAAAAACACTGTTAATACAATGGAAGACCTTGTCCTATATTCTTTGGGTTGGTCCCAATAATTAATCCTAACTCATCCTAGATGGAGGGGTGATTTGCCACCCTTTAGAAAACCACACATTTATATTAATATAAAAAGAAAAACTTGCTTTCTTCTATATTGTGGGGGCCAACTATAACGGGAGAAGGTAGGCCAGCTAGGTCCTCAAGGAGAGATGACGCCCTTCACATAACATGTGAGTTTTGTGATTAAGTTAAATGATATTAATTCATGAGAAGTTTTAGAATGCTTGGAAAAAAAAGAATTGTTGATTTCTAAACATCTACGGGTGATAAAGTTATCGTTACACGGCGGTACTAGGAGGTATCCAAAAAGAGGTACTTCATTCATATACGAAAATCTTAAGTTTATGATTACATCATTGTTTTGTTTAAAAGGATTTTGTAAGATAATACTTGAATAGTCCAGTAAAAATGTTTTTAGTTTGGGATTTAAATTGCTACAATTAACAGAAACAATTTCCAATGGATCCTTAGGTGAAGTAAATTGTTGAAATAAAAAAAGAACCAGGAACAATAATTATGCGAAATATCAGAATAAAATAATTGAGGAAATTATACAAAATCATGGAAAAAATATTCACTTGTAAGATGCATATGGAGCTGAGGAACTTACATGTAAGGATGGGCACTCGATTTTTCAGGTTCTTCAGGTCGATTCTTTCAAGTTTTCAGAGAAAAATAATAAGTCACGCATGAGAATTGAAGAACCGATGGTTCCGTTAACAGAACCAACTATCTCCGCGTGTTTATGTGTTGGTCTCGGTGTTAGCAGCGGTGCTGTTCTTTTGGAAGATGTACTTGGTGCTGCCTTTATTTTTATGTTTTTTGAACCAACGATTCTGCTCCATTTCTATATCTCTTCTCTATTTCTACTTTAAATCTCTACTACTACTAGTATCGTGCTCGTGCGTTGCTACGGGGTAGCAAAAATTCTATAACGAACAACATAGACTACCGCTACATACAACAATTCAATGATATAATTTTATTGTTGTAATCAAAATAATATGCTCTATTAAATATTTAAATCCATGATGCAACTAAGACAATATTTTATATGTCCATCATATGTCAACATAGTAAGCCTCTATCTGTTTTGTACATGGCAAGATGTGATATCTATGATTATCTATTGCAAAAGGAAAAAAAGAGCACTCATTTGATTTACTCAGGCAAATGGTATTACACGTGGCCGTCCGCTGGCACCACGATTCAAATTTCCCCTCGTAAAACGCCATCAAACCTCCCCATCCCGCCGCACGAGGCCATCCCGAGCTCCGCCATAACGATCCCGCCGCACGAGGCCATCCCGAGCGCCGCCATCGCCTCACCTCGCAGGACGCCGCCATCCTTCGCGTCCGCCTCCAATCCTCCTCCGTCTGCGACCGCTCGCTTCTGCGTCTGCCCGTCTAATCTCGCAACCACTCCCTTCCGCGACCGTCCGTTCGTCCGCCCGCATTGAGCGCCGAAATCACGCCGCCGCCGCCCAACGATCATTGTCCTCCCAGCCCGCACCGTCGTTGCCAGTCGATCTCCTTCGACCTTCCCAGATTGCCACACGACCAACACCCTCCCCTGCACAGCGCCCTCGGCTCTCCCTTTTCGCGATGGGAGTCCTCCCCTACATGCGGCGACCGTCGATCGGCGTCGCGTCGCCATCGGAGTCGCGCTGCACCCTCGAGCCTCTAGAAGATCGCAGCTATGCCCTGCCGCCGTTGCCGCATTATCTCCCCGTTCCGCCACCGTGACCCGTGAGGAACTTCCGGCTGATGTCTGCTCCTTTCCTTGCCCTATCCTAGAACTACCTCCCCATGTGCACGGACATCGATGATGCCTCCCTGGCCGCCGTGCTATCCTGGCTGACGGAGACGTCCGCAGTTCTCAATTTTGTCGAAGATCATTCCCCCCGTTTGTTTCATTAGTACATTACATGCTGCTTAGTTATCAGTTAACACACGTTTGTTTCAAATCCATAAATTGTTTGAAGACAGGAGGACTTGCCCATGCAATTTATATCACCGATCAGCTCAAACATATCATTCTTCAGTCAGGTAATAATTCATGCAAGGGACTATGACTGCTATTATGTATTTTCGTATGCTTCTGTAGTGTACGTGGGTACCTGGCCACGAGTAAATCTCATGGTTTGCAGGACGAAAAAGAAGTAAAGGACAACCGCAACAAAGTTCAAGGGGGCACCAGGAAACGATGTCTAGATTATTACCTGTCCCAGTCTCCTAATGTGTTAGCTGCATATTGATCTCATTCAGTTTGAATGAACAACTCGTAATTGAAAAGATTTGCTACTGGGATTGGACAACCTTTGTCTATAACTTGCATGGCCATGGCTACGTGGTAACAGCACAAAGCTTCTGATTATTGTGAGAGCACAAAGTGGACCAGGTAAAGGCAAGTAGGTGATGGTCACATGTTTATTTTGTAGCGCAAGTTTGTTCTCTTAGAGATGGAATGTTCACTGAATTTAAGTTCTAACACGTCTTTTCAATAGGACTGAGTATGTTTGCCAGGACGTGTAATACCATTTGCCTGAGTAAATCAAATGAGTTCTCTTTTTTTTCTTTTTGCAATAGATAATCATAGATATCACATCTTGCCATGTACAAAACAGATAGAGGCTTACTATGTTGACATATGATGGACTTATAAAATATTGTCTTAGTTGCATCATGGATTTAAATATTTAATAGAGCATATTATTTTGTTTACAAAAATAAAATTATATAATTGAATTATTGTATGTAACGGTAGTCTATGTTGTTCGTTATAGAATTTTTGTTACCTCGTAGCAACGTACGGGCACGATACTAGTACTATAAAAAAAAAGACCAATTGGGATAGTCGTCGACCGCATCTTTTCGCGACCGCTCCAAGACTCCGTCCGCGTCCCCCTCCCTCGCGACTCCCTCCCCACCACGACTGCGCCTCGCCGCCACCCCTCCCTCGCAACACCCCAGTGAGCCCAGGATCTCGCTGTCACGGGGAGCCTAGGAGGGCCATCTCCCTCCAGTACCTCGACGTCGCCGTGCTCCCGTAGTCCAGGAGTTTGTAGCGGGGAGCACCATGACCATGGAGACATCCAGGAACCCCATCGTCGTCCCATCGTCGGGCAAGATCGAGATTCGCCTCCGTCTACCTCCACCCGTCCCGGCCAAGATCGAGATCGCCTCGCGCCGCTGCAAGTCATCTCTCCGCCGACCGTGGCCAGTCGTCCTCCCGGCCAGACACCCATCGTACGCCCCTTCGGGACCTAGCTCCACGTATGTTGCCGCCCGTCCGCCGCCAGCCCTGTCTCCACGCTGACCTGCCTCCACATATGCTGCTGCCCGTTCGCCACTCGCCCTGCTGCCTGTGCTTCGGCTCCTTGCAGTCGAGGTCCTGGACAGCGATGCCGCTGGATGATCCATAACCCGTCGTGAGTTCTTTTTCTCCTACCTATGCCATCTTCGTGCGTTCTAGGAGTGAATACTAAATACACGGGTTGTTTCATGCCTATGAATTCTGAATGGTCCCCTTTAGATTCCTTGCAATTCAGATTTCAGAGTGATCGTTTGGACGCCCCACGACGACACGACTCGTCCCCTCCCTACCGTCCGCCCTCTCCCTGTGTCCGGTGTCGGCGTGTCACAGACGCTTCGCTTCGCCATGCCTTCCGCTTGCCTATCTCGCGATCCTCGCGACGCGATGATTGCCTTCCGCTACGAGAAATCTCTTTCCTTCCTCGCGTACCCTCGCGATGTGACCCTGGAATGCTTCCGGATTTGCCTCCCTAATCTCTCGCCGCCTCAATCCATACCCCAGATCTCTCGTCAGCTACCAGAACACTGCGAGGTGGTTGGAGGAGCGGTCAGCTCCCCCGGTATGTCGCTAGAATGCGGCTCGGCTAGACAGAACGCTGGTTGCAATTGATCGAGGCCACTCGGCCAGAATGCCGGTCAATAGGAGGTCAGGACAGGAGGACCTTGATCGGTCGCTGCTAGGCAAGAGGACCACGAGCTCTCAGCCTCCCAGAACACCGCTCACGTCCTCTCCGCGCCCGGCTGCCGGCAAGGTTCGTACGTTGTCTGGCGACGTCGCTGTCCACCAATTGGCGGCTTGTCTCACCATACTACGGCCGTAAGCCTCTTTTCTCTTGCCAGATTGTAACGCAAAATTTCACCTGTTTCAAATGCTTATGACAGAGGATAAGAACTAAGAATGGGGCGTGGCTGCCTGAATTACCCTTGGATCACTCTAAGTTCATCCCATTAGCAGCAAAGGTATGATGAACTAATTCAAACTGTAGAAGCAATAATGTGTTCTTAATTATATTTGTTTAGTCTGAACTCTGATGGTATTTTCTTCTTGAGCATTCTTCGAGATTCTTGTGGCGCATGAGAAGTATTCTGCTTCAACGTTGCTTGGTGATTGGAAACTCCTAATGGGATTCATCCATGCGGTAAGGATTTAGATGGGTACCTTGTATGATTAATACGAACTCTTACTTGTGATGTCAGTTACTGAAGAATGATTATTTGTGGCAGTCGGAGGAGATCTTCGAAGGACCAGTCAGGGAGGTCAAGGAGACTAGAGTAATAAATAGATTGTTGTGTTATTCTTTGTGTAAAAAAAATGTTTTCATATTTGTTCTTCGGGTCATATTTTCAGAGTAGATTCTCATCTTGAAAACAAAGTCTATCGTCATTTACCTCTAGGTCTTGGCTTGACTAGCATGTGTAACAGTGTAAGCATCCAAAGCTTTGGTGGGTAATGGAGAAATTAGACCTTGCATTACGGCTTCAGAAGATAATGTGCTCCAAAAGTAATTGTCTATTCTGGCTTATTACTTGCAACAGGTTGCCAGTTAATTTAGTCCAAATCATGTCATCTGTATATTAATAAGTTGAAATATCCTTATTGTCTTCTAGAGTTGGAGAGGAAATGTAAACCCATTATTTTTAAATGGCGAGAATGGTACACTGACTTTTTGTATTTTTATCAGAAGTAATTGTTTTCCAATTGTATTTGATGACCGGCTCAAGATTATGATACAAGTACACAACCATAGAATGTTCTAAAAATCAACATATAAAATAATATCTTAATCGCATCACGAGTTTAAATATTTAATATAGAAGATTATTTTGTTTTACAATAATAAAACAAAATATTGAATTATTGTCCTTTTGATGTTCTATGTCATTATTTGTATAATTTTTTTTTATCCCGTAGCAACGCAGAGACATATACTAGTCTCTGCTAAAGACCCATTGGGTAGTCGTCGACCGCTCCACGCTCGCGACCGTCCTCGCGCTCCGCGACCGCCCGATTGACCCCGGCCTGCCCTCGCGACCGTCGTCCACGACCTCCCCATCAACCACCAACGTGATTGTCGCTGTTAGTTTCCTTCCTTCGCGTCGCCAATTCTCGCGTCTAGCGTCCCTCTTCCTTCCTTCGCTTCCCTACCTTCAATCGCTTGGCCGCCCATGAAATCCTCCACCTCCGGTCCGCCTGCCGCCGGCGTCCTGAAGAAACGGATCGTGGCCGCCGCCGCATTGCTCCACCCAGGAGTCCCCAAACCCCCCACGCACACGTGGATTCTCGTGTCGGGCCCCAGATCCCTCGCCTCACGCCCCTCCCCAACGGCGCCATCAGCCATCCACGAAACCACCATCGCACGGCCAGATCCCTCGCGTCGCGCAAACAGCCACCACCGCCCCTTCCCAACCAGCCGCCGTCCACAAAGTTGTCGACCACTACAACTATTTCCCCACCAGCGCCGACGCTGCCCCCGACACCAAGAGTAACAGCAACCACTCCGGCAGCGTCGCTTTCAAGTTTCAACAGGAACATCAACAACCGCCCTCGGCAATGGCTGCTACTTCAACAAGACCGCCGCCGCCCACAAGAAAAGTGCTGGTGACGACAACGGCAATGGCGTCAACAAGACGACAAGAGGTTCAAGAGCCTGCCGGTGTCGAAGGCGCTGCCCAGGGGCGAGGCCATCGGTGGGTACATCTTCGTCTGTGACAAAGACACGATGGAGGAGAACCTCAAAAAGCAACTCTGCTGGTAAGTCTCGTCCTCTTTGTTTGCCCAGATTGGGTTCCAGCATCCAATCATGAATCGAGTCCAAGAACAAATTATGGCTTGCAATTTCATTGTTGGATCGGGACATGGGGAAGAAGATAAATCAAATCAAATCAAATTGATGGATTGCTTTTGCTTGCAGGGTTGCCGTCCACGTACAGGGACTCAGTGAGGGCCATCAGGCCAGGCCTGCCCCTCTTCCTCTACAACTACTCCACCCATCATCTCCACGGCATCTTGAGGTATTTTTTGGGCATCAGACTATCAGAGCATATACTTATGGTTTCAGGATTCGGCGGGTCCAACAATTTGGGAGTACAAGAAGTGCCCGGGAGAGTCCTGCATCCCTGCCGAGGTATCAATCAAATCATCATTTGTAATCAACACATATTGTTCATCGTTTTTATAGCTCGAGCATGCATTGGAGTAATTCTTGTTTCTCAAATCAAATGCAGATTTATAGCTTATATACAAAATAAAAAAAGGACTATATTGCTGGTTGATGTGATACTGTCAAGCTGGCTAATTTTCCTTCTATAAAAGACAGGTGGATAATCTCTATCTCTACTATATGGGCAATTAGTGTTGCAAAACTTTGTCCTGCTGGCCCTCTTATTGCATCATTCTCCATTGCAATTTTGCACTAGCAGGGATGACACAGAGGAGGCAATAAACAAGGCATGTACAAACTCTGAATATCAGAGAGGTGTCAAGGGATGATTCGGAATTCCTCATTAGCCATGAGTTGTGTTTTTGTACTATAACACAAGGTGAGTATGCATCTAACCAAATCAGAATCAGTGAGTGACTAAACAACCAAATGTGTCATTTCTGAATATTACTGGGCCTGGCAATAACCGTTGTCAGATGGTGTAAACAACAATTTTATTTATTATCATATTGGGTCATTTTGGGTGCTATTGCTTGAATCTAATGATATTGCCTTTATTTACTTGCATTAATTTGAGATCATAATATTTTCAAGCATCGTGCTGGATGATTAACCTTTGTACTTGCTATAGAAAGCTAGAAGCCAAGAAAATGATGAAAAAGTAGAAGGAAACAAGATTTCATTGCTGGAGGAAGCAAATTAGGAAGCAAATTAGTGAGAAAATTGCTTCTGAGGTGGAATCTACTGAGCATATACTCTCTGTGTGCCATTCAAATCGTGTTGTATGCTTCGTGAAATTGGTGAGACATTTTCTTATGGTTAGAATTAAACATATCATTTTTTTTCAATCTGAGTTACAAATTTATATGAGCAACTCTCTCCCGTGGAAGCTAAATTCAGAATTTTTTTGTTATTTATCTCAATGCATCATGTACCTGATCGAGATTCATATTCAAGGTAATGGTACCTTATGTGCTTACCAGTTTTGGAAAATCATCACGGGAAAGCCCTCGCCTCAGTACTACAGCTGAGACATAAGTAGTAATCCTAAACCAACTTCCAGCTCTCACTCTAATACAATGAACACCATGCTTATACTACAATAATATGTGGCATGTTTCGAAATTGCATAACTTAGTACCTTGAGAACCTGTGAGTAAAGTACATGAAAACATAATACAAAGATCATGTTCTGCACTACTTTACAGTTTAAGTTTTAGAGCTATTTTACTAATTTAATTAGGGTGGAGAAGGAAAGTAAATCCGGTAATGCTAAGAACAAGTTGATTGGCAACTCTCTACTTTTTCTGTTCTTGCGTGCTGAGCGACATGGAGAGGCATTATGCTGATTGATGTTAAGAAGCTTGATTGAGGAAGCATAATCAATGGTTGATGTGCAGGGCTTACAATGACCGGAGGAACATGCATATTATTACAACTATTTGATGTGTATTGCTCCGTCTCACTGCTTTGCAGCTTGGATTTCATTTTTAGAAAAAGATTGTGATTAAAACATTGACATTTGTTGCACTGGTTAAGTATGTAATTTAAGTTCACGTGTAATGCAGTCCATATGCTTCTCCATTTTGTCTTGAAAAAACATGATTGTTATAAGATATTGTGTGTCTAATCTTTGCTTTGTATTTTGACCATCTCATGTTGGATATGTAGAGACTATCTAGCAAATATAAGCTTGTAAATTGAAACTGTAGCGTTAGCACTGATAGTTTTTTTTATGAAACGTTAGCACTGATATTAGATAGGTAATTTGCTAACATAAAGTTCTATTTGCAAGCATGTGCTTGTGACAGGTAGGGATATGCTGAATTCATACGATGCAATTGATGTATTTTTTTCATAGTATATTTGAGCAACTTAATAATTAAAGATGCTTCCAACACACAAAGTATTATTTTAATCACATCATGAGTTTAAATATTTAATAGAGGGGATTGTTTTGTTTTACAACAATCAAAATATATCATTGAATTATTATCTTTTGCGATGTTATATATTGTTCCTTATACACTTGTTGTTGTCCCGTAGCAACGCACGGGCACGATGCTAGTTACTAGTAAAGAAGAGTTTTACGAGCAAAGCTTGCTCTCCCCGGAGCACTTATATTGGGAAAGGCAAAGAAAAAAAATATGCACCATTTACAAACATCTCAAGGAACCGAGCTCCAGCCAGCCCCCACCTCATTGCCTCCTCCTTGATCTTGCTGAACAGATTTTGGCTCGATAGCTGCAATGTGCGAGCGTCCAGCTCCTTCCAAATTTCCGAGACCACCACTAAGATGAGGAATCTAATTCCCCATGTAACAGACAATAAAAGCATGGCACTGAGCATATATGTACATCATTCTCAACATATATGTAAATCCTAAGCTTTGTTTGAATGGTTTATACTTGGATTTAAATTGTGAACCATATTTAGTTTAAAATATGTGCCTTATGAAGGAACTTTGATGTTCACCACAACGCCTATCCTTGAAGTTGAGTTAATAAAATAGTTCTTTCCAAAACAGGAATTTAGATGATTTTCTAGGATTTTTAGAAAGCATCTTGAGGGTAAATAGCTTACCCCAAAAGTTCAAATATAGCTTTTTTGGGAAGAATTTTCACTTCAAATCTAGGGTAGCTTTTCTGTCAAACTCAAGCAAAATGGGTCGCACATGATCTTTAGCACCTACATAAAATTCTCATGATTTTTGAAGATCCCTAAATAGCCATTTCATAATTATAAGAAGAAGAGAAATAGATGAAAATGCTCATGTTACCTACTTGGGACTCTGGTCCATGTACATAGCACAGGCAACGAACTCCTCTGGAGAACCCAGACCAACCCCAGACACATTCACGCCCAAGCATGGCAAAGTTCTTACTTCAGACTCGGTTCACGTGCATAGCAGAGGCAACGAACTCCTCTGGAGACCCAGACCAACCCCAGACACATTCACACCCAAGCATGGCAAATTTCTGGATACCCCAGACAATGTTTGCCATGACCAGAGACTTCAATGTACTCTTAACATTATTTTGAAGTTACTTTACTGCGCACAAGACTTATGCTGTGTTTAGTTCCCAGAAGTACTTTTTACTTCTTATTTATTTCCCTCACAGAACACGCGTCTCCAAAAATTCCTTTTTCAGCTTTCCTATTCATCCCCCTCGCATAACACGCGTCCCAGAAAAAAGTACTTTTTATACCCCAACTAAATACAGCATTAGCAAATAATATCAAGAGACAATCATGGTTAAAAGATATAGCTTACTGAAAATATTAAAGAGGTGACCAGAAATTTTTCTGCAAGTGCACAGATATACCATTGTAGCATTTCAACCGGGAGTAAACCAGATTATCGTTATTTATTTTTATTCCATGAGAATTCATGTTATTTTAATAAAACTATCCTCTAGATATCTGAAATTATCCAACTCATAGGTCATAGCCAACTGTTCACAAAATAGGAATAATTTGTCACAAAAATAAGATAATAATATTACTCAGGATAGTGATCAAACAGAGATAAAGATATATTCATGTTAATAATCAAGACAAAAGCCAAATGGGATATAAAAAGCATCAACTCATCGTTTCACACAGTTCTAGGATCACATCTGGAAAAGAGAGTGATAGCCATCTATTTGTGCATGAAACGAAGAGCGGGGGTGGTGAATAGCATTACACTTTGATGCAAATTTGCCAATCACTACTTGGCCCATGATAAAGCCCTAAAAATTATGGTGATGAAATTTGGCTAACTTTTTTTTTTTGGAAAACAACAGGGGTGGCCCATACTGGAATTTTTCATATATCATAGGCAAAATTTGTATGTACAGTTTACAAGGCCTCTGGCCAAAAGAGAAAAAAAGGTTTCCTATGAAAAATTACATAACCAATTTTGCAGCTCTATTTTGAGCTCCATTTGGCTAACTTGATCAAGGTAAAGAACACAACAAGAGTTAAAACCAAGGCAATCATTTAAAACTTTTTAAGAAATATCATATTCTTTTCCAAAGAGTGCAACCATACGGTGGTCTCACAAAGAGTCCAAAGAAATTGAATGGTGAGGAGACGTGAACCCAACTCATCCACCGTAACAAACTTATCGCAACCAATGGTATGCCAAACAATATTGAATGTAGAAACCATACCTACTTTCGCAAGAAGGTTGGGATCGATGTGCCACTGTTGGTGCTCCTTAGCCGCACACTTTTAGTGCCATTTAAGTGGAGTTTTTGGACTAATTCATATACTAACCCGCCACTTGGCATTTAAAATAACCCCATTTGCGCATATGTGTTGTATTTTTGCAGGGAAACAACCCAACTTGGAGTATTTATGTGCAAATCCCCAAACCAATTACAAACCCGAAGGAATCATGCCTATTGGAGGAAGCCTAACCGATCCACTCATGGGGCAAGTGGACTTTCATAGCCCAACTCATGGTCCTAAGTGTTTGCATTCAATAGACCTTCGGCTTGGGAGACTTGAGCATGAAGGAATCAAAGATTTGGAAAGTTCTCCACGAGATTGAGTCAAACACAGATTCATTCACGTAGCTTAGAACAATATGATCTTTTCATGCCGATTCGGAGATCTAAATGGCCACAAATGACGAAATATTGAATATCAAAGTTGACGGCATCGTTAAGATCTTCGATATGGACCTATGGGTCGAATTATTTGGATCTAGAGCTAGGAGATATTACCTACATGCTGGTCAGAAGAGTCCGAAACCAAACAGATTTCGTGCGACGCTGTTTTGTGGATCTTACCTTCGTTTCCATGGAAAGTCATGAGTACAAAAGTTCTTGGAATTCCGTTCCACACAATTTAGAGTTTGAGTTTTCTTTATTTGGAGTTGAAACGTGGGAGATATGACCTCAACAAGGAAGGGCTACGAAACAGAAAAATCTGGGCGAGGCAATCTCGTGGAAGGCAAGGTGGAACTCAACCCAAGACCCCCCTAGTGTATAAAATACAAACCCTAGGCGCCCAAGGAGGGGGTTGATCAGTCATCCCCCATAAGAACTCGAAGAAATCGAAAGAGCAAGACCGAAGGGAGACGACGACCGCTGTGAGTCCTCGAAGTTGTCTAGGGATGGCTTAAGCCAACCATAGCCGCCATGACCTCCTTGCGTGGTTGTGTCATGGTGGAGTTTATGATCTAGTTGGAGTCGACGTTGGTGACGATCCAATCGAATCTATTATGTGAGTAATGGCTTCATGCCATCCGATCTATTTAGCGATCAAGTATCGTAACGGTTGGCGATGGGGTGTACCTCCTTTGTTTATGTGGTTCGTTCTTTGATCCGTTTTTTTAGATCTATTCTCGAGATAGATCACTTGGGGTGTTCTTGTAGCCGTGGTGGCTAGGGGTTCATACCAGACAAGTCAAAGAGGGTTCGACACTACTTCATGCCTTGAAACTACAACGCCGAAGGGGATAGTGTCGTGATAGGGTGTATCCTTTTGTAAGGTTGGGGTTTTGGGAGTCAATATGGAGGTCATGATTTAAAGAAGCTTAGGATGAGATGCATGATGTACTTACTTGATTAGCTAAAACTACAACTAGAAGGCGAGCATAGACTTAGTCATGCCTTTGGCTATGTTTTATCTTTACCAATGTTCATGGATGTGATCAATCTTTGCACTTCACTCACATCTCATCAAGGTTTACTCTTTATATACAATCAATACTTCATGTTAGGATAGGCCTGTTAGATTTGATGGAAATCCCAAGTAAGTTCATTGTCGGTCCATGGATTGATAAACCTTGGAAGGAAAACTCTAAGGGAAAAGCTACAACCGACCCATGTGCTTGCGGTACTTAATTGACGCGGCTAAGCGCCGTCAACAACCACATGTGTTGGAACAAGTGGTTCTTGATCATGGCGTAGGCTTGATGTTCCTGAGCATCATGGAGGTCGAGGTATGGTGCATCTTCGTTTTCAATCTCCATATCTTCAGGTTGCACTTGTGGTTACAATTGTTGCTCTTCGTATTCTTGCTCAAATTCCATCGGAACGGGAGTTAGTGGAGCGTCTTCCGAGTGGTGAGAACTTGAGCTACCCTGTGATGGCATGAGCTTTTGCGAACTATGTTCCGCATAGCTCTTCTAAGTCCTTTCATGGTGATGAAAACACAAGAAACACAATCCAGGTTACTTGAGTAAAACAAATGGAAATTCTTACCCAAAAGTTGTTTCTCCAATGGATGAACTTTCTTGACGCAAGGATCTGAAACGACAATGTTTTATCACTGTTGCGACGCCTCATAATCATCGCGAGAGGGGTCATTTCATTCCAATATGTAGGTATCGCAACGATTTGGAGGCGTTGATATACTTTTTGAATCATTGCATAAACCAACGTTGCGATAGGGTATCGCATCGGTTGATGTGGTTGTCATAATACATCTAGCCTATCGCAATGATGTGTCACGTGGCAAGTGCTAGAATGTGCAACGATTGTTGGCATTGCGATAGTGCTAATCACAAAAGAAAATTTCCCCCACACTGCAACCCTATAAACACTTTGAGCCTTGCTAGTATTGCTTAGCTAGGGCTTGTTGAGTGTTTGGTTACATCTGTCGTGTCGAGTTGCTGGTCTCAGCGTCTAGTCATTTAGAATTTCGAGTTCTAGTCATTTTTTTTGTTACTATCACAGATTATAATTTCATTGTTTCACTCCACAAATCTGAGTATTTTTCCAAAATCCTTTGTTTTGATTTTCTACTATAACACAAAACATATCCTTTGAGGTTTCATCCACGTCCATCTTTCCATCTACAAAAAGAAAAACACAACAAGTTCCAAACAGAATTTGTTTCGGGGTCAGTTTCAGCTTGTAACAAAAAGAACCACATTTCCTTTGTCCAGAATCTGATTTGTGAGTTTAAACATAATCTGGAAAGGACTTTCACGTACTTTCTAATGGATCCAACCATGCAAAAAAAATTCTTCTGAGCACTTCGTAATCACCCTAGAGATCTGCACATCTGCTGGTTTCCCAAAATAACATTGTTTTATTGTTGCTGCTGAATCACCCTTCGAGAGGGAGCATTTGATTGCTATGAGTAGGTTGTTCTCTTGGAAAATTTCAGATATGTGCTACTGAAAAAAGAGAAAGAAATAACGAGAAAGAAACGAAAAGAAAAGAACTAAAAAGAAAAAAATAGAAGAGTTTTTTAAGGGTGCTATTTCTCTCCTTGTGATCTATCTTTGCTGCAGTTAAGTGACTACATTTGTGTCTAGGCTTGTGTCTCTAGTGCGTTCTTGCTTAGGACCGGCACAATACCATCATCGAACGATTGCTCAACTTGCTTTTGTGATTAATGTGGTGCTAGTATTTTTTCCCTCGCTTCAGCCCACCTATAGCTCCGCATATTCATCTACAGCTTGACACATTTTTGTTGTTGAGGCACCGATATACTTCACTCCAAAGGTTGCAAACTTGTTGATTTTACGTAACCTCCTATTTTATATTGGTAAGAACTTGTAAGAGCTTGTCCAAACAAGTTGAGTTCGAGGGAATTACAACCAACACGTTTTTGTGTTTCTTGTTTTCTCCTAATCATAGCAGGTGATACAGAGAGTTTTGAGCACCCATGGATTCATGATTTCATCCAAAACATTTCTTCATATGCTGGTGAGTTTGATCCTAAAGCATACATTCATTGGGAGCTAAAAGTTGATAGTGAATTTAATGAGCACGACCTGCCCGAGAAACAAATGATTTATATTGCCTCTATTGTTTTGACTAAACATGCTTTGCTAGAATGGAAACATATTTGTAGGCATAACAATGTTCCACACACATGGAAAGTTTTCAAAATGCATTTTAGAGATATCTACGTTCCTCCATATTATGTTAATCATTTGCTTACCAAACTAGAGAAACTAAAGCAGGGTAGTAGGACTATGGAGAAATACTACCATGATTTTAGGATGCGTATCTTGTTTCGGGGCTTGGATGAATGCATAGAAGATGTAATGAGTAGGTTCATGAAAGGGCCAATTCTTAAATTCAAGCCATACTAATTTCTAAAACTTATAACCACCTCCCTATCTTATTTTCGCTTGCTTGTAAAGCTGAAACTCAGATTTTATTATCTGTGAATAATTGCAAGAATGATGTGTCACAAAATGTCATAAATCTATACAATCTAAATGTTAATCAAGAGCAACAAATGGTGGCACATGCTGCCAATTTACCTTTGTCACAAGAGTGACATCCCTGATGTTAAAACATTGAAAACATATTTAAAACTGGTTAAAAGGGGAACAATGGTGTTTGAACACAAAAGTTGACCAAAAATTCAAATTAAATTCAAAACAAAGGCCTTTTTGACACCCAACTAAAATCTCAAGAATTTTGTACTAAACTTGAAAATCTCCAAAAATAAAAGTTGTTTTTCATCACAAATAAGGCCCAGTCACTGTTGGGAACTTTTTGAAATTTTGTAGTTAAGCCTCTCAAAAACTCAAAAAACAGTGCTAAATGCCTGTTTGAAATTGGTTAGTTTGAGCTTGAAAAATTTGAAATTTCAGGTTCACACCAAAAGGAAAGTTGTGTCCCACATCTCAAACTCCAACTTTTATTTTTACACTTTTCAAAGTTCAGTTCAAATTTTTGGAGAAAAATCGAAAAAGTCAAAGGAGCTCCACGGGTGCTGCCAGCTCACCCCTGGCGCGCTCTGCTCCGGCCGGAGTCCGGCCTCCACGTGGCCGTCGTGCGGCGGAGACCGCGCCAGGCCGGCCGAGCCATGGCGGCAGGATCCTTTTGTCATCGCATGGGCTCCTGGCACCTCGTCCAGTCCTTTCCCGCGCTACAGCGCCTAGGCGAGCCGCGCCGCGCGGGCAGGCCATCATGGCGGGCGGAGCTCCGCTCTCGGCCCGAGCGCGCGCGCCGCGCAGCGCCGTCCCGCGGCCGAGATTCGCTCCCCCTACGTGCCAAGAGGCCTCTGCAGCGTATCTCACTCGATCATGCCACGATCCCCCTCGCCCAACCCTGTCGCGCGCTCTGTCCGAGCTTGGGGGCGCATCAATGGCGCGTCGTGTCACCGAGCTTCCCTCGCGTGCGCTCGCGAGGCAGCTCATTGCCCTCTAGCCCGCCCAAGCACTCCACCGAGCAGCCTCACACCCTCTCTCAGCCCGCACTCAGCCATTCTCGCACTCCTCGTGCTCGCGCACTGCTTCTTCAACCTCCGGCCGTGTAGAGCCGAGCTCAAGCTCCACCGCCGCAAAACCAAATCAACCACGTTTCCCTCCACGATTTCCCAATCCCCCGCACGTGAAGCTCACTCACGCACCCAGCTAGCCGCTCGAACACTGCCCAGCTCGAATCGAGCCGCACACGCCAGGAATCGAAGCTTTTCCCCACCGCTCGGCTTTTCCCACCGTGAACACCACCTCCACGTCGAGCTCCATACTCCGGCCATCCCCGTCTCCGCCAAGCCCGGCGATGAGCTCCGCCATCGTCCGGTGAAGCTCACACGCCTCTCCGCGCCTCGTCTCGACCACCGCAGCCGGCTATCGACGTCGCCGGAGCAAACCGCTCCGCCGCTCAACGTCGACGAGCCGTGCCGCTTCACCTCCGGCCACGAGACCTACCCCAAGCGACTCGCGGTGAGCCCCTCATCATTTCCCCCAACTTCCCCCGAGCCAGTTCGCCGTCTCCTCGCCGGCGTAACAACGCCGACGAGCCCAGGGACCCGTTCGCGTTCCCCTTTTTAGTTCTAGGGTCCTCTGTGCAAATAACAAGGACTTGGTTGAAAGGTTTTAAAAGTTCTAGGGTCTCCGGCGTAAAAAGATTCTTTAAACCTAGATCTATTTTGCTGAGATCTTGTAAAATCCACTAAAAATCGTACAAAAATCGAAAAATGCACAAAAATACTCTCTGAACTCGTGAGGTTGTAAACTCCAATATCATGCTAGCATGTATATGCTTTTGGTGAACCGTTTTTGAATTAAAATTCAAACTGTGAATTTAGAAACTTGTGCACCATTTCAAATCCTGAGCTCTTCTAGAGCTGAACTTTGGATATGTTGTTTGTAGTGACATTAGACACCTTGTGTCCAAAGGAGACCTAAAAATATGGACTGTAGGTTCAGTTATGAATTAATTTGTGATTTCTGTCTTAGTTTTGTCCTGCAATTATTAAAATAATCCATGCAGCCAAAAATCACCATTTTTCTCCGGAGGTCTACGAACTTGTTAGCACATGTCGTAAAAACGCTAAACTTAACTTTTGACCCTGTTTAGACTAGCAAATAAATAGATGTGGGTTTTCGGATAGAAAATTATTGAGGGCTGTCCAAGTGTTATTTTGAGCCACCACTTGGTCAGAGTCTTTCTTTCACTGGTAGAAAAATTATCTGATTTGAAGGTATTTTCAATTTTATATGAATTTATCTTGTTTCTTTAAGCAGCAGTTTATACTATTTTTAATAAATTCTGTGTAGCTCAGTTTTAGCTAAATTTTGGAGTGAGCCTAACTCTTATACTCCAGTAGCTGTCATAAAGTTTGTAGGAAAAGAAGGATGAACAGAAACAGAGAAACAAAAATGAGAAGAAACTAGAGTAGAAATGGGTTGTTTAAAAAGAAATAGGTCAATTATGATAATTAATTAAAATGGAACATGGAAAGTCTAAAATTTAATTTCAGAACAGCACCCTAGCTTCAAAGTAATAAATTGGATTATTTTATATGTGTACACAATCACCATCATAGATACGATAAAATTCCACACCCTCCTCTAATTTTGTGAAGGAGAAAGTAATACACTAGCATGTCTAGGTGAATATGGCCTTCCAGGCCTTGGTTTTAGATCACTTAGGCAGCCACTATAAAGTTATGCATCTCATGTAGAAGGCGCTCTTGCTGACGGCATCTACCACCTCGTCCCCGCCGACAAAGAAGGAGTCCCTGAGAGCGGTGCCAACGAAGTCACGGTCGACCGGGAACCTAACAGTCAGCTAGCCCAAGAAGGCAAGCCCCGGAGCATGACCTAACGTTCAATTCGTGCAACTATGTATTTATTTATGCTTGTGCATTTATGTTCTAGGTGTTGTTTGAATACCTTAGTTGCATGATTCTAGTACCTATGACTTGAAATACTAGTATGTTAAGAACGATAGAGCAATGCCTTTAAGACCGTTACAAGTCGAGTGATTTCCTGTCACTCGCGAGATATAGGAGTTGCTTGTCTTTACTTATGTTGGAATCATAAGGATGGACGGGCGGGATGGTATGTGTAGATCTCCCGTCCGTGTATGATAATTGGATTAAGGTCGAAACGTGTGGTTCTGTGTGTCAAGTTTTTGAACGTACCGCACGCATGCCGACATATGGGAATCGGTAAGCCCGGTACCTAATTGAAGCAGCTAGGGCCGATAGCCATCTCTCCTTGGAAACATTATGTTTCCCTTGCCGTACACATGTGGATATATGCGTGATGCCGTGAGTGAAGCGGTAAACCTTTATCCTAAGGGAATGGACCCGGTTCCAATTTTTGGATTGATAGGAAATGTTGGGAAATGCTTGTACCTTTTATAGCTAGCATTATCCGTGTGTGTTGGGTTTCCCCTGGCCAGGTAGCTAAATTTGGTTCGAACTGTCCGCTTCTCGCGGTTAATGAGACTGCTTGACCGCTGTGCTGCATTGAGTAACAAGTGAAACTATGAGGATGATGAACTTGTTGTATGTATTAAATTGTATTGCACTACTTGTATGATTAGAGAGGATGCTAATCTAGAATGGTTAATTCTACTAGAACATGATGCTAAAACCATGAAAGTAAGGATCCACTCTTAGTTGCTTTTTGGGAAACAAACCCACCAGCCAAAAGCCTCTCATGTCTAGATGTCGGTGATGTAGTTTTCACCCGACGGGTAAGCCTTGCTGAGTATTAGTATACTCAGCCTTGCTTGTGGCTATTATTTCAGGTACTGTGATGGATGTGGCAGTCGATGCCATCACTTGGCCTACCCAGGTTCCTCCTGGATGGCACGTCGAGTGGGTTCCGTCCTCTGCCGAGGATCGGGAGGAGTAGCACCATGGCCGGCTTCATCATGGTGTTACTATGCATCGTCGCTAGTTTAATATTCCGCTGCAATGAACTTTAATACTCTGATTTGAAATTCAAACTTGGTTTGTAATAACTTTATGGTACTAATTATGTATGATGGATTTGTGGAATGTTGTAATTTCTGGAACCCACCTTCGTGTGGGCGCGCTTGTTGTTTCGATCGTGAAAGTACGTGGTTAATCGGGTATAATCCAACGGCGCTCCAGCTTATTCCGGATTAAGTGTCTGATTGATTGATTAGTGGTCCATGGGTACTTAACTTGGAATAATTTCGGAGTGGTCCGCCACAGCTGGTATCAGAGCCGAAACATGCGTACCAGAGAGAGCAACAGACCATAAATAAACATTTTTGAATAAAACTTGCCAACTTTTGCTTCCGCCGCACACTTGCATTGGAAGGTTATCCATAGGGTCGCTAAGGATAATATATAGAGCGTGAAGCCTATGTGGGTTAAGGGATCACGATATGATAGGTGGCTAATTATATATTATACTGACTCCCAGCACATTCATTCTGTCATTTACTTTCCGCAATGGTGGGTGCAAGGTACGGCGATTGCTGTAACGTACCACGGCACTATATGAAAATATAGTGGCGGCACATAGTCAATACACTGCTTGATTAGCGGTCCAGGGGTACTTAACTTGGAATAATTTCGGAGTGGTCCGCCACAGCACCAAGTCAATACGCTATTTCATGAGCGTATGAAATTGTCAATATGTTGCCTTGGTGACATATGAAGCATTGCCCGTTCAATGTTGAACGTTCGGGTGCCACCTCTATAGTGGGTGGTAATGTATGGAAACGCTTTCATGAGTGCTGGCACGAAAGGTTGATTATACATGCTCTGGAATGGAATTTTCTGCAGGTACGCTAACCACGATTCCGTAAGATGTATGTTGCCTTGGTGACATATGAAGCATTACCCGTTCAATGTTGAACGTTCGGGTGCCACCTCTATAGTGGGTGGTAATGTATGGAAACGCTTTCATGAGTGCTGGCACGAAAGGTTGATTATACATGCTCTGGAATGGAATTTTCTGCAGGTACACTAACCACTATAGGGAGAGACGGATATTGCCTAGCCACCGGCACTAACTTCGTAGGCCAAAAGTTTATTGGCACGTGTGTTGGTGAGAACGAATAGGCCGCTCATCCATTATAATTCGCTGAAATTCTATTAAATCGTAATGTATGGTCATTGAACTACCCATCACCAAAGTTTGAATAACAACCGGAAATTGTGCTGAAACTCTGCTGAAAACAGTCCTGCTTGCACTGTCGTTTCGAACCTGAAAACTCTGTCAAACGAAAAAGTGTTAAACATGAAAGTTGTCATAAATATTATCTAGTTTGTTCTGTAGAAATTGCAATGATTTTGGTTCAGTAAATTGAGAGTTATGCTTAAAATGGTAACCCCCTGTCTGCTGGAATTTTCTGGGAACAGTGAGTTGGAAATTGAATTTTTACACCTTCTTAACAACTGTTTCTGCTCAAGACTTCAACATGAAACTTGTTTGAAATTACTTAAAACACATTATGGCCAAGTTTGGGAAATATTGAGTTTGTATATTTTGAGTTTTACCACTTATCCTACACTGTCCAGAATCTGTTTTCTTTCATTAAAACCTTATCGACTATCACTTTTGGACCTTTTGTCCAGATGGCAGCCACCTTACTTGTAGCTAGCTCTGCTGTGACAACTCTAATTTTTAACACTTAAGTAAGATGCATTTAAGTTAAGAAAGGCAAGACTTTTGGACAAGTAGAACTCGACATATGAACCAAATACCGACCTCCTGTCTTACTAAAAATTCTGGGGACAGTCATTAAGAATTTGAATTTTTGCACCATGTTAACCTCAAATTTGACAAAATTTTGGAACAGTAAACTTGTACACAAACATGTCAAAAATATTCTGGTGAATTTTGAGAATTTTTGGTTTACTCAAGTTGGAGTTATGAAGCTTTAAGGTTGCAGCCAGAGATATTGGATTTCTATTATCTAGTGCATATCCTTCAACATGATTTTGTCAAAACTTTTACCACCTGAAGATGGTCTTTCTAGGATGTAAGATGGTTACCAAAGTTAATTTGAAATTTATAATGGAAACACCCACAAAGTTTCAGCCCCAAAAATAAAAAGGGAACTAGAGTTATAGGCAAAATCTTATGGTCCGGTCTGCTGAAAAATCCATCTAAACCGAGAGGCCTAAAGTGAAATTTTTGACCTACTTAACCACTAGATCAGCCTCTGAGATAAAAACTAAAGTTGTACGTTACCAAATTTCCTACTACCTATTCAAAGATGAGAAATTTTTGAGGTTGCAGTTAGGAGCTATGAATTTTTTTTCTTCCACGGAAAAACAATCTGTCTAGAAATTCTTCCTTCATTTTTAATCTCTAATATCTCCCACCTCTGTGCTACCGTGTTACAACTGTCCTAAAGCAAGGCAATATGGACTACTTCACTCCATTCTCTTTGTCCCATCCAAGTTAGCCTCTTGATCCTCTTATGAAATAGGAGAATATAATGACTTAGGATCAGCCCGCGCATCTACCTTGGACGAGATCATCGAAGCAATAAGTTAGTTAAAGATGGAACAAGAACTTTGAGCCTAGAAGGATTATTTTGGGTGTCAAGTGACCTGAACGAACAATGAAAATCTAGGCATATCAAGTATAACCATGCCCTATTACATCAATGATGTGTTACCATCCAAACCTTTGGATCTCCATTGTTGTTGATTTCCGTAGGCTAAAAATTCCATATGTTGATCAAATTGTTCTCACCAACTTTCGCGTGACTACAGATTTTAGTCACTCAAACTTCTTTGACATCAATACCTTCTTTTGGGTTCTCATGATTTATCTATCCTTGGAATCCATGCCTCTATTCTTGCTCAAGGAAATAATATAAAATGAGGGCACTACATAAAACTAGGTTAAGGACACTTTTGTATGCATAATGGTTATCAACAATGTGCATGCATTTCATACTTCACCAATAATTCATGTGCATGAGCATGACATCTTCACTAACATGTCATTTGCGTCATGATAATCTTTTGGTAGCTAACCACATGTCATCTAACTCATGAATGCTTTCTCCCTCCTGGTGTCAATTGGGTTGTCCCCTCTGAATTTTATTGTGGTATTATATTCCCTAACCTGTGGTGCCGTGATGGAACCTAGGATCTCGTGTGTGCTGCAGCCACACGCTTGAGTCACTAGGAGCGCACTGGTATCTTGGTATATGGGAATATGACCCACAAAGACCTTTATTTGACAATCCAAATTGGTGCTTCCTTACTCTCACTAATTGTTCCGCAATAATGAGTTTTAATTATGTGGTGTGAGGTCTACTAACTTGCATCACGACATGTACATCATACTCTCATAAGTATATGCACCATACGCTCATGTGCATGTGTATCATACCATGTGCACCTTATCATGAACATGCCATGTATACCATAGTAAAGTGCATGAGTTTGGCAAATTGACAATTAAGATAAAAATTTGAGCAAGAATTTTCCAAAATTCCCATACCACACCACCTTTTCTAGGTGTATTCGCTCATTGCCATAAGCAGATCTTTTATTGCCCCATCCTTGTTGTTCCTTTTAGCTCATCTTAGAATTTGGGCGGCAACCCCGTGCAACGTCATGCCATGATCATTTAGTATGATGTGGGCTAGTTTTAAAAATCTATTGGGCACTCTTGTCATCTCATAACCTTGTTGTTCATTAACCCTCCCTTTTTCTCTTAGGAGAATGCTAAAGAGTTTATTCCTTGTTCCTGTTGATATAAAAGTGGCTAAATCATTGTTTAATTAAGACCTACAATTGGTTAAGCATCTTGCCCGTGACTATCTACAGTCTCAAAGATCACCTTTGCCTACTGTTTCTCCCACCATCACCGTAGGGTCTCAAGGGCCAATTTGACCCCCTCCGAATCCGTGCGCCGTGTGCTCTGCCCCGTTCACCAGTCCACTATCGCCTTCGCCGTTTTCCCTACCTCTGCTGGCCAACACTCCCCCAGTCGCCATCATACCACCGTCCCGTCACCCAGGGAATCTCACTGCCGGCCACTACCAAGCCACGCGCCACCATTAGTCCATTGCCCTTGCCGGCCCCTACCTCCTACTGTCGACACGCCACTATCGCTGCTCCACTCTGGCCATCGATAAAAAGGAGCCTCTCAAACGGCTATCGCCATTCCAAGCCGTTCCACTCAAGCCACACAACTCCGCCGCTCTCGGTTCCCTCCAGCGACCGCCATGGTACCCAAGTCGCCCATTCCCACCGTGTGATCCATTCCTCGACAAGCAAGCTCCGCACCCACCTCTTCATGAAGCCACGTGGAAGTGCCCCTCTCGGCAACTCACCTTGTCGTCTAACCAAGATCTACGGCACCAACCTCACCGAAGAAGGAGTTCGAGCAGAAGTCACCTGAGGATTCCGCAAGAATTAAGTCGACGAACAAGAAAGGATTCGACTTTTCGACACCATCCATGGCTTTCCCTTTCTTTCCCCCGATTGGCCCTGGAGTTCACTGGACAATAGTGGTATATTACCTTTGCCTTGTATGCCAAATCTTGATGGTCTTAGCCTTCCACATCTACATTCATCGCCCGCTCCCACACGAGCGACGTTGATGTTGTATCGGAGATCTTGTATCAGCTATCATCTTTGAGTTGTGGACCCTTGTATCGGTTATCATCTCCGAATCATGTTCTTTCACCCCCGATGTTGTTGTTGCATTTTGAGTAGTGCCTCTTCCTTATAATAAATAGTTCCACGAGTCTCCCCACCGAATCTCGGGACGAGATTCTTTTTAAGGGGGGTAGGCTGTAACACCTCTGGTGTTTAAATATGTTTAGGATAATCAAGAAAGGGAATTTAAACTTAATTGAAGACATAATAAACCTTGAAAAGAAATCATCACCAAAGAACTTTTCAAAGACCATAAGTACTTGACATACCCTTGATATGAGCTGCCAGCTACTGGCACATGTTAATAGTCATGACAAAAGGCACCATGTCAAAAACTTTTGTACATGTCAAACAATTTCACTTAAATGCTCCCAATCAATTTTTAAAGGTATAAACATGAGATGAAAAACACAAGGTCACACACCCTTTTTAAAGGAGCACACCTTGGGCTATAAATAAAATAATATTTAGAGTGCTCCTAATGTTCTTTAGTAAAATAATTGTTAATGATTTAATGTTAGGGTGAAAACTTGGACTAACACTACAAAATGAGGAAGTTAATTAAAACTTGAGTTTTGGTCTTACTAAGATGGATTAGTATGCAAAATAAAGCACCTTCCTTTACCACCTTGTTCCAAAAAGCTTTGTAAGCAATTCAAATTGTGGAAATTGAAATTGAATTAAAATTATGACTTGTAAAGAAAGTCCACATTTTCTAATATAACTTTGATGGGTAAAAATTTGATAAAAGACTAGGCCCCAAATGTTGAATTTACATTTTTTTCCCCATATTTTTGGAGTTCAAATGCTAGGGCTAAGAATTGATGTGAATTTCAAATTCGAACTTTTTGAATTTAAATTCTGTCCAAGCAAACATTAATTTGTAACTTTTTGAATTTCCATAATAAACTAGACGTTCTAAGCTTTCCAAAATGTATTTACTTATCATTTTTGGACTTTGGGAACTATTTCTTTTTGAGCCAAACTCTTAAATTGAATTTTCTCTTTTCTCTCGCTTACAGGTGGGCCCGACCAGTCACACCCTTCTTCCTTCTCCCTCTTCTCTCTCCTGCGTGGGTTGGGCAGCGCCGGCGGTGCTCCTGCCGCCAGTGGCCGCCCTTCTCCTCCCTTGCCCACGCGAAATCCCTTCTCTACCCCGCTCTACTCCTCCATTTAACCCCAATCGTTGTTCCCCCCAACCCTAGCCGCCGCCATTTTCTTCCTCCCTGCGCTGCCTCCATTGCCATCACTGGGAGCTCGTCCCAAGCTCGCCGTCGGCGTCCTACTGCCCCACGGCCACCACCATGCCGCCCCACTCCTTCTCCTCCACCTTGCCATCGCGCCCAGCCACCCAGCAGCCGCCCTGTCCGCCTGCAGCGCCGCCGCTGCTCGCCCTTCTTCTTCTTCCTCACGAAGACACGAAGAACAGAGCAAAAACAGAGCCAAGTTCCCACCAGTCCCTCTGCTGCCCCATTCCATCTTCCTCCGATTCCTTCCACACGAACTTTCCCCACGAACACAGGTCACCCCTAGACCCACCCTCGCCGAGCCCCCCATCGCCCTCGGTCAGGAATCTCTTGTTCCAGAGCCGCCAGCCACCATGGGCGCCCAGAGCTCGAGCTCACCGTTGAGATCCCTCCTTCAGTCATCACACGCTCAAACCAACGGCCAAAATGGGTTCCCCTACCTCCACTATACCTTCCCCAGCCGCATCCCCATCACTCCGGCCACCATCCTCGCCGGAAATCGAGCTCCAGCGGCTGCTCCGCCACTGCTCCCATGGCCGGCCCTCTACGGTCCACCTCCGACCTCGACTACTGCACAAAACCATCTCGTGGTGAGCCCCTAATCCCTCCAGTGCCCTCAGTCTGGCCATCCCCGGCCTCCCTTCGCCGGAATTTGGACCACCGTGGTCTCAGTTCCGCCCAAGGACCCGATTGCGAATCGCGAAATCTTTTTAGGGTTCCCAATGCAAAAACCGAGGACCTATATGTAATAGCCGAAATTGCAGATCTAGGGTTGAAAGGTTTAAACTTCAAAATTCTACTAAAAATCGTAAAAAACTCAAAAAAATGTAAACTAAATTTCTATGGTCTCCGAATTTTGTCAATTTTAACTTGGTCACAGCATGTATATACTTTTATGGAATGGTTTAGGCTGCAAAAATTAAAATTGATAAATGAACTTTTGTGCATAACTACAAATCTACAACTGCTATGGGTGTGATCTTTGGATATGTTGTTCCACCTATAGTCACTGTTCTACAGTACCAATGTTGCATTGAGTTATTTTTTTTAGCTTCAGATATAAATTGTTTAGTTTGTCTCAGCTGAAACCTTGTTCGAATTTTAGTAATTAATGTCTTCAGCAAAAATGAGCCAACTTTGTACAGTAGTGTATCCATGTTAGCAGCTATCTTAGAAAAATCCTAAACCCCATTTTTAGCTCTAGTAACGTGCTTAAATAAAATGGGGTAAGAAAAAGAAGTAGCATTTGTTTAGCTCTTGTTTGCAACTAAAGCGGAGCAACCAACTGATAGATGAGTTAAACATGACTTCTTTTTGCTCCAGTAAATAGTCCATATGGTTTTGCCATGTATTTATTTCTCTAGGATTTAAATTTGTTTCCTAGAGGTGAAAATGCAATAATACTAGAAATAAAGTTTCTGAATAAAAATAATTTCTTTTGCTGCATAAAAATAAGATCAATAATCTGAGTATAATCATATAGGTTCCACCAAAAAAAAATCATATAATTAAGAATTGAGAAACCAAGGGAAGTTGAAATCTTGCTTATAACCAAGAAATAAATAACAAAATCTATTCACATGTACTTGAATATAAACTTTTGGAAAATAATTAAATGAATCAAAAGCTGAACTGAGTCACTAAATGAGGAAATAAATTTGTGGTCTCATACATGTACACAGTCACCATCAAAGAGCTTGATGTTTAAACTAAAACAATCCTTGCTTACTTTGTGAAGTAAATTGTGTTCTAAATGAATATGGCCTACAAGAGTTGGTTCTTGTTTCTAATTTGTTCTTTTTCATTCATATGCATATCATGTAGATGGCGCGCTAGCAGACGGTGACTAGAGCTGGTGCCCGCTGGAGTGGAGGTTGTTCTAGGAGGTGATGTGGACGTCAACTACGTCGACTTGGAGGCAGCCCTGAAGCCAGTTGCTGAGCAAAGATGACCAGAAGCCCTGGGCCAAGTCCAGAAGTGCCCAAGGCCCAATTAGCACTAACCCTACCGCTCTCAAGGCAAGCCCCGGAGCATTACCTAACTTTTAAATCGTGCAACTATGAGTATATTTATACTTGTGCATTTACGCTCAAGGAGTTGTATGAATACCCTAGTTGCATGATTCTAGTACCTATGTCTTGAAATACTAGTATGATAGGATCGATAGAGCAATGCCTTTAGGACCGTTACAAGTCGAGTGATTTCCTGTCACTCGCGAGATATAGAAGTTGCTTGTCTTTACTTATGTTGGAATCATAAGGATGGACGGGCGGGATGGTATGTGTAGATCTCCCGTCCGTGTATGATAATTGGATTAAGATTGAAACGTGTGGTTCTGTGTGTCAAGTTTTTAAACATACCACGCACATGCCGACCTATGGGAATCGGTAAGCCCGGTACCAGATTGAAGCAGTTAGGACCGATAGCCATCTCTCCATGGAAATATTTTGTTTCCCTTGCCGTACACATGTGGATATATGCGTGACGCCGTGAGTGAAGCGGTATACCTTTATCCTAAGGGAGTGGACCCGGCACCGAATTGTGGATTGATGGGAAAGGTTGGGAAGTGCTTGTGCCTTTTATAGCAAGCATTATCCGTGTGTGTTGGGTTTCCCCTAGCCAGGTAGCAAAATTTGGTTCGAACTGTCCGCTTCTCGTGGTTAATGAGACTGCTTGACTGCTGTGCTGCATTGAGTAACAAGTGGAACTATGAGGGTGATGGACTTGTTGTATATTCTAAATTGTATTGCACCACTTGTCTGCTTAGAGAGGATGCTAATCTAGAATGGTTAACTCTACTAGAATTTGATGCTAAAATCATGAAAGTAAGGATCCACTCTTAGTTGCTTTCTGGCAAAACAAACCCACCAGCCAAAAGCCTCTCATGTCTAGAAGTCGGTGATGTAGTTTTCACCCGACGGGTAAGCCTTGCTGAGTATTAGTATACTTAGCCTTGCTTGTGGATATTAATTTCCGCTGCAATGAACTCTCGCAATTTTATTTGAAATTCAAACTTGGTTTGTAATAACTTGATGATACTATTTATGTAAGTTGAATTTGTGGAATGTTGTAATTTATAGGACTCACCTTCGTGTGGGCGCGCGCGTTGTTTCGATCGTGAAAGTACGTGGTTAATCGGGTATAATCCGACGGCACTCCAGCTTATTCCGTATTAAGTGCCTGACTGCTTGATTAGTGGTCCAGGGGTACTTAACTTGGAACAATTTCGGAGTGGTCCGCCATAGTCTGACTGCCTATCCCCGAGTCCGGGTAGAATTAGGGTTTTACACGTTTTTAGATCTGTACATGGACTTTCTTGCGGGCAAGACCTCTCCACCCTATAAATATAAAGGGCCGTGGCCGATTGAGGACCTCTACCCAATCGAACAAATCATTTACTTTTTATCTCCAAACCCTAGCTTTTCCAACCCCTTTGCTTTCCTTCTTCGTCTCCGTGACGTTTTAGGACGTTCTAAGTGGCCTTGCCAACCTTAGAACAACCCTAGGTTCGCAGGCTCCGACGGGGTCCCTCCCGAGGTTGTGATCGTAGGCTTTCACGGCGCCTCTGCTACAGGCGGTCTGACCGGCCCCTACAGGCGGTCTGACCGGCTGCGTCCAGGAGCTCTGACAAGGAGAATTCGACGACCGCGCGATCTAGCGCTTTTCGTGTATTGACCAGAAGTGCGTCAACATATTTTGGCGACTCCGCTGGGGAAAGAAATCTGGTTGTTGAAGACCGATCTATTATTCCTAGCACTATGGGACGGCCTCGCTTGAAGATCTTTCCCCTGAAGATCATGAGAGGTGCATGGCGCTCCAGAAGCACGTAGAGACGGAGTTCTTGAAGACGTTTCGGAAAGGTTGTGATGAACGATCGGCGAAAAGTGTTCGAGACTTCGTAATGCCTTCTTTTAAGATGAGTAGGGGGCAAATTGAGGTAATTGACGATGTAAGCACTTCTGCACCTCAACCCCCTGCTTCTACTCCTATAGCTGCAACTCTTTCGGATCGTGATCTATTAGTTGTACGATTATTGCAACGAATGGAAAAGTTGGAGGGTAAATCTATAGATGTGGCAGACCACTCCGAAATTATTCCAAGTTAAGTACCTCGGGACCACTAATCGAGTAGTCAGGCACTTAATCCGGAATAAGCTGGAGCGCCGTCGGATTTAACCCGATTTAACCACGTACTTTTCTCGATCGAAACAACAGGCACGCCCACACGAAGGAGAGTCCCAGAGATTACAACATTCCACAAATTCAACATACATAAATAGTATCACAAGTTATTACAAACCGAGTTTGGAATTTAAATCAGAGTATCAAGTTCATTGCAGCGGAAATAAAAGGTTCATTGTAGCGGAAAGAAAACTAGCGTCGATACATAGCAACACCATGATGAAGCCTGCCACGGTGCTACTCCTCCCGTTCCTCGGCAGAGGACGGAACCCACTCGATGTGCCATCCAGGGGGAACCTGGGTAGGCCAAGTAAGGGCATCGACTGCCACATCCAACACTGTACCTGTAATAAAAGCCACAAGCAAGGCTGAGTATACTAATACTCAGCAAGGCTTACCCGTCGGGTGAAAACTACATCACCGACATCTCGACATAAGAGGCTTTTGGCTGGTGGGTTTGTTTGCCAAAAGCAACTAAAAGTAGATCCTTGCTTTCATAATTTTAGCAACATATTCTAGTAGATTAACCATTCTAGATTAGCATCCTCTAAGCATACAAGTGGTGTAGTACAATTTAAGTCATCCAACAAATTCATCATTCTCATAGTTTCACTTGTTACTCAATGCAGCCAAGCGGTCAAGCAGTCTCATTAACCGCGAGAAGCGGACAGTTCGAACCGAATTTTGCTACCTGGCCAGGGGAAACCCAACACACACGGATAATGCTTGCTATAAAAGGTACAAGCACTTCCCAACCTTTCCCATCGATCCACAATTCGGAACCGAATCCACTTCCTTAGGATAAAGGTTTACTGCTTCACTCACAGTCTCACGCATATATCCACAAGTGCACGGCAGAGGAAACAAAAGTTTCCAAGGAGAGATGTCTATCGGCCCTAGCTGCTTCAGTCTAGTACCGGGCTTACCGATTCCCATATATCGGCATGCATGTGGTACGTTCAAAAACTTGACACACTCAACCACACGTTTCGACATTAAATCAATTGTCATACACGGACGGGAGATCTACATCTACCATCCCGCCCGTCCATCCTTATGATTCCAACATAAGTAAAGACAAGCAACTCCTATGTCTCGCGAGTGACAGGAAATCACTCGACTTGTAACGGACCTAAAGCAATGCCCTATCGATCCTTTCAAACTAGTGTTGCAAGTCATAGGTACTAGAAATGTGCAGCTAAGGTATTCAATCAACTCCTTGAAACGTAAATGCACAAGCATAGGGAATTCATAGATGCATAAACTTTAAAGGTTAGGTTATGCTCCGGGGCTTGCCTTCTTGCTCTAGCTGGGGGTTAGTCTCCGGGTCGATTGTTCCTTCGCCGGCACCGTTCTCCGGGGTGCCTTCTCCGTCGGCGGGGATGAGATGGTAGAAGCCGTCGGCAACAGCGCCTTCTACATGAGATGCATAACTTAATGTGGCTGCCTATTGATTCCAAAACTAATGCCTTGAAGGCCATATTCACCTAGACATGCTAAAGTACTACTTTCTCCATCACAAAACTAGAGGAGGGGGTGTGGAAAAATTTTTACGCATCTTTGATGGTGATTGTGTAATATATAAAAGAATTTCCATTTATTATTTTGAAGTTAGGGTGCTGTTCTAGAACTTTAGACTTTTCCATGTTTTATTTTAATTAATTATCAAAAAGGTCTATTCTTTTATATAACTCAATTCCACCTTAATTTATTCTCATTTTTGTTTCTCAGTTTCTGTTCATCCTTTTTATCTATAAACTTTATGACAGCTACTGGAGTATAAGAGTTAGGCTCACTCCAAAATTTAACTAAAACTGAGCTACACAGAATTTATTAAAAATAGAACAAACTGCTGCCTAAAGAATCAAGATAAATTCATATAAAATCTAAAATACATCCAAATCAGAAAATTTTCCTACGAGAGCTAGTCATGAGTGCAAGGAGGGCCCTGGCCAAGTGGTGGTTCAAAATAACCCTTGGACAGTGCTCAATAAATTTCTATCCGAAAACACATATCTATTTATTTCCTAGTCTAAACAGAGAAAAAATTAAGGTTTGCATTTTTAACAGATGTGCTAACAAGTTCCTAGGCCTCTGGAGAAAAATGGTGATTTTTAGCTGCATGGATTATTTTTAACAATTTCAGGACTGCAAAAAGACAGGAATCACAAATTAATTCATAACTGGCGCTACATTACATATTTTTAGGTCCCCTTTGGACACAAGGTGTCCAATGTCACTGCAAACAACATATCCAAAGCTCAGCCCTAGCGGAGCTCTGGATTTGAAATGGTTCACAAGTTTCTAAATTTACAATTTGAATTTTAATTCAACAATGGTTCACCAAAAGTATATACATGCTAACATGAGATTGGAGTTTACAATCTCACGAATCCAGGGAGAATTTTTTGCGCATTTTTCTGATTTTTGTACGATTTTTGGTGGATTTTACAAGATCTCAGCAAAATAGATCTAGGGTTAAGAATCTTTTTACGCTGGAGACCCTAGAACTTTTAAAACCTTTCAAACCAGTCCCGGATTTTTGCGCAAAGGACCCTAGAACTATAAAGGGAAACGTGAACAGGTCCACGGCTCGTCGGCGTTGCTACGCCGGCGAAACGACGGCGAGTTGGCTCGGGGAAAGTTGGGGGAAATGGAGAGGAGCTCACCGCGAGTCGGTTGAGGTAGGTCTCGTGGCCGGAGGTGAAGCGGCGTGGCTCGTCGGCATTGAGCGGCGGTGCGGTTGGCTCCGGCGACGTCTCTAGCGGCCTGTGGTGGTCGAGACAATGCGCGGGGGGGCGTGTGAGCTTCACCGGACGATGGTGGAGCTCGTCGTGGGGCTCGACTGAGACGGGGATGGCCAGGGTATGGAGCTCGACGAGGAGGTGGTGTTCGGGGTGGAAATGGCCGAGCGGTGGGGAAAAGCTTCGATTCCCGGCGTGTGCGGCCCGATTCGACCTGGGGAGTGCTTGAGCGGCGAGCTGGGTGAGTGAGCGAGCTTCACGAGCGGGGGATTGGAAAAAGGTGGAGGGATTCGCGGTCGATTTAGGTTCGCGGCGGGGAAGCTCGAGCTTTGCTCAAAGCGTCCCGAGGTTGAAGACGATGGGAGCGAACGCAGGGAGAGGAAAAAGGTGAAGTGCGCGAGCTCGAGGAAGGAATGAGGATGCTCAGGGAAGTGATTGGGCGCGTTAGCGAGCACCGAGCTGCCTCGGAAACGTGCGAACGCGCGCTCGGGCTGTCGAGGTCGCCATTGATGGCGCTGACGGCTCGGGCAGCGGCGCGACCGCGGGTTGGGCGAAGGAGATCGTGGCGTAGCGCTGGGGGATCCTTTGCAGAGCTTCTTGGAGTGTAGCGGGAAGAGAATCGCGGCCTGTGGGATGGCGCTGCGCGGCGCGCGCGGCTGCGGCCAGTGGCCGAGCTCCGGCCATGATGGCGCTCCGCGGCGCGAGGCAAAACGCGCGGTCGCACGCGACATGATGGCTCGGGAAGGAAGGGACAACCGCGTGAGGACAAGCGCCAGCGGACGCCGCGGCTCGGCCGGCTCGGCGCGGCCTCCGCCGCTCGCCGGCCACGTGGCGGCCGAGCTCCGGCCAGGCGCAGAGCGCGCCAGGGCCGAGCTGGCAGCTCCGTGGAGCTCCTTTGCCCCCTTTGAATTTTCTCCAAAAATTTGAACTGAACATGAAAAAGTGTAAAAATAAAAGTTGGAATTTGAGAGGTGGGACACAACTTTATTTTTGGGGTGAACCTGAAATTTCAAATTTTTCAAGCTCAAACAACCCAATTTCAAAAAGGTGTTCAGAACTGTTTTTCGAGTTTTTGAGGGGCTAAAATGCAACATTTTCAAAAGTTCCAAACAGTGACTAGGCCTTATTTGTGATGACAAACAACTTTTAGTTTTGGATATTTTCAAGTTTAGTACAAAATTTTTGAGATTTCAGTTGGGTATCAAACAACCTTTGTTTTTGAACTTAAATTTGAATTTTGATGAATTTTGAATTCCATAATCACTTTTTCCCTTTTTAATCTGTTTCAAAGGTGTTCTCTATATTTTTACATTAGATGTGTCACAGCCTACTCCCCTTAAAAGGAATCTCGTCCCGAGATTCGATTAAACTTAGGAACAAGGTGGGAAAAGTACCTTTGGTTTAAGCAAGGATGTCGGGGAAATTCTTCATGAGATAGTCTTCGGTTTCCCACGTGGCTTCATCTTCGGAGTGATGACTCCACTGAATTTTGTACATTTTAACTCCTTTCCTTCGTGTTTGTCTTTCTTTCTCATCGAGGATTTTAACGGGATGCTCATCATAGGAGAGATCCGGTTCAACCGAGAGTTCCTCTTGTTCAATAACTTCGGTCGGAACACGAAGACACCTCTTGAGTTGGGAAAACGTGGAATACGTCGTGCACGGTTGAGAGCTTCTCGGGAAGCTTCACACGGTAGGCTACCGGTCCACATTGTTGAGTAATTTCATATGGGCCGATGTAGCGAGGTGCAAGTTTTCCCTTTAACCAAATCTTTGCACACCCTTGGTCGGGGAGACCTTGAGATACACGTGATCGCCAACTTCGAATTGAAGTGGCTTCCGCCGTTGATCAAAGTAACTCTTTTGCCGTGACTGGGCGGTTCTCAAATTTTCACGAATGATCCTAACCTTTTCTTCCGCTTCCTTTACAAGGTCAGGGCCATAGGTATACCTCTCACCTGCCTGGGACCAACACAACGGGGTCAGACATCTTCTACCATACAAGGCTTCGAAAGGTGCCATTTTAAGACTCGCTTGGTAACTGTTGTTATAGGAGAATTCGGCCAGAGATAAACATTTCTCCCAATTCTTCCCGTAATGGATAACACAAGCTCGAAGCATATCCTCAAGTATTTGATTTACCCTTTCCGTCTGCCCATCGGTTTGAGGGTGATATGTTGAACTACGGATCAGTTTTGTGCCTAGGGATAGTTGCAATTGTTCCCAAAAGCGTGCTACGAATTGAGTACCACGATCTGAAATTATCGTCTTGAGTACCCCATGTAGACAAACGATCCGTTCCAAATAAATCTCAGCGTACCTCTTAGCGGTATAAATGGTATTGACCGGAATAAAATGTGCGGTCTTGGTAAGGCGGTCCACAATTACCCAAATGGAGTCATGCCCCTGAGGGGTTCTGGGAAGTCCAACAATGAAGTCCATGCTTATATCTTCCCACTTCCATGAGGGAATAGGTAGAGGTTGAAGCGTGCCTGCTACCTTCAAGTGGCTAGCCTTAACCCGCTGACACGTGTCACACTCCGACACATACGTGGCAATTTCTCGCTTCATCCGAGTCCACCAAAAGTTTTGTTTCAAGTCTTGGTACATTTTGGTGCTGCCGGGATGGATAGAAAATTTAGAGAGATGGGCCTCATCCATAATCTTCCTCCGGAGTTTAGTGTTCTTGGGCACCACAATGCGATGTCCAAACCACATCACTCCATGCCCATCTATCCGGAAACATTTTTATTTTTCCTTCACCTTCTCTTTTGCCAGTTTCCTTTTAAGGATTTTACTCTTTGCGTCATTTAATTGGGCTTCGACAATCTGATCGTGCAAGGTTGGTTCAACTGAAATATGGTTGAAGTACCCGTGTGGAACAATCTCTAAGTTGAGCTTTGCCATTTCATGGCACAAGGTGTCAGCGTAGGACTCCACGGAAAGGCAATGACAATGAGCCTTGCGGCTTAGTGCATCCGCAACCACATTAGCCTTGCCGGGGTGATAATGCACACTAAGGTCATAGTCCTTTGCTAACTCCAACCATCTTCGCTGCCTCATATTCAAATGTGCCTGAGTGAAGACATATTTGAGGCTCTTGTGGTCGGTGTATATGTTGCATGGAACACCCATCAGATAGTGTCTCCACATCTTGAGAGCATGAATAACCGCTGCTAACTCAAGATCATGCGTGGGGTAGTTTTGCTCATGAGGCCGAAGTTCTCGAGAAGAATAAGCAATGACTCGGTTCTCTTGCATGAGGACACAGCCAAGTCCGGTGCCTGAAGCATCACAATAGACATCTTAGGGCTTGGTGCAATCGGGTTGAGCTAAAACTGGGGCTGAAGTTAAATGTTTTCTCAAAGTGTGGAAAGCTTCATCACATTTGTCATTCCACTCAAATTTGACTCCCTTCTTTAAGAGTTCGGTCATGGGTTTCGAAATCCGAGAGAAGTCCGGAATAAAACGGCGATAATAACTGGCTAAACCCAGAAAACTCCGAATCTCGTGGACAGAGGTAGGTGGTTGCCAATCCAGCACCTCTTGCACTTTGGTTGGATCCACGGATATACCATCCTTGGAAACCGTGTGACCTAAGAATTTCACACTCTCTAGCCAGAATTCACACTTGGAGAACTTGGCGTAGAGCTGATGGTCTCTCAATCTTTGAAGAACAATGCGAAGTTGCTCGGCGTGCTCTTCCTCATTCTTGGAATATATAAGAATATCGTCAATGAAAACCACCACGGACTTGTCTAGTTCTGACATGAAAACCGAATTCATGAGGTACATGAAGTAGGCTGGGGCATTGGTGAGTCCAAAAGACATGACCAAGAATTCATAAAGTCCGTAACGAGTAGAAAAGGCAGTCTTTGGAATGTCACAAGGTCGGATTTTTATTTGGTGATAGCCAGAGCGAAGATCAATCTTAGAGAACACTCTGGCGCCAGCTAGTTGGTCAAACAGGACATCAATACGGGGGAGTGGGTACTTGTTTTTAATAGTCACCGCATTGAGAGGCCGGTAATCGATACACAACCTCAAAGAATGGTCCTTCTTCTTCACAAATATAGCGGGACATCTCCAAGGTGACACACTAGGACGTATGAAACCCTTGTCTAGCAGTTCTTGGAGTTGAATTTTTAATTCAGCCAATTCATTGGGTGGCATTCTATATGGCCTCTTTGATATAGGTGCCGTGCCAGGTTGGAGTTCAATCACAAATTCAATGTCCCTATCCGGCGGCATCCCAGGTAAGTCATCCGGAAAAACATCGGCATACTCACATACCACCGGAATGTCTTTTAGTTGCGTTTCTACCATTGTATAAGCACAAGCTTTGACACAATTCCTTTGTGGCAGATATAGCACACTAGGGCCATGTGTAGGCGAGTTTATTTCAACAACTCGTTCTGCAACATCCAGCACAACCTTATGTTGGGTCATCCAATTGGCTCCCATAACAATGTCAATCCCTTCCATACCAAGCAGAATTAAATCAGTAGGAAATATTTTACTTCCCAGCCTGATTGGAACTCTTCGGGAGACTTGGTTGGATGCTATTTTACCTCCCGCAGTTGATATCACATATGATGATTTGGTATGGTAAGATTTTAGCCCACATTTTGCATAAAATCTTGTGCTTATAAAACTATGTGTTGCCCCGGAATCAAACAATATCACAGCAGGTTGAGTGTGGATAGGGAAGGTACCAGTCATGTCTGGGCTCCCTCAGGTAGGTCGGCCAAGGTGGTGTAGTTTAGCCTTCCTTGTCAGACCTGCACACGCTGCTGCTGTTTGCCCTTGTTTTGTTGGTTTCCCGGGCGCTGGTTCTGCTGCTTGTTCTGCGGGCAGTCCTTGATAAAGTGATTGTTACTGCCACACTTGAAGCACTGATAGCCGGCTCCAGGGCGAGCTGGCTGTTGTGCGTTCGGCCTTGGCGCCGGTTGCTGCTGCGGCGGTGGAGGGAAACGGGATGCATTAGGCTGTGGTGGCCTAGCAACCCATCCACCTCCCTGAGGTGCCCTGGACTGTCCTTGCGGTGCAACCGGGGGAACCAAGCGGAATCTCTGCGGCTGCGCGCTCGAGGGTCCAGCGGGAGCTTTCCTCTTCTTCTCCGCCTTGTGCACCACGTTAGCGTCTTCGTGGGCGATGGCGAGGTTGACAAGATCGCCATATGTGGCAGCACGGGTGGTAGCCAATTGAGCTTTCAACTTGGTATTGAGGCCACGTCGGAACCTCTCCAACTTTTTCTCGTCAGAATCGGCGTGATGACCCGCGTACGGGCACAGACCATTGAAGGCTTGGGCGTATTGGAGCACCGTGCGGGTACCCTGGGTCAGAGCCAGAAATTCATTCAACTTCCGCTCTACCAAGCCGGTAGGAATATGGTGAGCCTTGAACGCAGTCTTGAACTCGTCCCACTCAATTACGTGTCCTTCCTGCTGCAGGGCCAAGTAATTCTCCCACCATAGGAGAGCCGTACCGCTGAGCTGTTGCGCCACGAACACTACCTTGCGGTTGGAAGTGCAAGGCGTGGCCAAGATGGTGAACTTAGATTCGATGGCTCGAATCCACGTATCGGCCTCCAGAGGCTCATCGGCTCTTGAGAATATCGGCGGGTGGGTAGCCAGAAAATCCTCATACCGGGCCACTTGAGGCTGAGGGGCCCGTTGACCTCCCTGCTGTAGCATCTGCTGTTGCATCATTTGTTGCTGATGCTGCAGGTTCCGTAGGATCTCCGTTTGCGTAGCATACAATTGCTGCCACGTCGGAGGTTGCTGCGGTGGCGGAGATGGTGGCGGCTGTTGCTGCGGGTGATTGCCATCAGCAGTAGGTACTTGTATTAGCCATATTTCATAAGCTTGCATAATGATGACAAGATAGAACGTGACAATATAATGAAGTTTACTGCTTAAGAATGACATATCAATAAGCAGTTCGGAAGAAAATCATATCTCCCAGCAGGAAGCAAGTCAAATGCTCCATTTCGGTCAGTAGCTCGAAAATTTCATGCTCTACAACTTTCATGTTTGGCTCAGAATCAAATTCGGGCTGGAACTAAGCCGAAAAATTCAATCTTTAGCTCTCTGCGTTTGCTGTTTTACAGCAGGCCGAGCTGTACTATTTTGGTTGCCATTTTTATTTCGCTTAACCAATAGGGTTGAAATTTGGTGAACATTTCGTTTGACAAATTCCAAACAACTTTGTAGTTCACATCACAGCCCAAAAATGAATGGAAAACCCATCAATAATTAAAACAAAGTTAGCTGCAGAATGTTTTCCACACAGCCATTACAACCTTCATCAAGTTTTGGATCACAACCACACCATTAAATTACATTGTCTCAAAAGATTAAAGGGGAGCTCAACTCCATCTAGCCTATTACAACATGAAGCCAAAATTTAGGCTAAGCGGAGGAGTAATCTTGCTACTACCACTTCTAGAAGTCATCTAGGTTGTTAGCGGTAGCCTCGCTGCCCATAGGTGATGGTGGAGCTGGAAGGGGTGGCATGTCATCCTCGGTATCCATGTCGGAATCGGGGGCCTCTCCTTCCCCATGCTCTCCCTCCTGCTCAAGAAGGTGCTGAGCATCATGTGCGGCTAACATGGCATTGGCATGCTCCAAAGTACCGTGCACTTCCTCAAGTTCTTCTCTTGTTTGGGCTAGCTCATTTTGGACATTGTTGTGCGCGACGTGGAGATCATTCAATTGCCTCTCCAAATCAGCAATCATGGCGTCTCTGGTGCTCACCTCAATGGACAATGAGGTCCTCTCGACCCCAATGTCACGGGCACGGACGGACATGTCCATGGCAAGGTTGAGCATCTCGCTCTGTGACCGTCCTAAAAGTGCCTGCAAGCGGTGGTAAGCTCGGATCCACCTCATCATAAGTGCAGCTGCAGCGACGGTGTGACATCTCTGATGTCAAAAGAATTAAATAGTGCAATTAAAATCAATGCAACAGGGAATGATGGGTTGAAATTCAAAAATCCATCAAAAATTCAATTTTAATTCAAAAACAAGGGTTGTTTGGTACCCAACTGAAAACTCGAGATTTTTGTACTAAACTTGAAAATCTCCAAAAATAAAAGTTGTTTGTCATCACAAATAAACCCTAGTCACTGTTGGGAACTTTTGAAAATTTTGCAGTCTAGTCCCTCAAAAACTCGAATTACCGTTCTGGGCACCTTTTTGTTTTTGGGTTGTTTGAGCTTGAAAAATTTGGAATTTCAGGTTAACCCCAAATAGAAAGTTGTGTCCCATCTTCCAAACTCCAACTTTTATTTTTACACTTTTCCAAGTTCAGTTCGAATTTTTGGAGAAAATTCGAATTTGAAAACGGAGCTCCACGGGCAAGCTACAGTGCCCCTGGCGCGCCCTGCGCTGGCCGGAGCTCGGCCGCCACGTGGCTGGCGAGCGGCGCAGGCGGCGCCGAGCTGGCCGAGCCGCGGCGGACGCTCGCGCTTGTCGCCTAGCTCTTGTCTCGCCCCGAGCCGTCACTTCGCCGTCGTCGAGCCGCTCCGCCTCGCGCCGCGCGAACGCCATCATGCGGTCGGAGCGCCGCCGTGGCCGCGCGCGTCGCGCTGAGCAGCTCCGCAGGCCGCGATTCTCCTCCACTCCGCGCCAAATGCACTGTTGATGATCCCCCGACGTCACTCGAGGATCCCCTCGCCCGGTCGAGTCGCTCGCGCGCTGCCCGAGCTCGCTCCGCATTCATGGCGGCCTGCTCGCGCCGCGCCGCGCGCTCGCACGCTCCCGAGGCAACACAGTGCCTCCCTTGCGTGCCCAAGCACTCCACCGCGCACTCACACCCCTCCTCTCACTCGCTCACTTCGCCATTTCCACTTCCCCGCGCTCGCTCGGTCGTCTTCTTCCTCGCGCCGCGCGAACCGAGCCGAGCTTCTCCGAGAAATTCCCCGTCTACACTCCCCCATTTCCAAATTCGTCCCGCACGAAGCTAGCCCCCTACCTCAGCTCCAAAACCCCCCACTTTCCCCAAGCTATTGTCACTTCTCCGGCGAGAATTCGAGATTTCCCCCAAATCGCGATTTTCGGCCGCCGGAGCACCCGCACGTCGAGACCCTACTCCGAGCCGTCCCCGAGGTCAACCGAGCACGCCATTAGCTTCCTCGAGCTCCACTGGTGCTCTAGGACCCGTCAAACCTCGACGAACGCCCCCGACCTCACCGGCGTAGAAGCCGCGGCGGCCGCGGCGCCACTACCTCGTAACCGGCAAAACTCCGACCATCCCCGGCCTCCAAACCGTCCCCAACCGACTCGTGGTGAGCCCAGGATGCTTTTCCCCCACTTCCCCGAGTCTAGTTCGCCGCCGTTTGGCCGGCGCAACTCCGGCGAGAGCCGAGGGCATAACTTCATCGTCTTCGTTTGTCTAGGGGCCTCTGTGCAAAAGTCCAGGGACTTGTTCGTGAAGTTTTGAAAGTTCTAGGGTTCCCTGCGGGAAAAGATTCTTAAATCTAGAATTGTTTTTCCCGAATCTTGTAAAATCCATTAAAAATCGTACAAAAATCAGAAAAATGCACAAAAATACTCCCTGGATTCGTGAGAGTCTAAACTACAATCTCTTTTAGACATGTGTATGCTTTTGATGAACTGTTTTTGAAATAAAATTCAAACTGTAGAAATTGAAAGTTGTGCACCATTTCAAATCCATAGCTCCGCTAGGGTTGATCCTTGGATATGTTGTGTGTAGTGACTTTGGACAGCTTGTGTCCAAAGGGAACCAAAAAATATGAACTGTAGCTCCAGTTATGAATTAAAATGTGATTTCTGTCTTTTTGCAGTGCAGAAATCATTAAAAATAATCTGTGCAGTCAAAAATCACCATTTTGCTCCAGAGGACTAAAAACTTGTTAGCACACCTGCTAAAAATGAAAAACTTAATTTTTGCTCTGTGTAGGCTAGCAAATAAATTAATATGTGTTTTTGGATAGAAAATTTTTGAGGACTGTCCAAGGGTTATTTTGAGCCACCACTTGGCCAGAACCCTCCTCATGCTTATGACTAGCTTTGGTAGGAAAATCTCCTGAAATGGATGAATTTTCAATTTTATATGAATTTATTTCACTTAAGCAGATAGCTGTTTAATATATTTTTAATAAATTATGTGTAGCTCAAAATTAGCTAAATTTTGGAGTGAGCTTAGCTCTTATACTCCGGTAGCTGTCATAAAGTTTATAGGTAAAAATGTTGAGCACAAATGGAGAAACAAAAATAGGAAAGAATCTAGGTGGAAAAAATTGATTTATATAAAAGAATAACCTTTTTGGTTAATTAGTTAGAATAAAATGGATGGACTCTGAAATTTCAGAACGGCACCCTAAATTGTGAAGTAGTAAATAGAACTCTTTTATATATGTACACAATCACCATCGAAGTCAAATAAAACTTTTCCCACATCTCTACCCTGTTTTTGTGAAGAGAATAGTAATGCTTAAGCATGTCTAGGTGCATATGGTCTTCAAAGGCCTTCGTCACAGAATCTTTAGGCAGCCGCCTTAAGTTATGCATCTCATGTAGAAGGCGCCATCCCGGACGGCAACTACCACCTCATTCCCGCAGACGAGAAAGAAGTCCCGGAGGAAGGTGCCGGTGCAAGAGCGACCAACCCGGAGGCTAACCCCCAGCTTGAGCAAGAAGGCAAGCCCCGGAGCATGACCTGACTTTTAAAATTTTGCATCTATGAATTTCCCTATGCTTGTGCATTTACGTTCAAGGAGTTGTTTGAATACCTTAGCTGCACATTTTCCTAGTACCTATGACTTGCAACACTAGTATGAAAGGATCGATAGGGCATTGCTTTAGGTCCGTTACAAGTCGAGTGATTTCCTGTCACTCGCGAGACATAGGAATTGCTTGTCTTTACTTATGTTGGAATCATAAGGATTGACGGGCGGGATGATAGATGTAGACCTCCCGTCCGTCTATGATAATTGATTTAAGGTCGAAATGTGTAGTTGAGTGTGTCAAGTTTTTGAACGTACCACATGCATGCCGGTATATGGGAGCCGGTAAGCCCGGTACCAGATTGAAGCAGCTAGGGCCGATAGCCATCTCTCCTTGGAAACTTTGTTTTCCCCTGCCGTACACTTGTGGATATATGCGTGAGACTGTGAGTGAAGCAGTAAACCTTTATCCTAAGGAAATGGACCCGGTTCCGAATTGTGGATCGATGGGAAAGGTTGGGAAACGCTTGTACCTTTTATAGCAAGCATAGTATCCGTGTATGTTGGGTTTTCCCTGGCCAGGTAGCAGAAATTCGGTTCGAACTGTCCGCTTCTCGCGGTTAATGAGACTGCTTGACCGCCTTGCTACATTGAGTAACAAGTGAAATTATGAGATACATGAACTTGTTGTCTGAATTAAATTGTATTGCACCACTTGTATGCTTAGAGAGGATGCTAATCTAGAATGGTCAAATTTACTAGAATATGATGCTAAAATTGAAAGCAAGGACTTACTTTAGTTGCTTTTGGCAAACAAACCCACCAGCCAAAAGCCTCTCATTGTCTAGATGTCGGTGATGTAGTTTTCACCCGACGGGTAAGCCTTGCTGAGTATTAGTATACTCAGCCTTGCTTGTGGCAATGATTTACAGGTACACCTTTGGATGTCGATGCCTTGACTTGGCCTACCCAGGTTCCACCTGGCTGGCACATCGAATGGGTTCCGTCCTCTGCCGAGGATCGGGAGGAGTAGCATCGTGACAGGCTTCAGCACGGTGTTATTTGTATCGTCGTTAGATTCTTCCGCTGCAATGAACTTTAATTTCCGCTGCAAGACTTTTATTCTCTGATTTAAATTTGAACTTGGTTTGTAATAACTGTGATACCTATTTGTGTAAGTTAATTTGTGGAATGTTGTAATCTCTGGAACTCACCTTCGTGTGGGCGTGCTGTTGTTTCGATCGAGAAAAGTACGTGGTTTTATCGGGTTTAATCCGACGGCGCTCCAGCTTATTCCGGATTAAGTGCCTGACTAAATGACTAGTGGTCCCATGGTACTTAATTTGGAATAATTTCGGAGTGGTCCGCCACAGACGGGATTCTCCGCCATCCTCAAAGGGGAGCTAAGATAGCGCCTCATCCAATGGGGATCATCCGGCTGGGTCGGTGGGAACAACCCAAGCAACTGGTGCTCCACCAAATTCAATTTTGATCTCACTGTCCCCAGAAATTTCCAGCAGACAGGGGGTTACCATTTTTAGCATAACTCCAGGTCTACTGAACCATTTTTGTTGAAATTTCTACAGCATATACTTCATAATATTTATGACAACTTTCATGTTGAACACTGTTTCATTTGATAACGTTTTCAGTTTCGAATTAAGGGTGCAAACAGACTGGTCTCAGCAGGATTTTTGGGGTTGTGATTTGAATTTCTTTGACGGCGGTTCGATTTGGCCAGGTGTTAAAATTCAATATTAATTCAGTGAGATGCAATGCATGAGCGGCCTATTCGTTCTCACCAACACACATGCCAATAACTTTTGGCTTACGAAGTTAGTGCCGGTGGCTAGGCAATATTCGTCTCTCCCTATATTATCTAGCCGACTTTTCTAACCGTTTCAACATACGGATTCGCGGTTAGGGTACCTGCAGAAAATTCCATTCCAGAGCATGTATAATCAACCTTTCGTGCCAGCACTCACGAAAGCATCTCCATTCATTACCACCCGCTATAGAGGTGGCACCCGAATGTTTAACATTGAACGGGCAATGTTCATATGTCACCAAGGCAACATATTGACAGTTTCATACGCTATTTCATGAGCGTATTGACTTTGTGCCTGCATCATATTTGCATATGATGCCGTGGTACGCTACAGCAATCGCCGTACCTTGCGCCCACCATCACTATTCTAATTTCATACGCCGTGATGGCGTATTGACTATGTGCCGCCACTATATTTTTATATAGTGCCGTGGTACGTTACAGCAATCGCCGTACCTTGCGCCCACCATCGCTATTCTAATTTCATACGCCGTGATGGCGTATTGACTATGTGCCGCCACTATATTTTCATATAGTGCCGTGGTACGTTACAGCAATCGCCGTACCTTGTGCCCACCATTGCGTAAAGTAAATGACAGAGTGAAATGTGCTGGAAGTCAGTATAATATACTATGTGCCACCTATCATATCGTGATCCCTTAACCCACATAGGCTTCACGCTCTAGGTAACATCCTTAACGGTCCTAATAATAACCTTCCTTCGCAAAGCGCGTCGGAAGCACGAATTGGCATGTTTTATTCGAAAATGTTTATTAAAGGTTTGTTGCTCTCTCCGGTGCGCTGCTTCGGCTCTGATGCCAGCTGTGGCGGACCACTCCGAAATTATTCCAAGTTAAGTACCTCGGGACCACTAATCAAGTAGTCAGGCACTTAATCCGGAATAAACTGGAGCGCCATCGGATTAAACCCAATTAACCACGTTCTTTTCTCGATCGAAACAACAGCACGCCCACACGAAGGTGAGTTCCAGAGATTACAACATTCCACAAATTGAACATACATAAAGGGGTAGCATAGAGTTATTACAAACCAAGTTCAAATTTAAATCAGAGTATAAAAGTCTTGCAGCGGAAATAAAAGTTCATTGCAGCGGAAGAAATCTAACGACGATACAAATAACACCGTGCTGAAGCCTGCCACGATGCTACTCCTCCCGATCCTCGGCAGGGGACGGAACCCATTCGATGTGCCAGCCAGGGGGAACCTGGGTAGGCCAAGTCAAAGCATCGACGGCCACATCCAACATGGTACCTGTAAATCAATGCCACAAGCAAGGCTGAGTATACTAATACTCAGCAAGGCTTACCCGTCGGGTGAAATCTACATCACCGACATCTAGACAATGAGAGGCTTTTGGCTGGTGGGTTTGTTTGCCAAAAAACGACTAAAAGTAGGTCCTTGCTTTCAAATTTTAGCATCATATTCTAGTAATTTAACCATTCTAGATTAGCATCCTCTCTAAGCATACAAGTGGTGCAATACAATTTAATTCATAGAACAAGTTTATAAATCTCATAATTCCACTTGTTACTCAATGTAGCAAGGCGGTCAAGCAGTCTCATTAACCGCGAGAAGCGGACAGTTCGAACCGAATTTCTGCTACCTGGCCAGGGGAAACCCAACATACACGGATATTATGCTTGCTATAAAAGGTACAAGCGTTTCCCAACCTTTCCCATCGATCCACAATTCGGAACCGGGTCCATTTCCTTAGGATAAAGGTTTACTGCTTCACTCACAGTCTCACGCATATAACCACAAGTGTACGGCAGGGGAAAACAAAGTTTCCAAGGAGATATGGCTATCGGCCCTAGCTGCTTCAATCTGGTACCGGGCTTACCGACTCCCATATATCGGCATGCATGTGGTACGTTCAAAAACTTGACACACTCAACCACACATTTCGACCTTAATCAATTATCTTACACGGACGGGAGTTCTACATCTATCATCCCGCCCGTCAATCCTTATGATTCCAACATAAGTAAAGACAAGCAATTCCTATATCTCGCGAGTGACAGGAAATCACTCGACTTGTAACGGACCTAAAGCAATGCCCTATCGATCCTTTCATACTAGTGTTGCAAGTCATAGGTACTAGGAAATGTGCAGCTAAGGTATTCAATCAACTCCTTGAAACGTAAATGCACAAGCATAGGAAATTCATAGATGCGTAAATTTTAAAAGTTAGGTCATGCTCCGGGGCTTGCCTTCTTGCTCAAGCTGGGGGTTAGCCTCCGGGCTGGTTGATCCTGCACCGTGCTCCGGGATCCCTTCCTCGTCAGCGGGGATGAGGTGGTAGTTGCCGTCCGGGATAGCGCCTTCTACATGAGATGCATAGTTTATGGTGGCTGCCTATTGATTCTAAGATTAAGGCCTTGAAGGCCATATTCACCTAGACATGCTTAAGCACTACTATTTTCTTCACAAAAATAGAGTAGAGGTGTGGGAAAAGTTTTATTTGACTTCGATGGTGATTGTGTACATATATAAAAGAATTCTATTTATTACTTCACAATTTAGGGTGCTGTTCTGGAATTTCAGATTCCATTTATTTTATTCTAACTAATTAACAAAAAGGTTTATTCTTTTATATAAATCCGATTCCACCTAGTTTGCTCCTTATTTTTGTTTCTCCAATTCTGTTCATCATTTTTATCTATAAACTTTATGACAGCTACTGGAGTATAAGAGCTAAGCTCACTCCAAAATTTAGCTAAATCTGAGCTACACATATTTTATTAAAAATATATCAATCAGCTGTCTGCAGAAATGAAATAAATTCATATAAAATCGAAAATTCCTCCAATTTAGGAGATCTTCCTACCAAAGCTAGTCATAAGCATGAGGAGGGCTCTGGCCAAGTGATGGCTCAAAATAACCCTTGGACAGTCCTCAATAAATTTCTATCCAAAAACTCATATTTATTTATTTGCTAGTCTAAACAGAGTGAAAATTAAGTTTTTCATTTTTAGCAGGTGTGCTAACAAGTTTTTAGTCCTCTGGAGCAAAATGGCGATTTTTCACTGCACAGATTATTTTTACTGATTTCTGTACTGCAAAAAGACAGGAAACACATTTTAATTCATAACCGAAGCTACACTGCATATTTTTAGGTCCCCTTTGGACACAAGCTGTCCAAAGTCACTACAAACAACATATCCAAAGATCAACCCTAGCGGAGCTCTGGATTTGAAATGGTGCACAAGTTTCAATTTCCACAGTTTGAATTTTAATTCAAAAACGGTTCATCAAAATTATATACATGCTTAAAGGAGATTGGAGTTTACAATCTCACGAATCCAGGTAGTATTTTTGTGCATTTTTCTGATTTTTGTACGATTTTTAATGGATTTTACAAGATTCGGGAAAATTAGATCTAGGTTTAAGAATCTTTTTATGCCGGGAACCCTAGAACTTTCAAAACCTTTCAAACTAGTCCCTGGTTTTTGCGCAGAGGCCCCTAGAAAAACGAAGACGATGAAGAAAGGCCCTCGGGTCGTCGGCGTTATTACGCCGGCCAAACGACTGCGAGCTAGGGTCGGGAAAGTGGGGGAATCGCACTAGGGCTCACCACGACTTGATTGGTGACGGTTGGGAGGCCGGGGAAGCTCGGAGTTTCGCCGGCGACGATGCAGTGGCGGCGCGGCCGCCGCGGCTTCTACGCCGGTGAGGTCGGGGGCGTTCGTCGAGGTTTGAAGGGTCCTAGAGCACCAGTGGAGCTCGAGGAAGCTAATGGCGTGCTTGGTTGACCTCGGGGACGGCTCGGAGTAGGGTCTCAACATGGGGGTGCTCCGGCGGCCGAAAATCGCGATTTGGGGGAAATCGTGATTTCTCGCCGGAGAAGCGATAATAGCTCGGGGGAAGTGGGGGGATTTGGAGCTAGGGTAGAGGTCTAGCTTCGTGCTCAACGAATTTGGGAATGGGGGAGTGTGGAAGATGAATTTTGCCTCGGAGCTCGGCTCGGTTCGCGTGGCGCGAGGAAGAAGATGACCGAGCGAGCGCGGGGAAGTGAAAATGGCCAAGTGAGCGAGTGAGTGGAGTGTGCGAATGGCTCGGTGGAGTGCTTGGGCACGCGAGGGAGGCACTGTGCTGCCTCGGGAGCGTGCGAGCACACGGCGCGGCGCGAGCAGGCCGCCATGAATGCTGCGCGAGCTCGGGCAGCGCGCGAGCGACTCGGCCGGGCAAGGAGATCCTTGAGTGACGTCGGGGGATCCTCTACAGTGCTCTTGGAGCGTAGAGGGACGGTATCGCGGCCTGCAGAGCGACTCAGCGCGATGCGCGCGCGCGCGGCCACGGCGGCGCTCCGACCGCATGATGGCGCTCGCGCGGTGCGAGGCGAAGCGGCTTGACGACGGCGACGCGACGGCACAGGAGGGGCTGGACAAGTGCTAGGCGACAAGCGCCAGCGTCCGCCGCGGCTCAGCCAGCTCGGCGCCGCCTGCGCCGCTCGCCGGCCACGTGGCGGCCGAGCTCCGGCCTGCGCAGGGGCGCGCCAGGGCACTGTTGGCGCCCCGTGGAGCTGCGTTTTCAAATTCGAATTTTCTCCAAAAATTTGAACTGAACTTGAAAAAGTGTGAAAATAAAAGTTGGAGTTTGGGAGATGGGACACAACTTTCTTTTTGGGAAGAACCTGAAATTCTAAGTTTTTCGAGCTCAAACAACCCAAAAACAAAAAGGTGCCCAGATCGGAATTTCGAGTTTTTGAGGGACTAAACTGCAAAATTTTCAAAAGTGCCAAACAGTGACTAGGGTTTATTTGTGATGAAAAACAACTTTTATTTTTGGAGATTTTCAAGTTTAGTACAAAAATCTCGAGTTTTCAGTTGGGTGTCAAACAACCCTTGTTTTTGCATTTAAATTCGGATTTTTGAAGGATTTTTGAATTTCAACCCATAATTCCCTTTTTGCATAGGTTTTAGGTGCACTTTTAATCAAGTTGACATCAGAGATGTCACACGGTGGATGGCGATGTACCACCAAACGCACACGAGATCGGGTCACACCTCGGTCTCGGATGAGGGTTCTCTCATATTGTGGCGGGGTAGGGTAATCGAGCGCCTGCAAAACTGACCACAGAATGCTGGGGAAACCTTCCCATCCCAGGCAGTCTGAAAAGGAAATACGTTGGGGTAGCTGGCCAAGTCAGCGTGAGTGTCCATTCTGAACCAAAAAGAAAAGGCAAGGGTGAGAACCGGTTAGCGCCAAAGAAAATAAAACAGATTCTGGACAGTGTAGTAAAAATTATAAAATCCGACATCTACAAGCTCAAAAATTCCCAAATTTGGCCAGGACATTGTTTCAGTAATTCCAAACAAGTTTCATGTTGGAGGTTTAAGCAGAAACTATCGTTAAGATGATGTAAAAATTCAATTTTTTTCTCACTGTTCCCAGAAATTTCCAGCAGACAGGGGGTTACCATTTTAAGCATAACTCTAGTTCTACTGAACCATTTTCGTTGAACTTTCTACAGCATAAACTAGATAACATTTATTACAACTTTCATGTTGAACACTTGTTCGTTTGGCAACGTTTTCAGGTTCGAATTAAAGGTGCAAACAGATTGGTTTCGGCAGAGTTTCGGTTGTGATTCAAATTTTGACGGCGGTTCGATTGGTCACGTATTAAGGTCCAATAATATTTCAGTGAAATGCAATGCATGAGCGGCCTATTCGTTCTCACCAACACACATGCCAATAAACTTTTGGCCTACGAAGTTAGTGCCGGTGGCTAGGCAATATCCGTCTCTCCCTATATTATCTAGCCGATCTTTTCTAACCGTTCAACATACGGAATCGTGGTCAGTGTACCTGCAGAAAATTCCATTTCAGAGCATGTATAATCAACCTTTCGTGCCAGCACTCACGAAAGCGTCTCCATTCATTACCACCCACTATAGAGGTGGCACCCGAACGTTTAACATTGAACGGGCAATTTTCATATGTCACCAAGGCAACATATTGACAATTTCATACGCTTATGAAATAGCGTATTGACTTTGTGCCGCCATCATATTTGCATATGATGCCGTGGTACGCTACAGCAATCGCCGTACCTTGCGCCCACCATACTATTCTAGTTTCATACACCATCACAGCGTATTGACTATGTGCCGCCACTATATTTTCATATAGTGCCGTGGTACGTTACAGCAATCGCCGTACCTTGCGCCCACCATTGCGTAAAGTAAATGATAGAATGAAATGTGTTGGGAGTCAGTATAGTATATTATTTGCCACCTATCATATCGTGATCCCTTAACCCACATAGGCTTCACGCTCTAGGTAACATCCTTAGCGGACCTAAGAATAACCTTCCATCGCAAAGCGCGGCGGAAGTACGAGTTGGCAAATTTTATTTCAAAATGTTTATTTAAGGTTTGTTGCTCTCTCCGGTGCGCTGTTTCGGCTCTGATGCCAGCTGTGGCGGACCACTCCGAAATTATTCCAAGTTAAGTACCCCGGGACCACTAATCGAGTAGTCAGGCACTTAATCCGGAATAAGCTGGAGCGCCATCGGATTTAACCCGATTTAACCACGTACTTTTCTCGATCGAAACAACAGGCACGCCCACACGAAGGAGAGTCCCAGAGATTACAACATTCCACAAATTCAACATACATAAATAGTATCACAAGTTATTACAAACCGAGTTTGGAATTTAAATCAGAGTATCAAGTTCATTGCAGCGGAAATAAAAGGTTCATTGCAGCGGAAAGAAAACTAGCGTCGATACATAGCAACACCATGATGAAGCCTGCCACAGTGCTACTCCTCCCGTTCCTCGGCAGAGGACGGAACCCACTCGATGTGCCATCCAGGGGGAACCTGGGTAGGCCAAGTAAGGGCATCGACTGCCACATCAACCACTGTACCTGTAATAAAAGCCACAAGCAAGGCTGAGTATACTAATACTCAGCAAGGCTTACCCGTCGGGTGAAAACTACATCACCGACATCTAGACATGAGAGGCTTTTGGCGGGTGGGTTTGTTTGCCAAGAAGCAACTAAGAGTAGATCCTTGTTTTCATGTTTTAGCATCATATTCTAGTAGATTTAACTATTCTAGATTAGCATCTTCTCTAAGCATACAAGTGGTTCAATACAATTTAATTCATACAACAAGTCCATCAATCTCATAGTTCCACTTGTTACTCAATGCAGCAAGGCGGTCAAGCAGTCTCATTAATCGCGAGAAGCGGATAGTTTGAACCGAATTTTTGCTACCTGGCCAGGGGAAATCCAACACACACGGATAATGCTTGCTATAAAAGGTACAAGCACTTCCCAACCTTTCCCATCGATCCACAATTCGGAACCGAATCCACTTCCTTTGGATAAAGGTTTACTGCTTCACTCACAGTCTCACGCATATATCCACAAGTGTACGGCAGGGGAAACAAAAGTTTCCAAGGAGAGATGGCTATCGGCCCTAGCTGCTTCAGTCTGGTACCGGGCTTACCGATTCCCATATATCGGCATGCATGTGGTACGTTCAAAAACTTGACACACTCAACCACACGTTTCGACCTTAAATCAATTGTCATACACGGACGGGAGATCTACATCTACCATCCCGCCCGTCCATCCTTATGATTCCAACATAAGTAAAGACAAGCAACTCCTATGTCTCGCGAGTGACAGGAAATCACTCGACTTGTAACGGACCTAAAGCAATGCCCTATCGATCCTTTCATACTAGTGTTGCAAGTCATAGGTACTAGAAATGTGCAGCTAAGGTATTCAATCAACTCCTTGAAACGTAAATGCACAAGCATAGGGAATTCATAGATGCATAAACTTTAAAGGTTAGGTTATGCTCCGGGGCTTGCCTTCTTGCTCTAGCTGGGGGTTAGCCTCCGGGTCGATTGTTCCTTCGCCGGCACCGTTCTCCGGGGTGCCTTCTCCGTCGGCGGGGATGAGATGGTAGAAGCCGTCGGCAACAGCGCCTTCTACATGAGATGCATAACTTAAAGTGGCTGCCTATTGATTCCAAAACTAATGCCTTGAAGGCCATATTCACCTAGACATGCTAAAGTACTACTTTCTCCTTCACACAATTAGAGGAGGGGGTGTGGAAAAATTTTTACGCATCTTTGATGGTGATTGTGTACATATATAAAAGAATTTCCATTTATTATTTTGAAGTTAGGGTGTTGTTCTAGAACTTTAGACTTTTCCATGTTTTATTTTAATTCATTATAAAAAAGGTCTATTCTTTTATATAACTCAATTCCACCTTAATTACTTCTCATTTTTGTTTCTCAGTTTTTGTTCATCCTTTTTATCTATAAACTTTATGACAGCTACTGGAGTATAAGAGTTAGGCTCACTCCAAAATTTAACTAAAACTGAGCTACACAGAATTTATTACAAATAGAACAAACTGCTGCCTAAAGAATAAAGATAAATTCATATAAAATCGAAAATACATCCAAATCAGGAAATTTTCCTACCAGAGCTAGTCATGAGTGCAAGGAGGGCTCTGGCCAAGTGGTGGTTCAAAATAACCCTTGGACAGTCCTCAATAAATTTCTATCCGAAAACAGATATCTATTTATTTGCTAGTCTAAACAGAGCAAAAATTAAGGTTTGCATTTTTAACAGATGTGCTAAGAAGTTCCTAGGCCTCTGGAGAAAAATGGTGATTTTTTAGCTGCATGGATTATTTTTAACAATTTCAGGACTGCAAAAAGACAGGAATCACAAATTAATTCATAACTGGAGCTACATTACATATTTTTAGGTCCCCTTTGGACACAAGGTGTCCAAAGTCACTGCAAACAACATATCCAAAGCTCAGCCCTAGCGGAGCTCTGGATTTGAAATGGTGCACAAGTTTCTAAATTCACAATTTGAATTTTAACTAAAAAATGGTTCACCAAAAGTATATACATGCTAACATGAGATTGGAGTTTACAATCTCACGAATCCAGGGAGTATTTGTGCACATTTTTCTGATTTTTGTATGATTTTTGGTGGATTTTACAAGATCTCAGCAAAATAGATCTAGGGTTAAGAATCTTTTTACGCTGGAGACCCTAGAACTTTTAAAACCTTTCAAACCAGTCCTGGATTTTTGCGCAGAGGACCCTAGAACTATAAAGGGAAACGCGAACAGGTCCACGGCTCGTCGGCGTTGCTACGCCGGCGAAACGACGGCGAGTTGGCTCGGGGAAAGTTGGGGGAAATGGAGAGGAGCTCACCGCGAGTCGGTTGAGGTAGGTCTCGTGGCCGAAGGTGAAGCGGCGTGGCTCGTCGGCGTTGAGCGGCGGCGCGGTTGGCTCCGGCGACGTCGCTAGCGGCCTGTGGTGGTCGAGACGATGCGCGGAGGGGCGTGTGAGCTTCATCAGACGATGGTGGAGCTCATCGTGGGGCTCGACTGAGACGGGGATGGCCGGGGTATGGAGCTCGACGAGGAGGTGGTGTTCGGGGTGGAAATGGCCGAGCGGTGGGGAAAAGCTTCGATTCCCGGCGTGTGCGGCCCGATTCGACCTGGGGAGTGCTCGAGCGGCGAGCTGGGTGAGTGAGCGAGCTTCACGAGCGTGGGATTGGAAAAAGGTGGAGGGATTCGCGGTCGATTTGGGTTCGCGGTGGGGAAGCTCGAGCTTTGCTCAAAGCGTCCCGAGGTTGAAGACGATGGGAGCGAACGCGGGGAGAGGAAAAAGGTGAAGTGCGCGAGCTCGGGGAAGGAATGAGGATGCTCAGGGAAGTGTTTGGGCGCGTTAGCGAGCACCGAGATACCTCGGAAACGTGCGCACGCGCGCTCGGGCTGTCGAGGTCGCCATTGATGGCGCTGACGGCTCGGGCAGCGGCGCGACCGCGGGTTGGGCGAAGGAGATCGTGGCGTAGCGCTGGGGGATCCTTTGCAGAGCTTCTTGGAGCGTAGCGGGAAGGGAATCGCGGCCTGTGGGACGGCGCTGCGCGTCGCGCGGCTGCGGCCAGTGGCCGAGCTCCGGCCATGATGGCGCTCCGCGGCGCGAGGCAAAACGCGTGGTCGCACGCGACGTGATGGCTCGGGAAGGAAGGGACAACCGCGTGAGGACAAGCGCCAGCGGACGCTGTGGCTCGGCCGGCTCAGCGCGGCCTCCGCCGCTCGCCGGCCACGTGGCGGCCGAGCTCCGGCCAGGCGCAGAGCGTGCCAGGGCCGAGCTAGCAGCTCCGTGGAGCTCCTTTGCCCCCTTTGAATTTTCTCCAAAAATTTGAACTAAACATGAAAAAGTGTAAAAATAAAAGTTGGAATTTGAGAGGTGGGACACAACTTTCTTTTTGGGGTGAACCTGAAATTTCAAATTTTTCATGCTCAAACAACCCAATTTCAAAAAGGTGTTCAGAACTATTTTTCGAGTTTTTGAGGGGCTAAAATGCAAAATTTTTAAAAGTTACAAACAGTGACTAGGCCTTATTTGTGATGACAAACAACTTTTATTTTTGGAGATTTTCAAGTTTAGTACAAAATGTTTGACATTTCAGTTGGGTATCAAACAACCTTTGTTTTTGAACTTAAATTTGAATTTTGATGAATTTTGAATTCCATAACCACTTTTTCCCTTTTTAATCTGTTTCAAAGGTGTTTTCTATATTTTTACATCAGAGATGTCACAATAGATACTTGCGAATTACCTAAGCACAATATTTTCTATGGTATGCCACCGAATTACTTCGCTGGACAGACCCCACCACCACCCAATATGTCCAGACCGAACACGGTCAATGCAATTGGGTCGGCAGCGGTTGGGTCTGCAGCCGGTCAGACCGCCGCAGGCGGTCAGACCGTGTGTTCTGGTGGTCAGCCAAACTTGACCAATGCTATGGTGTTCGTACCGGAGCTACCTTTGCCACGGTCTATTGTTCCAAACTCGTCCTCCGTTGGCCGTGCTGGTCCAGTAGCTACAGCGGGTGCTACTTATTCCACAACTATGCATACTGCAAATTCGGGTGGAATTCCCGATGATGTTTTTAATGCACATAGAGATATGCGAACAGGAAATCACCTCGCTTAAATTATATGAATTCTATGCAACCTTCGGCCCAACAAGACCCCCAATGGGCCGAATTTACTAGATTCAGAGATGAATTGTCTGATGTGATGAGAAATAAGCTAGGTGTTGATTTCGGTAATACTAGAGTTTATCAAAAACCTTATCATTCTAGCTTTGATAATGCTTCTTTTCCCAATGGGTGGCGCTTGCCTGATTTTGTAAAGTTTAGTGGAGATGATGAGCAGACCACTTGGGAACATATTAGTCAGTATGTAGCTCAACTAGGGGAGGCTGGAAACTATGAGGCATTTAGAGTACGTTTGTTGTCATTATCACTTACTGGTACTGCTTTTGCTTGGTTTTCTTCTTTAGCCCCTGGATCTATTATGAGTTGGAATCAACTAGAGCGTAAATTTCATGATCATTTTTATAGTGGCAATCATGAGATGAAATTGGCAGATTTAGCATCGGTTAGACAGGGTCGGGATGAAACTGTCTCTCAATTTATGAGAAGGTTTAAAGCCATTAAAAACCGTTGCTTTAATTTGTCTATTTCTGAGGTTGATCTTGCTGGCTTATGCTTTAGAGGTTTGAAATCTTCTATTAGAGAGAAGATTGACAATTGTGATTATTATTCGGTCGTACAAGTGCATATTAGAGCTGAAGTAGCTGAAGACCGAATGAATAAAGAAAAAGAAAGTTTTAAGACACGTCGGTCTAATGTCCATATAGTTGATTGTGAATCCGATGATTCGACCGACGATGATAATGATGTTTATTTAGCAGAATTTGTATGGCCTGCTAATAAGAAAACTGTGTCATGCTCATCTCTTAAGCCGATTCATAAGAATCGGAAAGAAGACATAAAATTTACTTTCGATGTATCCAAATGTGATTGTATATTTGATGAATTGCATAAATTTGGTTACATCAAGATTTCTCATGTTTTACCACCTACGGAAGAATTGAGGAAGCGTGCTTATTGTAAGTTTCATAATTCTTTTTCGCATGCTACTAATGATTGTAATGTCTTCCGTCGGCAGGTTCAATCGGCTATTAATGAGAGCCATTTGAAGTTTCATGAGATGCAAGTTGATGAGACTCCTTTTCCGGTCAACACCATGGAGTTGCAGCAGCCCAAGGTCTTGGTTCGGCCGCATCAAGCCGAATCTACTAAAGGGAATAATGTGGTGATTGGAGAGGAAAGACCGTCTTCAAAAGAGTCGGTTAGAGAAGTGACTTTTGAGAAGACGGCTGATGGTAAAGAGTCGTTCAAGGTTACTATGAGATCCTCTGGACAAGCGGGGCAAGGATCGGTCACTATTCCTGGACCGTGGGTGCCCGGGGCTGGTCTGCTACAGGCGGTCAGACCGGCTGCGCCAGGCGGTCAGACCGCCTGTCCCCATGGACGCCCGAAGATGCTGATTCCGAAGCGTCCAGAAGTTGGTAATTGGAAGATGAACGTGGCAAAGGAGCAGGGTGTTCAGAAGACCAAAGTCACGTTTGATATGCTTTATGACAAGTACACCAAACAAAAGGCCGTTCCAAGCGATCGGCCGTTTAAAAAAAAGGTTGAGATCGCCGATTCAGAACGAGAGGGTTCCTCCGCCTCCTCGTATGAAGTTGGATCCGGTGTGGGACGACAATGGAGTGATGTGGGTACCATATCATTCAAATGTGCAGCCTTCGTTTCATCCTGGCTGGGAAGGTCCAAGAAGACGTGTGCAGGACAGGATTATTTATCCCATGAGAGACCGATTGGCTTTCGGTCAATCTGGTCAAGAGCGGCCACAGGCGGTGAGACCGCCTGTAACAGGCGGTCAGACCGCCCGTCAGGGTCAGCCGCCAAGAGTTCCTCCAAGGCAAGTTTATTGACCTAAGAGGAAGGAGGAGGTGCAGAGCATGGATGTGGACTCAGAGAGGACTACTGAGTTCGACATTATTCAAGTTGGGACCATGGATGTTCCCATTGAGAAAAGTCTGGCTATATAGCCGACTTCCAGTGAAAATACGGTGGAAGATCAGGGGGCCAGTACTAGCAAGGCTCAACAGCACTTTCTTCCAAGGTGGTGTCCTGAAGGGTTGATCGCACGCAGAAGAGAAAGCTTCAGAGGTTCCGTTTTCGGGAAAGACAAGAGAAAAAGTTGGAGAAGCAGAGAGATGAAGTCTTCAAGCAAGTCAAACCCATGATTCCGCAGAAGAAGGAGTGGAAGCCGAAGGAAGACCAACAGGCGGTCAAACCGGCTGCACAGGCGGTCCAGACCGCCTGTCACTCAGGACCGGCGGCCCAGGCGGTCAGACCGCCTGTACAGGCGGTCAGACCGGGTGACGCAGAAGCGCCCAGTGTTTCTTCTTCTAGTTCTTCGGCTCGTGATGGCAAGTCAACATCGGTTCCCACTGCTGAGGACGATGAAGAGCTTGTTAATTACAATTCTTCTCCGGAGCGCATGAAGGTTGATGTGAATGTGCTTCATATGTCTATGAATGGGGACTTGCTTTCGGAGGAGGAGGTTGCTCATCTTGATTTTGGTCCCAAGGAAGCTATATTCCAGAAGCCTAAAGCTGAGGACAATCACTTGAAGGCTTTATATCTGAAGGGACATATCAATGGGAAGCCAATCTCGCGGATGTTGGTCGATGGAGGGTCTATTGTGAAATTGATGCCCTATTCTTTATTCAAGAAGCTTGGTGGTTCAGATTCAGAGTTGATCAAGACCAACATGACCATCAACGGCATTGGAGGAGGAGAGCCTATTGGTGCCAAGGGGGTGACTTCTATGGAGCTTACTATTGGGAGCAAGACCTTGGCTACTGCTTTCTTTGTCGCTGAGACTCAAGGTAACTATAGTTTGATCTTGGGTCGTGATTGGATTCATGCAAACCAATGCATTCCTTCTACTTTGCATCAATGTTTGATTCAATGGGTAGATGATGATGTAGAGGCTGTGCATGGTGATACTTCTGCTTGTGTTGCTTTAGCTGATAGCTCTTTGGTTGGCATTCATGATGATGTTAGATGTTTGTCAGGCTTAGATCTTTCTGAATTTGAGTTTATCAGCTGTACTAAGAATGACTTTGTTCCTGTTGTCATAAAGCCGATACACAATTGGCTGAATCATCTCGTATGATTTAATTGATAATCGAGAGTGGTTGCAGCAGAGACTTGATCACTATCGGGCGCATCAGAACGATATGTGTGAAGCCATTGAAGATTTTGATGATATAAGCAAGCTAGGATGTGGTTTTACGTTGGCCGATCCTCTTGAGGAGGTAGACATTGGTGATGGTTCTATACCCAGGCCGACGTTTGTAAATAAGAATTTAGATCCTGCTTTTACATCTGAATTAGTAAGGTTATTAAAGGAGTATGTAAATTGCTTTGCTTGGAATTATCATGAAATGCCTGGTTTGAGCCGAGAGCTTGTTGAGCATCGGTTGCCTATCAAGTCTGGCTTTAGGCCTTATAAACAACCAACTAGGCGTTTTAATCCTGAAATTTATGACCGAGTTAAAGAGGAAATAAATCGGTTATTAGAAGCAAAGTTTATTAGACCTTGTCGATATGCTGAATGGATTTCTAATATTGTACCCGTGGAGAAGAAAGGAACGGGTAAGATTAGAGTGTGTATTGATTTTAGAAATCTTAATCGTGCTACTCCTAAAGATGAATATCCTATGCCAATAGCCGATATGCTTATCGATGTTGCGTCTGGACATAGAATGATTAGCTTTCTTGATGGTAATACTGGTTACAATCAAATATTCATGGCCGAAGAGGATATATCCAAAACGGCTTTCGTATTTCCAGGCTTTGTTGGTTTGTTTGAGTGGATTGTTATGACTTTTGGTTTGAAGAATGTCGGTGCTACTTATCAAAGGGTGATGAATTTGATCTTCCATGATTTGCTTGGTATTATCTTGGAAGTTTATATTGATGATATTGTTGTCAAATCGGCTGGAAGTGTTTCTCATTTGGCCGATTTGAGACTTGCATTGGAAAGAATATGTCGGTATGGTTTGAAGATGAATCCACTCAAGTGTGCTTTTGGTGTGTCGGCCAGTAAGTTTTTGGGCTTTATAGTTCATGACCGTGGCATAGAAATTGATCCAAAGAAGGCCGACACTATTGGCAAGTTGCAGGCGTCTAGTTCTAAGAAAGAGTTGCGGAAATTCTTGGGCAAGGTGAATTACTTGAGAAGATTTATTTGCAATTTGTCGGGAAAGGTGAATGCTTTTACTCATTTGCTTTGGTTGAAAGATGATGCTGAATTTACTTGGGGGCCAAAACAGCAACAGGCGTTTGAAGAAATCAAGCATTATTTATCTTCGCCTCCGGTTCTTCGGGCACCTAGGAGAGGGGTTCCTTTTAAATTATATATTGCGGCCGAAGAAAGTATTATTGGGGCTGTTTTGATCCAAGAGACCGAAGGGAAGGAATATATTATTTCATATGCAAGTAGAAGATTATTGGATGCCGAAACAAGGTATACTTTTATTGAAAAGTTATGCTTATCATTATATAGTGCTTGTACAAAGTTGAGGCATTATTTGTTATTAAATACTTGCATAGTTGCTAGTCAAGCCGACATAATTAAATACATGTTGCATAGACCTATATTAAGTGGTAGAATTGACAAATGGGCTTATGCTTTAATTGAATATGATTTAGTCTTTGAGTCATTGAAATCTATGAAGGGACAAATCGTTGCCGAATTTATTGTTGAACATAGGATTAGTGAACATCTTGATTTAAATGTTGGCTATATTACTTTTACTCCATGGAAATTGCATTTTGATGGATCGGTTTGCAAGGTGGTTGTGGAGTTGGTGTTATTCTTATTTCACCAAACGGTGTTGTTTTTGAGGCTCTTAACCGATTAGATCATAAGTGCACTAATAATCAAACCGAATATGAAGCTTTATTATTCGGGTTGGAGATGTTATATGACATCGGAGTAAAACATGTAGAAGCATATGGTGATTCTCTTTTGGTAGTTCAGCAAGTATCTAAAGTTTGTCAATGCTTAGATGGATTTTTGAATGCTTATCTTGATAAGCGTTTAGATAATATATCTTGCTTTGATGAATTTTTCATTTATCATGTACCAAGAGAAGAGAATCCTAGAGCTAATTCGTTGGCACAGCAAGCATCAGGCTATAATGTTCAGAAAAGAAATTTTCATGAAAAGAGGCCGATGTTTCGTGAAGCCGACGTTTCTGCTCTGGAACATGCGGTTCGACTGCCTGTTACAGCCGGTCTAACCACTAGTACATGCGGTCTGACCGCCTGCACCTCTGAAAAGACCGATTCGGCTGTTAATGATTTTCAATCTATTGTGGCCGATGCTGGTGATTGGAGGGAGCCTTTGGTGAAGTATTTGCAGGATACTAGCAGGTCAGTGGATCGAAAAGTCCGACGATGGGCTTTCAAGTTTACTTTGATTGATGGTGAACTATATCGTCGGACCATGGATGGATTGCTTTTGAAATGTTTAGATCCTGATCAAGCTAGATTGGCTATGGCAGAGGTTCATGAAGGAATTTGTGGTACACATCAATCGGCTCGAATGATGAAGTGCCTCCTTAGACGGGCTTGTTTTTATTGGCCTACGATGATAGCCGATTGTTTTCGTTACTACAAAGGACGTGAAGAGTGTCAAAAATTTGGGGATATTCAGATTGCACCTGCTGTATTGATGCATCCAATCATTAAGCCATGGCCTTTTAGATGGTGGGGTTTAGATTTTGTTGATAATATTCATCCTCCTTCATCCAGAGGTCATTGTTTTGTGATTGTGGCTACTGATTATTTTACCAAGTGGACTGAAGCAATTCCCCTCAAGAACATGACACATAGAGAGGTGATTGAGTTTATTACTGAGCATATTATTCATAGATTTGGGATTCCTCAAACATTGACGACAGATCAAGGAACATCGTTTATTTCTAAGGAGGTACGTGAGTTTGTTGGATCCTATGGTATTAAATTGCTCAATTCATCTCCGTATTATGCTCAAGCCAATGGTCAAGCCGAGTCTAGTAACAAGATTTTGATCAAGCTCATAAAGAAGAAGATTGAAGATCATCCTAAGCGGTGGCACGAGGTATTATCTAAAGCATTATGGGCGCATCGTATTTCTAGACATGGTGCTACTAAGGTTACTCCATTTGAGCTCATCTATGGTCAAGAGGCCATTTTGCCCGTTGAGGTAAATCTGGCTGCTTATAGACTGGCTAAGCAGAATGATCTTGATGCTAGTACATATTGTGCTTTGATGATGGATAATATTGATGATGTGATGGACAAGCATTTGGAGGCTTTAGAGGAGATTGAAAAGACAATAGAAGAGTGGCTCGAGCATATAACAAGAAGGTAAAACTCAAATCCTTTGAAGTTGGTGATTTGGTTTGGAAGACTATTTTGCCTATAGGAACAAAGAGTAACAAATTTGGTAAATGGTCACCGAATTGGGAAGGACCATATCGTATTGTGAAGGTTTGTTCTGGGAATTCCTATGTGGTAGAGACTTTACAAGGATTTCAGTTGCCAAGAGCGCTCAATGGGAAGTATCTGAAGAAATATCATCCAAGTGTTTGGCAACATACTTGAAAGGATGTGGCCGATATGTGATATCGTCCTTAGGAAAAAAATGGCCGACATTAGAGGGTCGCCCTTAGTCTGAGTAAATGTTTTGTGGTAAACAAAGTTTTACCAAAAAACAGGGGGGCATATGTTGACGACCAAAAGTGGCTTAAAGCTGATCAGGCTGGGACAGCCGGTCTAGACCGCCTGTACACGCGGTTAGACCGGCTGGCTCTGTAGTCGATCTGGCAATTGTGCCAGGTGGTCTAACCGCCTGTCACAGGAGGTCTGACCGCCTGTCCCCGAGTCCGGGTAGAATTAGGTTTTTTCACGTTTTTAGATCTGTACAAGGACTTCCTTGCGGGGCAAGACCTCCCAACCCTATAAATATAAAGGGCCGTGGCCGATTGAGGACCTCTACCCAATCAAACATATCATTATCTTACTTCTTTATCTCCAAACCCTAGCTTTTCCAACCCCTTTGCTTTCCTTCTTCGTCTCCGTGACGTTTTAGGACGTTCTAAGTGGCCTTGCCGACCTTAGAACAACCCTAGGTTCGCAGCCTCCGACGGGGTCCCTCCCGAGGATGTGATCGTAGGCTTTCACGGCGCCTCTGCTACAGGCGGTCTGACCGCCCCCTACAGGCGGTCTGACCAGCTGCGTCTAGGAGCTCCGACGAGGAGAATTCGACGACCGCGCGATCTAGCGCTTTTCGTGTGTTGACCAGAAGTGCGTCAACAGCTTCCACAAGATCATGACAACCATTGGAGGCGGTGTATTGGTCGCTAAGGCACAGCCCAGGAAGGATGTAGTCGGGCCATGAACATCATCACCAAATTTCCAATCGAGTTATCTATTGCTCTCATCGAAAGATCTGGACCCAACCCCTATCGGGTTCCCATCAGTTCCGGTGTCCCCAGTGCAACCGGATCTGGGGGCTCCGCTCCAACCCGTGTTGCGTCTCTCTCGCTACGTCTACCACAATGGCATCTAGAACCATGTCTGCTGATCTCCTTGAGGACCACCCCAAGTGGGAAGAGCTGGTTCCACTCCTCGGCCTGCCCCAGTGTCGTGGAGACAGGCACCAAGCATAGCGACATCGTCCATGCTCACAACCTCACCTGGGACCACGTCCACGGCGAGCATCATCGGAAGCTTCTTCACGACTGCAAGACCTACGATGCCGAGGGGGAGGATGATGACACCATCTCCTTCATATCTAACAACAACGAGGATGATGTTGATGATGTCGGGCATGGCTACGAGTGATTATAGTGCTTGCTGTCATTGGTTTCATTTGTCGGTGTGGTTCTAGACTATGCTTAATTGTGTTTACTTATGTGCACTCTCACCTGAAGAACAATGTTCCTGTTCATTGTATATCCAAAGTTACTTTGTTAATGATTGGTGCTCTTTAGCTACACACTTTTAGTGCCAGTTAGATGGAGTTTTGGACTAATTCATATACTAACCCACCACTTGGCACTTGAAATAACCCCGTTTTCGCATGTGTTATGTTTTTAGCATATTGTGTTTTTGCAGGACATTGGCCCAATTTGGAGCATTTACATCTAAAGCCCAAAGCCAACTACAACCCCGAAGGAATCACGCCCAATGGAGGAAGCCCAACTGATCTACTAATATACCATGTAGGCTTTCATAGCCCAACTCATGGTCCTAAGTGTCCACATTTGATAAGCCTTGGGCTTGGGAGACTTAAGCATGAAGGAATTGAGGATTTGGAAAGTTCTCCATGAGATCGAGTCAAACACAAAGACGTTTGCGCAGCCTAGGATAGCATGATGATTCGGTGCAGATTAGAAGATATAAACGACCCTAAATGACAAAGAAAGACTACAAAACAGGGGAGTTTGGGTGTCGGCGATTTATGCTGACGAGATTCTCGAGGGGATGCCCCGAGAGAAGGGTTTGAGAAGTCGTCGAGAATCTAGAATCGAAGGTGAAAAGAGACGATTTAGACAGGTTCAGGCCGATGTATGCGTAATACCCTACGTCATGTTTGGTGTATCTTGTATTGATCTGGTGTAATGCAATGCCCGACGGCGTTGCTCCATATAATGCCTGACGGCGTTGTTCGATGTTCTAATCTAGGGACCCCTGCCCTCCTTTATATATCCTAGGAGGCAAGGTTACATGGTAAGTCTCCTAGTCGGTTACAACTGAGGAGTCCTAGTAGGACACGGTGTCCTAGTAGGAGTCTAGCTTAGGAAACCCGAGGTTTCTATACCCGTCAAGCCCCCGAGCGCTTCATTGCCTGAAGTACAACCTTGTTGTGAGTCTTGGAGAATGCCGAGTTGTTTTGAAGTCATCCGAGTTCTCTCAGCTTGGTTGTACGAAGACTTTGAGGTGCTCAAAAACTTCTTAGAGAATCTTATTGGTGTGCACCAGTTAGGTGCACCCAATTGGGTAGCCCCCGAGCCTCGTTTTTAATTCGAGGGTCTTCAATGAAGAATATGAGTTTTTTGAACCCAGACGTAGCCTTCGAGATTCGGTATTAACAGAAAAATTCTGAAGAATCTTTGACGATATACCCGCAGCCCCTGAGCCTTGATCCGATTTAATAAATCGAATTAAGGATGTGGACTCTAGGTTTTGAAGAAGATTTGAAGTAACATTGTTGAAGCGAAGATGTCCGAGTACTTTGCTGAAAAAAGTACTCGGCTAGCATCATGATCCGAGTTCTTTATTGGAAAAAAAAACTCGGCTGGTGTCATGATCCGAGTTCTTTGTTGACAAAAGAACTCGACTGGCGTCGTGGTCCGAGTTCTTTGTTGAAAAAAGAACCCGGCTTGCATCAGCCCCCGAGCACGAAAGTGCGTGGAACTGCGATGGTGCGCCGAAGCTTGATCTGAAAAATAAAAATATTATGTAGCAAATGTTGAAGAATATTTAAAAAACTGAAAATTATTCAGTCTTGTCTACGAATCGACAAGATATTGCGCATTGCACAAAGATGAAATCGACGAGCGCGTAGATCCCGCATGAAGAAGTCGACGAGAGCGCAAATTGCATGAATTATCTCAATATGTGATTGTTTTTGTGTCTGTATCTTTTCAAGATCGTAGGTTCAAGTAGTTAGTCCCGCTAGCCGTGCCGCCCACGATACTATGGTCAATAACAGATTGGCTTGGAAAAAAAGCACGGTTTGCATCGTCAGACAAAAACTCTCGATACACTCAACTTTAGAGATCAAACAGAACACACTAAACAAGTCGGCGAAAGCGCAAAACGCACATGAAGAAATCGACGAAAGCATGGATCGTACGTGAAGATATCCGCTTGTAGATGCAAGATAAAAAATAAGAAAAATAATTAAAACATGTGACTTAGCTCGATTTGTGGACGATTTGTCGATCAAGTCGACTAGTCCAAGCTCTTGATTGAAAAAGAACCCGTCTAGTCATCGCGGAGTCAGCCCCTGAGCATGAAAGCCCACAGAACTGCGCTGACACGCCGAGCAGCCTAAAGAATTATTTGATTCAAAATCGATGATGATGAAGCCCACGGCCCGCTCCTGAGTTGTTTTGGGACGAGCCAAGTTCATCGGCGATGAAGCGATGCAGCAGAAAGTCGACGTAGTCATGCTTGCGTATTTGCTGGTAGCTTCATTGGTGTAGACGTAGCTTGGATGGTAACCAGCTTGGGTTGGACGATACTGCACGTTCCTTCTCTCCGACTTGCTGCACCTTTTTTACTTTCCAAAATCGATACAGTAATAATCCGTATCAACCTTGGAATTGTGGTCGTACTCTGACTTGTACTCAGAACTCTGATCGGATCAGGTCTAGCTCAGACTCAACATGGTGCCGATCAGCTGTAGAATCACCGCAGAAGCTTCGCCGATCAGGTGATCGTTAGCGCCATGCCTTCTGCAGCGCGATGGAGAAAAACCGTCTTGATCTTCAAGGTGGAACTAGGAGCCGAAGATGAACGTCACGCCTTCAGCAGACGCGACCATGATGTTGAAGTTGGTAGATCCTTCGTCAGCAGTGGATTTCCGACGAAAATCCCACGAACGGCGCCAAAGTGTCGGCGAGTTATGCTGACGAAGTTCTTGAGGGGATGCCCCGAGAGAAGGGTTTGAGGAGAAGTCATCAAGAATCTAGAATCGAAGGTGACAAGAGACGATTTAGACCGCAATATGCGTAATACCCTACGTCCTGTTTGGTGTATCTAGTATTGATCTGATGTGATGCAATGCCTGACGGTGTTGCTCGATACAATGCCTGACGGTGTTGTTCGATGGTCTAATCTAGGGACCCCTGCCCTCCTTTATATATCCGAGGGGGCAATGTTACATGGTAAGTCTCCTAGTCAGTTACAACTGAGGAGTCCTAGTAGGACAAGATGTCCTAGTAGGAGTCTAGCTTAGGGAACCTGGGGTTTCTATACCCATCATTGGGTTAGGCTGATTTTATGAAAATCTTGTTTGCTCGACTCCTATGCAAGGATCTCGTGGAAGGCAAGGGACATCACGCCCCAAGACTCCGCTAGGGTATAAATATAACCCCTAGGTGCTCCAAGGGAGGGAGATCACCTATCCACCACAAGAACTCGACAAAATCCAAAGAGCAACACCCGTTATACTGGCAGGGAAACAGGCGCACAGACCACACCAGATTCTAGCACCTAGGAGTTGTCCTTGAAGTTGTCAATCCTAGCCACCATGACCTCCATGCGTGGTTGTGTCATTGTCGAGTTCATGACCTAGTTGGAGTCGTCGATAGTATGTACTCGGTGGTGAACCCCCCTTTAGGTACGTTTTGTTTGTAACACCACCTGAAAGCATTTCTATGTCGGGTTGTACATATGCATATTGATATGTGTTGACGACCCTTAGACACGTCAATTGTGAACCGCAAGCATATGGATCGCCTGTAGCTTTTCCCTTAGAGTATTCCTTCCATGATTTCTATCTAATCTAACGGGTATATCCTAACATGAAACATTGATTGCATATAAAGAGTAAACCTTAATAAGATGTGAGAGAAGTCCAAAGATTGATCACATCCGTGAACATCAGTTGTCGGCGGGTGGCACACGGGGTACCTCACGCCAGCGAGTGTCGATCACAGAATACGCATGTCTCGGTGGAGAATGGTTCAAGAGACGCAAGACAAAGGATTTATACTGGTTCGGGAGTGATCCCTACGTCTAGTGCAACGAGCTCCTGATCGTATTGCTCTCTTAGCGGCGGGATACAACGAAGGCCGGTTCAAGCCTTGTGTGTGTGAAGTGTGCGTGTAGGGGACTTAGTGCTCTAGAGATCGAGAGAATGAATCCTCCCTCTCGCAGGGACGCCCTCCCCTTTTATAGCTCAAATGGGGAGGATAACTTTACAACGTTATTTTACCTATCTACCCCCGTAGGCCGGATGCCCCCAGCGGTTGTGCGCTGTCGGCCTAGTGCGTCTTGGCAACCCCTTCCTTGATCACCGCGTGTCCTCCACCATCCCACCAGCAGCTTCACGGCAGCTTCCTTCTTGGCTACTAGCGCAGCAGCACGCATACAGCTACCTTTTCCCTTGCACAGGGCTGCAGATCAGCTTTTGCAGATGGCAGGCGAGCAGGTGATGTCGGATGTCGGTCGGGAGAAAGCGTAAGCCGCACGCCTTCTTCCTCGCAAGTCAGATTTGACTTGGGGAGGGTCTTCGAGACTTCCTCCCCTTTTCCACTGTGCGTGTTTATCAACGGTCAGGACCCCTCGAGGGGGTCTGCCCCTTCGACCCGGGGGTCGGGGGTCGGGCGAGACGGACGCGCCCGACCCCTTCAACCCACGGGTCGTCGGGAGCGGACCAAGGTCGGGCAAAGTAGAGGCTTATATCCGCATGCTTCCCGGAATCCTTGGTGGCTCGGGCAAGACGGAACCTTCCGACCAGTTGTCGCTAGCGTTGCCAGGGTCTTCCTCCGTTAACGCGCCGTTCGCAGGCGCCCTGACAGTGGGCCCCCTAATCCATGACCCCCACAGTAGCCCTCGACCTTGCAAAGGAGTCAAGGACTCGTGTGCAAGGTCATGCCCTTTCCTTCAGGGGAGTTGGATTCCATAGGGAGGCCCTTCTTTCTCTCCATTTTCTCGCAAACTCCTGGCGATCTCCGAAATTCCAGGAGTGTGACCTGGGCAACGCCCCGATGGCGAGGCCCAGTATCCAACACGTCACGGGGGTCAGGACCCTCTTCGCGAGGCGTCAACCCAAGCCCAGCTGTGCGTGGCCAAGAACGGACAGATCGTGGAGATCTAGCTGGGCCCACGAATCGTGGCGGCCTGACCAGCTGTTGACGGGAACCGACCCGCCATCGAGTACGACGCGATGTGGTGGTCAGGCTTCGGACTTGACCCCGCGTTCGTGGTGGGCCCGACGAGGCATGCGGGCATGGTGGGCAGTTAATGCCCTATTCCGCCGTCTCGTGCCACGCGCGCACGTCGGGCGCACCTTAAGCTGTTGGATCTGATCCGAGGGCGGAGAGCGCTCGGTCGTGCGACTCCTCGGTGCGGCCGCCTGCCACCCCGCCGTCCCTATATATTCGAGGACGCCGGCGTAACAGGGCACGCTTTTCGCTTCCCATCGCACAACCTTCATCTTCTTGCTCCCGTTCGTCCTTCGATCTAATCTTCAATCCTCATCCTCCCAAGTGCACCACCATCGAGATGGCCGCAAGGGGTTCTTCTTCCTCAGTGCAGCTCCGCCCATGGGCGTGGTTGACCGCGACCGTAACCACCCTCGAGTCGCTCGTGTCTCGAGGGCTTCTCTGCCCGCGCACCGTGCAGGAGGAGTGGATCTCGCCACACCCCTCCCACAAGACCCCGTCGCCGCCGGCAGGGTATGTGGTGAGCTTCATGGCGTACCACATCCGTGGTTTCGCCGTGCCGGCTCACCGCTTCGTCCGTGAGGTGCTTCACCACTTTGGGGTGGAGCTCCACTCCCTCGCCCCGAACGGGGTCCAGCAGCTGGCCAACTTCGTGGCCCTGTGCGAGGGCTATCTGGGTATCGACCCAGATTTCAACCTTTTCCTCCTCTTCTTCAAGGCGGCGCTCGTCCGCGTGCACGGCGTCCTGGCTCCGTGGGGGTACTGCTCGCTGCAGGCGACGCAGTCCCGCGTGGACATGTTCCCGCGCTCCGAGCTGCGGGGTTCCAACAAGGATTGGAACAAGGGCTGGTTCTACCTCAAGAACCACGCGGAGGCCGCCCTTCCTCCATTCGTCCCCACAAGCTCGCCGCCGGCCAAGGAGCCGGCACACTGGTAGTACGGTCCCAAGGCCGCTGCCTGCAAGAAGCTGGCGGAGCATGTCGAATGCCTCGCCAAGCTCCGGTCGTGCGGCCTCACCGGCATTGGCATCGCGGAAGCCTTCCACCGACGCTGCGTTACTCTGCTCATGGCCCGACCCCTACGCCTCTTCGAGATGCTCCCCACGACCACCGAGGCGGAGCTCCGCGCCAGCCTTGTGTCGCACGTCATCCCCTCGGAGGATGAGATACGGGCGCGGCTGGCGGAGCTCGTCGACTCCCAGCGGCCCCCTCCATGTTGATCCCCACCCCGGGTCAACCACCGATGCCCCCGGGGCCTAGGGCTGTGGACCTCGTAAGTCGCTTTTTCCCACCATATCTCGCTTTTTGTCTTAGTCTTTTTTTGTTCTCTTTTTCGTGGGTCAACGTGTCGTCCTTGACTTGCAGTCCCACGAGGCCCCTGGGGGTCTTCGCGCCTCGAGGGGGGTCGTACCGGAGGAGGTGTTCTCCCGTGAGGCGGCTCGGCAGAGGAACCGGGAGGCCGGGGAGGCCGCCCGGAAGCGCAAGAGGGAGGAGACCAAGAAGCGCCTCAACCGCGAAGAGCGGAGGCGCGAGAGGGAGCGCAAGGAGCACCGGGGGGAGGAGGTCGGGTCGGACCTGGCCTCTTCGTGCGACCGTGGTTGACCACATCGCGGTGGACCCCCCGCGCAGGGCAAGTAGCGGTCCACACCCATCGACGTGGACGAGCTTCCCTCCCCTCCTCCAGGTGCCCCACCGGCGGGGCATCCCGCGCGCGATCAACCTCCTCCTCCAAGCCGGTGCGGCTGACGGTCCGCCGCCCCGGGACGTCGAGCAGGTTCGTTTATTTTACCTTGCTTGTCGTGTCTTCCTTTCGTGGCCCATATCGTTAGGGTCTCTTAGTAATCTCGTCGTGTTTGCAGCCGGATCGGCCAGGACTCGAGCCCTGGCTCTGCCCTGGTGAAGCGTCTCCGTCATGACGCTCCACCTGCGGTCGCCCCTGACTCCTCGGAGCCAAGGGTGGCCGCCGAGGCTCGGTGCGCTGACCCAAGCCCGGCCATAGCCGAGGGGCCGGCACTACCCCCTGCCCTCGGGGACTCCTTGTCCGCTCCGATGAGCGTGGAGTCCACGCAGGTGGTCGCTGCTCCATCTCCGCCTGCCCCTTCTCCCCCGGCCAGAGCGGGGGTCACATACGTGCTGGCCATCGAGGGCGTGATGGTGGATGTCCCTGGGAGGTGCCCTCTGCTCCACTGGCCACGCCGACCACCTCCGAGCCCCTCTCGGTGAACCCGAGAGAGGGCATGGAGGTGAGCCGGTGGTCAGTGGAGGACCTCTTCGGCGAGGCGGAGGCGCAGGCGCGCTCCGAGGCAGGGCCTCCTGTGGCGTCGTCGGCGTTGTCGCTAGTGTCAGTCCTAGCACCACCGCCCACTGCCGCGCCACCGGGGGCCTCGGGATCAGGTGGCGACCAGGGGGTCGCCTTGCCTGTCCAAGGCGAGCCTGCGGTTGATGCCGAGCACATCGTGCAGATCGACGCGGGGCTGGAGAGCCTTCAACAGATGGGCACCTTCCCTGCGACGCTCCTGCAGATGGCCCTGACGCTCTACACCATGGTGATCCTGTCGAGCCGGGTACGCGATCTACTCCTTCTCTTCGTCTTTGTTTTGCTATATGATTGCTTTCTAGGTCTGACTTCGTCGCGGCCCTAACTGGGCTCTTTGGTTGTTTTAATCGATGTTGTTGTCGCTCTCCCGGGCCTGGAGTATCGAGCAGGAGTCGATCAACCAGGCACGCCGGGCGTGGAACGTCGCCACCGCGTCGAGGGACGCCGAGGCCAGCGCGCGCGACGAGGCTGCGGGCAGCGCCCGTCGCATCTCGGAGCTTGAGCGCGAGCTGGCCTCCCAGGCCACGGTGCACCAGGAGGAGCTCACCGCGCTGCGCTCCGAGCTGGGCAGCCTCCGCACTGACGCCTCCGTCATCCGCAGCAGTTCGTACCACTTCTTAACCGCTTGTCTCTTCGAATACTTGAACTGGCTCGATGATGATCTTTTGTGCCGTCCTTCTAGCGTTCCAAGCCCAGCTCGACACCCTTCGGGAGGAGAGGGCTGCGGCGGTCTAGGCGTGCACCGACGCCCAGAAGGAGCACGACGAGGCGGTGAACGCCCAGGAGGACGCCGAGGGGGCATGCGCTGAGCTCAGCTAGCTCGTCGCCAACCTTCGCTCCGAGGTGTAGACCGCCACCGGGCGGGCTGAGTCCTTAGAGACTGCCCTGTCCACAGCGCACAAGTCCTTGGAGAAGAAGGACTCGGAGATCGAAGGTACGTTTTCCATCTCCTTCCCTTACTCAACTTCCGTTATCGCATGCTTGCTTGTGGTCTAAATGTGATCTCGTTCCACTGCAGCGCTCATGTCTTGTGTGGCCGATGGGATCACCCATCGCAACACGCTGCTATCGCGACGCGGCGGGGGCGGTCCTGACGAGGCTTGGGTTCCCTCTGTCTGAGGACATCGAGCGGCTCCCGGAGGACCTCCACCGCACGGCGTGGCCCTCGAGATGCTGGACGCCCTTGAGGTGCCACTTAGCGGCGAACCCGCGCGTCTCCCGGCGGAGCTCGACCTCGTCCCGGCGCAGGTCGGAGCTCTCTCCAAGCATCTCTGGTGCGTGGCATCCAGGAGGCCTTCACGTTGGTGTGCTCCCACTACGACGGGATCCGCTTCGGCAGGATGGCCGCCGGCTTCCCCAACGAGTTCACCTCGGAGGCCCTGGACGCCATGGCCGAGGAACTCCGGGCTCCTGCAGAGCAGTTCGCCAACGGCCTGGCGCCTACGACGGACGCGGACGGCAACCCGGTGGACGGCACCGACCCCGACCAGGCTCTTTAGAAACATACCTTTTAGTTCTACTGCAACTGTTGTGCCCTCGCGTAGAGGGTCTTAAACTTTAAACTTCGAGGGGGTTCCGCATCGACGGGACTTCCGTAATACTTGTAATAATTAGCTTACTTTTCTTCTTCTTCGTAGTCTTTTTGTCTTTTCAAGTCCCGTACGCGTGGACTTTTGTTTGTTTTTCTTATAGCTATACCCCTGCCAGCCCCCGAGTGGGGTCTGCCTTCTAGTTTCTCCGCGAACTGGTTGGGAGGCGCCACTTCAGATGGCCTTTACGGGGTTAGCTTTGTTTCTTGGTAACTCTTGGTTATCTATCAGGCCTCTGTGCCCTTAAACTTTGGCTTTGAAGCGAGCAAAGTGAACCCGATGGTTCTGCCGAGCCCCCGAGCCATCAAGCCCTTAAGCTTTGGCGGTGAGGTGGGCAAGGTGAACCTGATGGTTTTGCCAAGCCCCCGAGCCCCTGAGCCCTTAAGCTTTGGCGGTGGGGTGGGCAAGGTGAACCCGATGGTTCTGCCGAGCCCCTGAGCTTTGGCTGAGGGGTGAGCAAGGTGAACCCGATGGTTCTGCCGAGCCCCCCGAGCCCTTGAACTCTTAAATTTTGGCTATGGGGTGAGCAAGATGAACCCGGTGATTCTGCTGAGCCCCCGAGCCCCTGAGCTTTGGCTGCGGGGTGAGCAAGGTGAACCCAATGGTTCTGCTGAGCCCCCCGAGCCCTTGAACTTTTAAATTTTGGCTATGGGGTGAGCAAGATGAACCCGGTGATTCTACTGAGCCCCCGAGCCCCTGAACTTTGGCTGCGGGGTGAGCAAGGTGAACCCGATGGTTCTGTCGTGCCCCCGAGCCCTTGAACTCAGTTGTGAGATGAACTTGGGAGGCTGAATCTTTAAGGCTTTCAAGGCCGTCGGGTTTGGATCCGAGGTTCGCGCTCCTGGGGGATCTGAACACCGAGCGGTCCCTTAGCAAAATTATCTTCAAGCCTCCGAGCCTCTGCATGAAGTTTCCCTCACCGCGGCTGGGCGCAGCCCAGCGCTCGGCCGTTGACCCCTACAAAAAGATAGACCCAGTAGGTCTAAAACATAGTTAGTTTCCTTCATCCGAGCTGCGTTGCTGGAATGCTTTTGTGCATTCCCAGCCTAATTCGTGTCGAGAAGGGGGTCCCCCAGCTCGGCTGTGTTCGCTTGGGTACGTTGGCAGGGTCGGCCGTCCGGCACGGCAACCGTGCGATCCGTAGCCGCGGGGGCGTAGGCCGTCGCAACGCGGCTGCGCCAGGCGTTCCTGCCTACCCGTTCAACAGCGCCAAGGGTCTCCTCAGAATCATAGGGCCAGATAACAAATGGAAAGCTCAAAAGAAACGACAATGAACTAAATTGAAATAATTAGGAGTGTAGAGGGTTCACATATCTAGCCGGCTGGAGGCCAGGGGGAGGGCTTTCGCGCCCCCGCCCCCTGTCGGGTCTTCTGTCACACGACGAGGAGTTGACGCAGCACCGTGAGCTTGAGGCTGGAATGAGACTACCGTCGCGACCCGAGGCTCACGGTTACTATAGCTTTAGAGGCTTTGCGGTCAGCGATAGTGCCCCCGGAGACGGGGCTCCATCGGTTAGGTGGCGGCCTCTGCCTCCGAGGCATTACCGCCGAGTGGTTCGCCCACAGTCGGACCGTTTTTAAGTTGTGCAGCTCCTCCCTCCGCCGGCGATGTGGTACTAAAAGTAGGTACCATTCGCCACCGGAGTCTTCCCATAAAAGGAAAGGAATGGACCTTATTCAGTCCCGGCCCGATTCCAGTTTTGGCCTTTTGGGCCTTTCCTCCTGCGAGGGTCCTCGCCGAACCTCTCACACTGACAGGGAACAGCGGACCCCTCCGTGGAGTCAGGCGGGTTGGGGTCACACCCGCTGCCCCCCTGTCCCCCCCCTCCGCGGGTAGTCATGGGTAGAAGCATCGAAGCTGCTCAATATTCCAGGCGTTGGAAATGTGGGTTCCATCTCGCACTGCCAGCTTATACGAACCCGGGCGGAGGACTCGTACTACGGTGTAGGGTCCTTCCCAAGGAGGTGAAAGCTTGGTGAAGCCGCGGCGATCTTGGGCTAGCCTCAAGACCAGGTCGCCGACTTGAAACGCGTGGCCACGCACTTGTTGCGCGTGATAACGCCTCAAGCCCTGCTGGTACTTGGCCAAGTGCGCCACCACTACTTCCCGAGCTTCCTCCAACTGGTCCGCGACGTCCTCAAGGTTGATTATGTTCGTCTCCTCGTCGAAAGCTTGAACCCTTGGGGAGCCATAGTCTACGTCCGTGGGGAGGATCGCCTCAGACCCGTAGACCATGTAGAATGGGGAGAAACTCATGCCGCGGGTCGGAGTCGTCCGCAGACTCCAAAGGATGGAGGGTAGCTCCTCCACCCACTTGGCGCCGAGCTTGTGAATGCGCTTGACCAGTCGGTTGAATATCCACGGCTTCAACCCTTGCAGGATCATGCCATTGGCACGCTCGACCTGGTAATTTGTGCGCGGGTGAGCGACTGCTGCCCACGCCACCTCCATCCTGTAGTCGTCGCAGAAGCGGGTGAACTTCTTCCCCGTGAACTGAGTTCCATTATCGGTGATGAGGGTGTTAGGAACAATGAACCGGCACAGGATGTCACGGAAGAAGCGGACGGCTTGCTCTGACGTGATCTTCGTCAACGGGCGCGCTTCGATCCACTTCGTGAATTTGCCGACGGCGACAAACATGTGGGTGAAGTCCTCGGGCGCTCTTGGTAGAGGCCCGACCATGTCCAGCCCCCAGACCGCGAATGGCCAGGTGATGGGTATGGTCCGAAGCGCCTGGGCTGGTAAATGCATCTTGTTGGCATAGAACTGGCAGCCTTCGCACGTTCGCACGATTCGCTCGGCGTCCGCGACGGCTGTGGGCCAGTAGAATCCTTGCCTGAAGGCCGACCCTACCAACGATCAGGGCGCCGCGTGGTGGCCGCACACCCCGCCATGGATGTCCCTCAGCAGGGATCTCCCCTCTTCGTTGAGGATACAGCACTGAAGGACGCCGTTGTGGCCCCGGCGGTATAGGTTGCCCTCGACTATTATGTAGGACTTGGCCCTTCGGACGAGGCGTCGGGCCTCTAGTCATCTAGCTGGGTGGGCCCCATCGACGAGCCAGCTTAAGAATGGTGCATGCCAATCCCTCTCTAGCTCAGGCAGGTCTTCCAGAGGCTGCTCTTCGTCGAGGTCCGGCCCCTCGTTAGGGTCGGAAGCGATGGCCGCCACTACCTTCGTCTGGTCGAGGCTTCCCTCGAGGCCGAGCGACTGCTCGGGGTCGGGCCCCAAGGAAGGTGCTCCATCGTTGAAGTTCACTGACAGCTGGTGCTGGTCGTCCGCGAACACACCTGGCAGGACTGGCTGTCGCCAGGATGCGAGCTTGGCTAGCTCGTCGGCCGCCTTGTTGTACTCCCGTCGGAGGTGGACGAAGCCCAAGCCCTTGAACTTTTCTTGCGCTCTGCGCGCCGCTTCGCAGTAGACCGCCAGCTTCGGATTGTAGCACTTGGTGTCACTGTTGACCTGATCAACCACGAGCTGAGAGTCGCCGCGAGCCTCCAGCCTATGGATGCCTAGCTCCTTGGCTATCCGTAGCCCGGCGAGCAGAGCTTCGTACTCCGCCATGTTGTATCCGTAGCCCGGTGAAGTGAAGCCGGATGGCGTAACGCATCATCACCCCCATAGGAGAGATGAAGACGACCCCGACCCCCAACCCGGTTCGATTCTGAGCTCCATCAAAGTGAAGAACCTAGTACTCGAGGTTGGCCGGGGCTGGAGGGAGTTGTGTCTCCGTCCATTCAGCAACAAAATCCGCAAGGACTTGAGACTTGATTGCTGACCTTGGCGCGTAAGAGATGTCGTAGCCCATGAGCTCGAGGGACCAATTGGCAATTCTTCCGGTCGCCTCCCTGTTGTTGATCACCTCTCCTAACGTGTGCTCCGTGACGACGGTGACGCGATGAGCATCGAAGTAGTGTCGGAGCTTGCGCTTGGCGATGAGGATGGCGTATATCATCTTCTGGATGTGGAGACAGCGCGTCTTCGACTCGGTCAACACCTCGCTGATGTAGTAGACTGGGTGCTGTACCTTTAGGGCGTGCCCTTCCTTCCCGCGCTCCACCACAAGAACAGCGCTTACCACCTGAGTGGTCGCTGCAACGTACAGGAGCAGGTGTTCCCCTTCGTGAGGGGCACCAGGACAGGCGGCTTGGTGAGCATGTGCTTGAGCTGGTCGAGTGCCTCCTGAGCCTCCGCGCCCCACTCGAAGCGGCCGTCCCTCTTCAGGAGCTTGTAGAGAGGAAGCCCCTGCTCACCCAGACGCGCTACGAACCGTTCTAGCACGGCGAGGCAACCTGTCAGTGTAACACCCTCAAAATGCCCTATTTAAAATTTAGTAATTAATTGGCTTAATGCAGGGAAAATAAAAATTTGAATAATTAAAAGCAAATATAGGGTATAGAAACATTATTGTTGTATTCATGCTGGTGCATTTATTTTTGATTGTTGAATTCAAATTTGAATTTGAATTTGAATTCAAATGAGTGTTTGAATAAAAGAAAAACCTTTTCTTTTTCTCTCTCTTTTTCCTTCTTCTTTTCAGCCCAGCTCGGCCCTTTCTTTCCTTTCCCGCGGCCCATCTCCTCTCCCCTTTCCTTCTTTTCCCACGGCCCAGCTCGGCCCACCACCGTAGCCGCCAGCCCAGCCGCGCGCGCCCTCTTTCTCCCGCTGCGGCTGACAGCCTGGTCCCATCTGTCGGCACCATCTTCCTCCGCTCGCTACAGCTGACAGCTCGGGCCCACCCGTCAGACCTTCCTTCTTCCTCGCCGCAGTGTCCGAGCAGGACTCCACCACCGCCGCCGCATCCGTGCCGCATCCGGCCTTGGCGCGCATGCCTAGGACTCTCCACCGCCCCTATAAAACCGCCACCAACCCCCCCTCTTGAGCCGCAGCCCAAACCCTAGCCGCCGCTGCCATTAACCTAGCCCCGAGCGCCGCCGTCGTCTTGAGCCCGTCTCGCTGCCGCATTGCCGCCAACGTCGAGCTGTGGAGCATCGGGGTAAGCAGAGGAACACGCCGAGCCCAAAACCCCGCCCGAGGTGTCAAGCCGCCGCCGCTAGCCGTAGGCCGCGTAGACCGACCGAGCCTCGAGCATGAACCCGAAATCGAGTTCTCCATCTTCCTCTCTCTCTTTTGAGCTAGCCGCGGCGAGATTTGGAGCCCCCTAGCTCCAAGCACAGTCCACTCCGGCGAGGGCGCCGCCGCGCGCCGCCGTCAGCCACCGCGTCTCCGGTGACCTCTGCCCCCAAACGCCCAGAGCCGTTCGATCTAGATCCGACGGCCAGATTTAAAAGCCGATCTAAACCGAGCCGGTTCACCGTGAACCCGTGAACCGCGGTTCATGGCCGGTCTACGGTCCGGTCCACCGTGACATCAGTCGACGTCAGCATCCAGCCGTCGCCGTGGTGTTTTTGCAAAAGAGCCCCTCTGTTTTTCAAAAATCAACCCGCGGTCCAACTTAGTTCAAAAATAATTACAGTTAGGTCCTTTTTCTTTCGGTTTAGCCCCTGCTCTTTTGAAAAATAGTGCCCGCCGTCCTAGAAGTCGTTTTTACGCCGCAGCCCTCGAGTTTTTATACGAAATTATGTTTTAGGTCCCTGGTTTCTTTCGAAAACACCCCTGGAAGCTTAAAACTTTCACCAGCAAGCCCCTAGAGCCCGTTTTAAGCGTAGTTTCTCCGTTTTAACTCCGATTTGAGTGATCTTCATGCTCATGTGTTCTTAGTGAAGCGTACAGTAACTCTAAATCCTTATTTTCATCTTTTGTTTATTTTTTGTGTACTGTTCTAATTAAATACTTTGTTTGCATGTATGTGTGGATGCTTGTGTGGTGATCGATGTGAGTAGTTGACGAGCCGTTCGAGTTCGCCGACGATCCCGTTCTCGAAGAGCAGGTGTAGCAGCAGTTCACTGAGGAAGGCAAGTATAACACGGACCATCCTTGTTACCTACACACCGGTTAATCACATAAATCATATGCATGTATCTAATACTGTTAACCACTAAGGATATTCCTTGTTTACCCGGGTTTTATGCATTATGGTTAGTCTATTGTGACATCTCTGATGTAAAAGTATTAAAAGTACACTTAAAACAAGTGCAAAAGGGAAATAATGGTTTTAGGATTCAAAAATTCATCAAAACTCAAATTTAAATTCAAAAACAAAGGTCTTTTGACACCCAACTGAAATCTCAAGAATTTTGTACTAAACTTGAAAATCTCCAAAAACAAAAGTTGTTTGTCATCACAAATAAGGCCTAGTTGCTGTTTGGAACTTTTGAAAATTTTGTAGTTTAGCCCCTCAAAAACTCAAAAAACAGTTCTGAACACCTTTTTGAAATTGGGTTGTTTGAGCTCGACAAATTTGAAATTTCAGGTTCACCCAAAAAAGAAAGTTGTGTCCCACCTATTAAACTACAACTTTTATTTTTACACTTTTCAAATTTCAGTTCAAATTTTTGGAGAAAATTCAAAAGGGGCAAAGGAGCTCCCCGGGGCGCCCGATAGGCCCCTGGAGCGCGCTGTGCTTGGCCGGAGCACGGCCGCCACGTGGCCGGCGAGCGGCGGAGGCCGCGCCAGGCCGGCCGAGCCGCAGCGTCGGGTGGCTCTTGTCCTCGCGCGTTTGTCCAAGCCCTCCGTACGGTCACGTCGCGCGCGACAGCGCCGCTTTGCCTCGCGCCGCGCGAGCGCCATCATGGCGGGCGGAGCTCCGCCGTTGGCCGCGCGCGCGCATCGTGCAATGCCCCTCCGCGGTGTATTCCTTCCCACTACACGCCACGGAGCACTGTGGAGGATCCCTGCAGCGTATCCCAGCACCCACGCCACGATCCCCTTCGCCCAACCCCGTCGCGCGCTCTGTTCGAACTCGGCGCGCAGCAATGGCGCGTCACGTCGACCTTCTCCCCTCGCGCGCGCTCCCGAGGCTACTCATTGCTCTCTAGCGTGACAAAGCACTCCACCGAGCCCCTCACCACTCCCCTCAGTCCACAGCGCTGCCATTTCTCTTCCCCGTGCTCAAGTCCGTCGTCTTCAACCTCCGACCGCGCGGACCGAGCCGAGCTTCGAAGCGAAATCCGCCCTCATCCCTCCACCATTCCAAATTCCTCGCACATAGAGCTAGACCACTTTCCTAGCTCCCTTTTCCCCCACTTCTCCCGAGCTATCCCCAACTCTCCGGCGAGAAATCGGATTTTCCCCCAAATCCGCATTTCCGGCCGCCGGAGTACGCGCACGTCGAGCCCCTACTTCGAGCCCTCCCCGAGGTCAACCGAGCCTTCCACTAGCTTCGCCGAGTCCCACTGGTGCTCAAGGACCCCTCGAACCCCGGCAAGATCCACCACCCTCACCGGAATCGAGCTCGCGGCGGCCGCACCGCCACCGCACGTCGCCGGCGAACTCCGAGCTTCCCCCGGCCTCCCAACCGCCACCAATCGACTCGTGGTGAGCCACTGGTCCTTTTTCCCCACTTCCCCGACCCTCTCTCGCCGTCGTTTGGCCGGCGCAACTCCGGCGACGAGCCGAGGACCTAAATCCATCTTCTTCCTTTTTCCAGGATTCCCAGTGAAAAAGGCAGGGACCTGTTCGCGAAGTTTCAAAAGATCCAAGGGCCACGGCATAAAAAGATTCTTAAGGTTTAAACCATTTTTCCCGAAATCTTGTAAAATCCACCAAAAATCATACAAAAACATGAAAAATGCATAAAAATACTCCCTGGATTCGTGAAATTGTAAACACCAATCTCTTGTTGGCATGTATGTACTTTTTGTGAACCGTTTTTGAATTAAAATTCAAACTATGGATTTAGAAACTTGTGCACCATTTTAAATCCAGAGCTCCGCAAGGCCTGAGCTTTGGATATGTTGTTTGTAGTGACTTTGGACATCTTGTGTCCAAAGGGGACCTAAAAATACGGACTGTAGCTTCAGTTATGAATTAATTTGTGATTCCTGTCTTATTGCAGTACTAAAATAATTAAAAATAATCCGTGCAGATAAAAATCACCATTTTTCTCCAGAGGCCTAAGAACTTGTTAGTACATCTGCTAAAAATGCAAAACTTAATTTTTGCTCTGTTTAGAATACCAAATAAATAGATATGTGTTTTTGGTTAGAAAATTGTTGAGGACTGTCCAAGGGTTATTTTGAGCCACCACTTGGCCAGAGCCCTCCTTACACTCAGGACTAGCTTTGGTAGGAAAATTATCTGATTTGGAAGTATTTTCGATTTTATATGCATTTATCTTGTTTCTTTAAGAAGCAGATTATACTTTTTTTAATAAATTCTGTGTAGCTCAGTTTTAGCTAAATTTTGGAGTGAGCCTAACTCTTATACTCCAGTAGCTGTCATAAAGTTTATAGATAAAAAGGATGAACAGAAACAGAGAAACAAAAATGAGAAGAAACTAGGGTAGAATTGAGTTATAAAAAGGAAATAGACCTCTTTGATAAATAATTAAAATGAAACATGGAAGGTCTAAAATTCTAGAACAGCACCCAAACCTCAAAATAATAAATAGAAATTCTTTTATATGTGTACACAATCACCATCATAGATACGTAAAATTTTCCACACCCCCTCCTCTAATTTTGTGAAGGAGAAAGTAGTACATTAGCATGTCTAGGTGAATATGGTCTTCAAGGCCTTGGTTTTGGATTCACTAGGCAGCTGCTATAAAGTTATGCATCTCATGTAGAAGGCGCTATTGCGGACGGCACCTATCATCTCATCCCCGCCGACGAAGAAGGAATCCCGGAGGGAGGTGCCAACGAAGTAGCAGTCAGCCCGGAGGCTAACACTCAGCTAGAGCAAGAAGGCAAGCCCCGGAGCATAACCTAACTTTTAAAAGTTTATGCATCTATGAATTACCTATGCTTGTGCATTTACGTTTCAAGGAGTTGATTGAATACCTTAGTTGCATATTTCTAGTACCTATGACTTGCAACACTAGTATGAAAGGATCGATAGGGCATTGCTTTAGGTCCGTTACAAGTCGAGTGATTTCCTGTCACTCGCGAGACATAGGAGTTGCATGTCTTTACTTATGTTGGAATCATAAGGATGGACGGACGGGATGGTAGATGTAGATCTCCCGTCCGTGTATGATAATTGATTTAAGGTCGAAACGTGTGGTTGTGTGTGTCAAGTTTTTGAACGTACCACATGCATGCCGATATATGGGAATCGGTAAGCCCGGTACCAGATTGAAGCAGCTAGGGCCGATAGCCATCTCTCCTTGGAAACTTTTGTTTCCCCTGCCGTACACTTGTGGATATATGCGTGATGCTGTGAGTGAAGCAGTAAACCTTTATCCTAAGAAAGTGGACCCGGTTCCGAATTGTGGATCGATGGGAAAGGTTGGGAAGTGCTTGTACCTTTTATAGCAAGCATTGTCTGTGTGTGTTGGGTTTCCCCTGGCCAGGTAGCAAAATTCGGTTCGAACTGTCCGCTTCTCACGGTTAATGAGACTGCTTGACCGCTTGGCTGCATTGAGTAACAAGTGGAACTATGAGAATGATGAACTTGTTGTATGAATTAAATTGTATTGCACCACTTGTATGCTTAGAGAGGATGCTAACCTAGAATGGTTAAATCTACTAGAATATGATGCTAAAACCATGAAAGCAAGGATCTACTCTTAGTTGCTTTTTTTGGCAAACAAACCCACCAGCCAAAAGCCTCTCATGTCTAGATGTCGGTGATGTAGTTTTCACCCGACGGGTAAGCCTTGCTGAGTATTAGTATACTCAGCCTTGCTTGTGGCTTTTGTTACAGGTACTGTGTTGGATGTGGCAGTCGATGCCATCACTTGGCCTACCCAGGTTCCCCCTGGATGGCACATCGAGTGGGTTCCGTCCTCTGCCGAGGAACGGGAGGAGTAGCACCGTGGCAGGCTTCATCATGGTGTTACTATGTATCGTCGCTAGTTTACTTTTCCGCTGCAAAGAACTTTATTCCGCTGCAATGAACTTGAGACTCTGATTTAAATTTCAAACTTGGTTTGTAATAACTTTATGATACTATTGTATGATGAATTTGTGGAATGTTGTAATCTCTGGAACTCACCTTCGTGTGGGCGCGCTTGTTGTTTCGATCAAGAAAGTACGTGATTAAATCGGGTTTAATCCGACGGCGCTCCAGCTTATTCCGGATTAAGTGCCTGACTGCTTGATTAGCGGTCCAGGGGTACTTAACTTGGAATAATTTCGGAGTGGTCCGCCATATCTATGCTACGCGCTGCAACCAACATTTATTTTTAATGTCAATATTGAATTAATGGTTCACTTCAATGATGGTTAAAAGATGCTTTTTAGCAACATGGTTCGGGGAACTAGAGCTTGTGCTGTGTGCTTTGTTCTAGTGTCTCTATAAGGTTTGGTGTAGGGAATTAGAGCATGTGCTTCGTGCTTTGTTCTAATGTCTCTCCATAAGGTCCGGTTCTTAAAGCGGCAACCCAGGAACTTGTTCGTCGTCGTTGGAACTATAATGGCTCTGGTCTTGGATAATTAGCTTGTACGTCTCTAGCTTGCCAGTGGTTACCGAAAGGCGTATGTGGGGAACATTCGTGAGAGTATAGTTTGATCCATCGAGGACGGATTTATCCGTTGGCTATGTCTCATTAGGCAAAGTCCCGTGATGTAAGCGCCCGATGTACGGCAGCTTCACACGTTGCGATGATTGCGCTCTCGCTCTAGACGCCATTGACCCCCTCACGTTGCGCCCTGAGCGTACGTCAATCTCGATGCCTTGGGTTATGCTGCCTATGTTGAACCAAAACGGCTACTGTGCTTGTTAGGGTGCTTTGTGAAAGTCCTCGTAACATAAATTCTTTTGGATTTATGTGACCGGCAGGTAAAGGGCGAAACCTCTGCAGAGTGTTGATCTATCATGATAGCCGTGCTCACGGATACGAGCGGCCTGGATCCTTTTTTATTAGAAGATGAAGTTAGTGATTGGTGTTGATTTATTCTATAATTACTTATACATAATTATTAATGGGTTTATACATTGGGTTCTACTCATTTGTAGTAAATTGGATGGGAATAAAATGAAACAACTAAAAGTGCTACTGTAGTATAACCGTGTCAAGCCTTTTGTTCTTGCATAACCCGTGTTATATTTGTTAAGTAAGATGGTTTACTTACACTTGCAACTATTCAACAAAATCCCGGATGGGTAACAGATGGAGCAGTGAATGATCAGTCGCTTGCTGAGTTTCCGGAGGATCTGCCGTACTTCTAGCTGTGTTCAACCAGTCGGTGTCCCTGTGGACTTGAGGCTCTACTAGTTATGAAACGTTTAATAATATTAAGACTTCCGCTGTGTTATTTGTTTAAGACTATGTCTTGTGTTAAACTCTGATGTAAACTATTTTATTCGAGCATTGTGTTCTCTGTGATTCAATATTTGTAATCTATATGTGTTCTGTGGACATCCTGGGCACGCATATAGAAGCATTCGGATTTCTTAGAAATCTGGGTGTTACAAAGTTGGTATCAGAGCCGTGCTGACTGTAGGATCACAGCCTAGATAGAACGGTCGAATAGATTTTGCTTAATCCTTGCTCTTTTGTTATCTTCTACCTTGGAGTCCAGTTTTTATTTTTAAAATGGTGTTCTATCCTATCATTGTCTATTGTGAAAAAGTTTCTAACTTTTGTCTATTCGCTCATCTTGTTTATATAGCTGGCTCGCACGTACGTGATCCCCCGCAGGCCCAAGATGTCGGAACTCCCATACCGCGTCGCAGAGTACCCGCTGAAGAGGCAGCACCCGGGCACCTACAGGGACTGGGTGCGGATGCGCAAGCAGCAGGAGCTTCAGAGACAGCAAGTCGTAGAGGAGCCACAACAAGAGCCTGAAGAGGAGGAACCCAAGGAGCAAGAGCCTGAGACTTCGGTGTCCACCGTAGGAGGGCAAGAAGACCAGATGGTGGCCGCGACTAACGATGAAGAGGTGGACGCCGAGGACGCATCTGATGATGATGAAGTGCCCCGGAGCCCTACACCTGTCCTGTCGCCGCGCCAGGTAGCTCCATGCACGCCCCGGTGGATCGTCTACAAGTTCGTTCGGGATGGAGGCGACCACTTCTTCCACAATCGGCTTCTCTGAGTGCTTCGTACCCGCTACCGCTTCGGTCGTGTTGGAGTGGAGTACCGCAGTGAGTGGTGGATGCACGCTCTCTACCGCAGCTTCTGGAGGACCGCAGTGCACGTGAGGGTGACCGATGAGGTGGCAAGGGCTGCTCGCGAGATATCGGTTCACTACACTATGTCTGACCGTGATACCCAGGAGGCAGGGATCGCCGATGCTGCTCGCCAAGCCTACTACATCTACCATCACAAGTGCTTCGCCGAGATCAAGGATGAGCCAGAGAGGTACCACCCCTGCCGCAAGAGTGGTGCCACAGCTTGCACCATCGCGGCTACCACGAACGTTCAAGACCCCCAGCTTGCTTCCACAGTGGCGTTTGTGGCCACTCTCAACACAGAGCTTGATGCTGTGTCTGATGAGAATGCCATGCTAAGGAGGAAGCTCACCGCTATGCAGGAGAAGAATGAGGAGCTGCAGCACCAGTTGGGAGGACCTGCACCCCGCAGCCCAGAGTACCGTGGAGAATCACCACAGCGCAGGAGGCCACGCTATAACTCCCCAGCCGCCCACACCACCTCGACCCCTACATGCTCCCATGAAGTTGTAATAGGGATCGAGTAGTATGTTTTGAGTCAAAAAAAAGAGTCGAGTCTTAGTGTGTCCAGTCGTGTGTAAACCATGTCTTTAAATGCTTGGATGATTTATTATTATGCTTATGTGTGATTTGGATCTTTGTAATGATTGTGATGGGCGTGGATGAAAGTCCGCAATCATCTAGGATTGGATTAAGGTATAAGGTATTTAATGATTAAATAGTTGGGTTCTTAACCTCCTTTGCACATCATCTATCATCTTTCCTATCGCTTGAGTACCTTATCTTGTCAGTGGATTGCTTCTGTTCTTGACACTGGCTCAGACATGACTGCGAATGTGAATGTTGGGGTTTTGATCTGTGATTGCCTAATAAATGACAGATGGTTGCAACAAAAGGAGCGTCGAGTGGTGGCAATTAGAATCAGAATCAGAACTAGAACCAGAACCAGAACCAGCCGCCCACCATGGAGGATCTGGTCCGCATGCAGACGCAGACGATGCAACAGTTGACCCAGGCCATAGCTTTGATGCAGCAGAACCTGCAGAATCCACCGGTTCCGCCACCTCCCCAGCCCATCCGGGACAAGAGGGGAGAATTCTTGAAGGGGCGCCCGCCAAAGTTCTCCCGCGCCAAGGACCCGATGGAAGCTGAAGACTGGATCAAGGCAGTGGAGAGACAGCTCGACATTGCTCAGTGTGATGACAGGGAGAAGGTGCTCTACGCCTCTGGACAGTTTGAGGGAGCTGCTCTTGACTGGTGGCTGGCATACCAATATGCGCAACCCGATCGCGACCAGATCACCTGGCAGTGGTTCAGTGACGACTTCCGTGCTCACCATGTGCCTGAGGGACTGATGGTCCTGAAGAAGGAGTTCCTAGCCCTGACGCAGGAAGGAATGAGTGTCACTGCCTATCGTGATAAGTTCCTTGAGCTGGCCCACTACGCACCGGATGAGGTGTCAACAGACCAGAAGAGGCAGACCCGCTTCCGGAGTGGACTCCAGGATGCCTTGCAGCTGCAGTTGATGTGCATCACCTTTCCAACCTTCGGCGGGCTTGGTCGATGGTGCTCTGATGGTGGAGCACAAGCACCGTGAGATTGAGGACAAGAAGAGGAAGTTCATGAATCTGCAATCTGGCAGCAACGTCCGCTCCCGCTACAACCCCCAGCAGGTGAATCAGCAGCGCACTCAGGGACAGTCAAGCCTTCAGAACCGCGGCAAGAACCAGCAACGTCCCCAGTATCCACCACCTCAGCAGCAACAGCAGTGCTACTAGAACGTGCAGCAGAACGCTCAGACTTCACGCACCACCCAGGCTAACACCATTCCCGTCGGCACAAGGGCGTGGTACCACTGTGGAGAACAGGGACATTACGCTAACTCTTGTCCCCGGAGGGTCCAGAACTCCACCGGCCAGAATAGCAACCAGAAGATAGGACCACAGCCAGCTCAGAATAGAAATCAGCAGCAGGCACAGGGGAATCGTGGCCAGCAGAACTACGCCAAGGGCAAGCTCAACCATATGGGAGCAGAAACTGCAGAAGGAGCCATAGATGTGGTAGTCGGTACGTTTCCGGTCAACTCACAACCTGCTACAGTTTTGTTTGATTCTGGAGCTTCGCATGCTTTTATATCTGCTGATTTCGTGAAAAAGAACTTGATGCTTATGCGACCTATGGGGAACACTATGTTAGTTAACTCACCGGGGGGAGAACTTCGGGCCACATTACGTTGTCCTAATGTAGCAGTTGACATAAGGGGGGTAGACTTCTTAGCACACCCTATAGTCCTAAACTCAATCGGGATGGATCTGATTTTGGGAATGAGCTGGCTAGCAAAGTACGATGCCGTCATACAGTGTTCTAAGCGTGCAGTTCAGTTAGTGGCTCCATCAGTGGAGAAGATTGAGTATCAGGCAACCAAATCAACAGAGCCCGGTTAGGTCAATCACGCTGAAGGCACAGAGTTGAAGGACATTCGAGTGGTGAACGAGTATCCAGATGTGTTCCCAGATGAATTGCCAGGTATGCCTCCGGAACGTGAAATTGAATTTGTTATTGAACTTATGCCTGGCACAGCACCCATAGCTAAAAGACCATATAGAATGGGGGTAAAAGAATTAAAACTTAAAGAAGAATTAAGGGCCTTACTCGCGAAGGGGTATATTCGTCCTAGCTCTTCGCCTTGGGGAGCTCCAGTGTTGTTTGTTGATAAGAAAGACGGGACGCAGAGGATGTGCATAGACTATCGAGCCCTCAATGAGGTCACCATCAAGAACAAGTACCCACTGCCAAGGATCGATGATCTCTTTGACCAATTGAGGGGAGCTTGTGTGTTCTCCAAGATCGATCTCAGGTCGGGCTATCATCAGATGAGAATTCGGGTGACAGACATCCCCAAGACAGCTTTCACTACCCGGTATGGTTTGTATGAGTTCACAGTTATGTCCTTTGGATTGACTAATGCACCAGCCTATTTCATGTATTTGATGAACAGTGTGTTCATGGATTATCTCGACAAGTTCGTGGTGGTGTTCATTGATGATATTCTGGTTTTCTCCAAGAATGAGGAAGAGCATGAGGAACATTTGAGGTTAGTGATGCAGAGACTCCGAGAGCATCAGCTGTATGCCAAGTTAAGCAAGTGTGAATTCTGGCTGAAGGAGGTATCATTCTTGGGCCATGTGTTGTCAAATGGAGGTGCAGCAGTTGATCTGAAGAAGGTCAGAGACGTTCTCAACTGGATCCCACCGCAGAATGTCAGTGAGATCAGGAGTTTTCTCGAAATGGCAGGCTACTATCGACGTTTCATTGAGGGATTCTCCAAGATTGCCAAGCCCTTGACATCCTTGCTAGAGAAGAATGCCAAGTTCGTGTGGACACCGCAGTGCCAAGCTAGCTTCGAGGAGTTGAAGAAAAGGCTGACCACAGCACCAGTATTGGTACTGCCAGATGTAACTAAGAGTTTCTCAGTGTATTGTGATGCGTCTCGTCAAGGATTGGGATGTGTACTCATGCAGGAGGGCAGAGTTGTGGCATATGCATCCAGACAGTTGAGGAGACATGAGCTGAATTATACGACACATGATCTGGAATTGGCAGCCATAGTACACGCATTAAAGATCTGGAGGCACTATTTCATTGGGCACAAGTGCGATATCTATACCGACCACAAGAGCCTTAAGTACGTGTTCATGCAATCCGAGTTGAATATGAGGCAGCGTCGTTGGCTTGAGAAGATCAATGACTTTGAGCTGGAGATTCATTACCATCCAGGGAAGGCTAACTTGGTGGCCGATGCTTTGAGCAGAAAAAGTTATGCGAATGTGCTGACGAGATAGAAATTGCCGGAAGAGCTTGGTTGGGAACTCGAACGCTTGAACTTGGGTATGGTAGCCAACGTGACTGAGCTAGAAGTGGAGCCAACTCTTGAACAGGAGATCCGAAAAGGTCAATTGGAGGATGAGGAAATCAAGGAATTGATAAAGAAGGTTGGGACAGATAAAGCGCCAGGATTCCGATTGGATGATCAAGGAACAGTGTGGTATGGTAACAGAATAGTGGTGCCAGATCAGCAGCATATCAAGGATGTTATCTTACGGGAAGCGCATGAGTCAGCATATTCCATTCACCCGGGAAGTACCAAGATGTACTTGGACCTCAAGGAAAAATTTTGGTGGTATGGTTTGAAGCGCGATGTTGCAGCACACGTAGCTCTTTGCGATGTATGCCAGAGAGTCAAGGCCGAACATCAAAGACCGGCAGGTTTGCTTCAGCCTATGAAGATACTAGAGTGGAAATGGGAAGAAGTGGGTATGGACTTTATAACAGGACTGCCCCGCACACAGAGAGGTTATGACTCTATATGGGTGATAGTGGACCGATTGACGAAGGTGGCTCACTTTATTCCAGTGAAGACTACGTATTCTGGTGCCAAACTTGCAGAGTTGTATATGGAGCGGATTGTATGTCTGCATGGGGTACCTAAGAAGATAGTGTCAGATCGAGGCAGTTAGCTTACGTCACACTTTTGGCGCAAGTTACATGAGTCCATGGATACTAAGATTCACTTCAGTTCCGCTTACCATCCGCAGACAGACGGTCAGACCGAGAGGACAAATCAGATACTGGAGGACATGTTGAGGGCATGTGCATTACAATATGGGAGCAGTTGGGAAAAGAGTTTGTGTTATGCAGAGTTCTCGTACAACAACAGCTACCAACAGAGTCTCAAGATGTCACCGTTTGAGGCGTTGTATAGAAGGAAGTGCAGGATACCGTTGTTTTGGAATCAGACCGGAGAAGGTAAAGTATTTGGACCTGAAGTCTTGAAGCAGGCAGAAGAGCAAGTGCAGGTTATCAGGCAGAATTTGAGAACAACTCAGACACGGCAGAAAAGTTATGTAGATGTAAGGCGACAAGATCTCAGCTTCGAGATTGGCGACTTTGTGTACCTCAAGGTGTCACCAATGAGAGGTGTGAAGAGATTCAATGTTAAAGGTGTGACATCTCTGATGTTAAATATATATTAGTGCACTTAAACCAATGCAAAAAGGAAATTATGGGTTGAAATTAAAAAATCCTCCAAAAATTCAATTTTAAATTCAAAAACAAGGGTTGTTTGACACCCAACCGAAAACTCGAGATTCTTGTACTAAACTTGAAAATCTCCAAAACTAAAAGTTGTTTGTCGTCACAAATAAACCCTAGTCACTGTTTGGAACTTTTGAAAATTTTGCAGTTTAGACCCTCAAAAACTCGAAATACCTTTCTGGGCACCTTTTTGTTTTTGGGTTGTTTGAGCTCGAAAAATTTGAAATTTCAGGTTTACCCCAAAAAGAAAGTTGTGTCCCATCTTCCAAACTCCAACTTTTATTTTCACACTTTTTCAAGTTCAGTTCAAATTTTTGGAGAAAATTCGAATTTGAAGGCGGAGCTCCACGGGGCACCTACAGTGCCCTGGCGCGCTCCTGCGCCGGCCGGAGCTCGGCCGCCACGTGGCCGGCGAGCGGCGCAGGCTGCGCCGAGCTGGCCGAGCCACGGCGGACGCTGGCGCTTGTCGCCTAGCTCTTGTCTCGCCCCTCCCGAGCCATCACTTCGCCGCCGTCGAGTCGCCTCGCCTCGCGCCGCGGGACGCCATCATGCCGGTCGCGCGCCGCCGTGGCCGCACTCGCGCTCGCGCCGCGCTAAGCGCTCTGCAGGCCGCGATACCGTCCCGCTACGCTCCGAGAGCCCTGTAGAGGATCCCCCGACGTCGCTGTAGGATCTCCTCGCCCGGTCGAGTCGTTCGCGCGCTGCCCGAGCTCGCTCCGCATTCATGGCGGCCTGCTCGCGCCGCGCCGTGTGCTCGGACGCTCCCGAGGCAGCACAGTGCCTCCCTCGCGTGCCCAAGCCTCCCACCGAACCCCTCTCACACTCCATTCACTCGCTCACCCCACCAGTTCGACTCCTCGCACACTTCCCCGTCGTCTTCTTCCTTGCGACGCGCGAGCCGAGCCGAGCTTCACCGAGGAATTCACCTTCCACACCCCACCGTTCCCAAATTCGTTGCGCACGAAGCTAGACCTCCACCCTATCTCCAAATCCCCCCACTTCCCCCAAGCTATTGTCGCTTCTCCGGCGAGAAATCGAGATTTCCCCCAAATCGTGATTTTCGGCCGCCGGAGCACCCCCACGTCGAGACCCTACTCCGAGGCGTCCCCGAGGTCAACCGAGCATGCCATTAGCTTCCTCGAGCTCCACTGGTGCTCTAGGACCCTTCAAACCTCGACGAGCGCCCCCGACCTCACCGGCGTAGAAGCCGCGGCGGCCGCGCCGCCACTGCATCGTCGCCGGCGAAACTCCGAGCTTCCCCGGCCTCCCAACCGTCACCAACCGACTCGTGGTGAGCCCCTAGTGCGATTCCCCCACTTTCCCGACCCTAGCTCGCCGTCGGTTGGCCGGCGTAACAACGCCGACGAGCCGAGGGCATAACTTCATCGTCTTCGTTTTTCTAGGGTCCTTCGTGTAAAAGTCTGGGACTTGTTCGTAAGGTTTTGAAAGTTCTAGGGTTCCCGGCGTAAAAAGATTCTTAAACCTAGATCTAATTTTCCCGAATCTTGTAAAATCCGTTAAAAATCGTACAAAAATCAGAAAAATGCATAAAAATACTCCCTGGATTTGTGAGATTGTAAACTCCAATCTCTTTTGAGCATGTATATACTTTTGACGAACCGTTGTTGAATTAAAATTCAAACTGTGGAAATTGAAACTTGTGCACCATTTAAAATCCAGAGCTCCACTAGGGTTGATCTTTGGATATGTTGTTTGTAGTGACTTTGGACAGCTTGTGTCCAAAGGGGACCTAAAAGTATGCAGTGTAGCTGCAGTTATGAATTAAAATGTGTTTCCTGTCTTTTTACAATACAGAAATCATTAAAAATAATCTGTGCAGTGAAAAATCACCATCTTGCTCCAGAGGACTAAAAACTTGTTAGCACACCTGTTAAAAATGAAAAACTTAACTTTTGCTCTGTTTAGACCAGCAAATAAATAAATATGTGTTTTTGGATAGAAATTTATTGAGGACTGTCCAAGGGTCTTTTTGAGCCACCACTTGGCCAGAGCCCTCCTCATGCTTATGACTAGCTTTGGTAGGAAGATCTCCTGAATTGGATGAATTTTCGATTTTATATGAATTTATTTCATTTCTGCAGGCAGCAGATTGTATTAATTTTAATAAATTATGTGTAGCTCAGATTTAGCTAAATTTTGGAGTGAGCTTAGCTCTGATACTCCAGCAGCTGTCATAAAGTTTATAGATAAAAATGATGAACAGAAATGGAGAAACAAAAATGAGAATTAATCTAGGTGGAAATTGATTTATATAAAAGAATAAACCTTTTTGTTAGTTAATTAGAATAAAATAAAGGGAATCTGAAATTCCAGAACAGCACCCTAAATTGTGAAGTAATAAATAGAATTCTTTTATATATATACACAATCACCATCGAAGTCAAATAAAACTTTTCCCACACCTCTACCCTGTTTTTGTGAAGAAAATAGTAATGCTTAAGCATGTCTAGGTGAATATGGCCTTCAAAGGCCTTAATCTTAGAATCAATAGGCAGCCACATTAAACTATGCATCTCATGTAGAAGGCGCTATCCCGGACGGCAACTACCACCTCATCCCCGCTGAAGAGGAAGGAGTCCCGGAGGAAGGTGCCGGTGCAGGATCGACCAACTCGGAGGCTAACCCCCAGCTTGAGCAAGAAGGCAAGCCCCGGAGCATAACCTAACCTTTACCAATTTCCGCATCTATGAATTTCCTATGCATGTGCATTTACGTTTCAAGGAGTTGATTGAATACCTTAGCTGCACATTTCCTAGTACCTATGACTTGCAACACTAGTATGAAAGGATCGATAGGGCACTGCTTTAGGTCCGTTACAAGTCGAGTGATTTCCTGTCACTCGCGAGACATAGGAATTGCTTGTCTTTACTTATGTTGGAATCATAAGGATTGACGGGCAGGATGATAGATGTAGATCTCCCGTCCGTGTATGATAATTGATTAAGGTCGAAATGTGTGGTTGAGTGTGTTAAGTTTTTGAACGTACCACATGCATGCCGATATATGGGAGTCGGTAAGTCCGGTACCAGATTGAAGCAGCTAGGGCCGATAGCCATCTCTCCTTGGAAACTTTGTTTTCCCCTGCCGTACACTTGTGGATATATGCGTGAGACTGTGAGTGAAGCAGTAAACCTTTATCCTAAGGAAATGGACCCGGTTCCGAATTGTGGATCGATGGGAAAGGTTGGGAAACGCTTGTACCTTTTATAGCAAGCATAGTATCCGTGTATGTTGGGTTTCCCCTGGCCAGGTAGCAGAAATTCGGTTCGAACTGTCAGCTTCTCGCGGTTAATGAGACTGCTTGACCGCCTTGCTACATTGAGTAACAAGTGAAACTTTGAGATTGATAAACTTGTTCTATGAATTAAATTGTATTGCACCACTTGTATGCTTAGAGAGGATGCTAATCTAGAATGGTTAAATGTACTAGAATATGATGCTAAAACTTGAAAGCAAGGATCTACCTTTAGTTGCTTTTTGGCAAACAAACCCACCAGCCAAAAGCCTCTCATTGTCTAGATGTCGGTGATGTAGTTTTCACCCGACGGGTAAGCCTTGCTGAGTATTAGTATACTCAGCCTTGCTTGTGACATTGATTTACAGGTACCATGTTGGATGTGGCCGTCGATGCTTTGACCTGGCCTGCCCAGGTTCCCCCTGGCTGGCATATCGAGTGGGTTCCGTCCTCTACCGAGGATCGGGAGGAGTAGCATCGTGGCAGGCTACAGCACGATGTTATTTGTATCGTCGTTAGATTATCTTCCGCTGCAATGAACTTTTATTTCCGCTGCAAGACATTATTACTCTGATTTAAATTCAATCTCTGTTTGTAATAACTCTATGTTCCCCTTTATGTATGTTAACTTTGTGGAATGTTGTAATCTCTGGAACTCACCTTCGTGTGGGCGTGCTGTTGTTTCGATCGAGAAAAGAACGTGGTTGATCGGGTTTAATCCGACGGCGCTCCAGCTTATTCCGGATTAAGTGCCTGACTACTTGATTAGCGGTCCCGAGGTACTTAACTTGGAATAATTTCGGAGTGGTCCGCCACAAAAGGAAAGCTAGCACCTCGCTACATTGGACCTTTCAAGAACTTGGAACGGAGAGGTGAAGTGGCTTATCAGTTAGAGTTACTAGAGAAATTGGCAGGAGTGCATGATGTGTTCCATGTGTCCCAGCTGAAGAAGTGTTTACGGGTGCCAGAGGAACAGATTCCGTTGGAAGAGTTGAATGTGCAGGAGGACCTTACTTATGAGGAGTATCCGGTCAAGATCCTAGAGGAGTCCGAGAGGGTCACCATGAACAAAGTGATACATATGTGCAAGGTTCAGTGGAATCGTCATACAGAGAATGAGGCAACCTAGGAATGGGAGGATGATCTCAAGGCAGAATATCCACATCTCTTCCAATCCACGTCCGAATCTCGAGGGCGAGATTCATCTTAAGGGGGTAGGTTTGTATCACCCAAAAATACCCTATTTAAAATTTAGTAATTAATTGGCTTTTTATATTTAAGTGCTCATGTAAAATGCAGGGAAAATAAAATTTTGAATAATTAAAAGCAAATATAGGGTATAGAAACATTTTTGTTGCTTTCATGCTGGTGCATTTGTTTTTGATTGTTGAATTCAAATTTGAGTTTGAATTTGAATTCAAATGAGTGTTTGAATAAAAGAAAAACCTTTTCTTTTTCTCTCTCTTTTTCCTTCTTCTTTTCAGCCCAGCTCGGCCCTTTCTTTCCTTTCCCGCGGCCCATCTCCTCTCCCCTTTCCTTCTTTTCCCGCGGCCCAGCTCGGCCCACCACCGCAGCCGCCAGCCCAGCCGCGTGCGCCCTCTTTTCTCCCGCTGCAGCTGACAGCCCGGTCCCACCTGTCGGCACCATCTTCCTCTGCTCGCTACGGTGACAGCTCGGGCCCACCCGTCAGACCTTCCTTCTTCCTCGCCGCTGTGTCCAAGCAGGACTCCACCGCCGCCGCCGTATCCGTGCCGCATCCGGCCTTGGCGCGCACGCCTAGGACTCTCCACCGCCGCTATAAAACCGCCACCAACTCCCCCTCTCGAGCCGTAGCCCAAACCCTAGCCGCCGCCGCCATTAACCTAGCCCCGAGCGCCGCCGTCGTCTTGAGCCCGTCTCGCCGCTGCATTGCCGCCAACGTCGAGCCGTGGAGCATCGGGGTAAGCAGAGGAACACACCGAGCCCAAAACCCCTCTTCCTCTCCCACTCCTCCGCACGCGCGACTTCGCCGGAGGTGTCAAGCCGCCGCCGCTAGCCGCAGGCCACGTAGACCGTCCGAGCCTCGAGCATGACCCCCAAATTGAGTTCTCCATCTTCCTCTCTCTCTTTTGAGCTAGCCGCGGCAAGCTTTGGAGCCCCCTAGCTCCGAGCAGAGTCCACTCCGGCAAGGGCGCCGCCGCGCGCCGCCTCCAGCCGCCGCGTCTCCGGTGACCTCTGCACCCAAATGCCCTGAGCCGTTCGATCTAGATCCGACGGCCAGATTTAAAAGCCGATCTAAACCGAGCCGGTTCACCGTGAACCTGTGAACCGCAGTTCATGGCCGATCTACGGTCCGGTCCACCGTGACGTCAGCCAACGTCAGCATCCAGCCGTCGCCATGGCGCTTTTGCAAAGAGCCCATCTGTTTTTCAAAAATCAACCCGCGGTCCAGCTTAGTTCAAAAATAATTATAGTTAGGTCCTTTTTCTTTCGGTTTAGCCCCTGCTCTTTTGAAAAATAGTGCCCACCGTCCTAGAAGTCGTTTTTACGCCACAGCCCTCGAGTTTTTATATGAAATTATGTTTTAGGTCCCTGGTTTCTTTCGAAAACACCCCTGGAAGCTTAAAACTTTCACCAGCAAGCCCCTAGAGCCCGTTTTAAGCGTAGTTTCTCCGTTTTAACTCCGATTTGAGTGATTTTTGCGCTCACGTGTTCGTAGTAAAGCGTACAGTAACTCTAAATCCTTCTTTTCATCTTTTGTTTATGTTCGGTGTACTGTTCTAATTGAATACTTTGTTTGCATGTATGTGTGGATGCTTGTGTGGTGATCGATGTGAGTAGTTGACGAGCCGTTCGAGTTCGCCGACGATCCCGTTCTCGAAGAGCAGGTGCAACAGCAGTTCACTGAGGAAGGCAAGTATAACACGGACCATCCTTGTTACCTACACACCGGTTAATCACATAAATCATATGCATGTATCTAATACTGTTAACCACTAAGGATGTTCCTAGTCTTTACCTTATTCCTTGTTTACCTGGGTTTTATGCATTATGGTTAGTCTATGCTACGCGCTGCAACCAACATTTATTTTTAATGTCAATATTGAATTAATGGTTCACTTCAATGATGGTTAAAAGATGCTTTTTAGCAACATGGTTCGGGGAACTAGAGCTTGTGCTGTGTGCTTTGTTCTAGTGTCTCTATAAGGTTTGGTCTAGGGAATTAGAGCATGTGCTTCGTGCTTTGTTCTAATGTCTCTCCATAAGGTCCGGTTCTTAAAGCGGCAACCCAGGAACTTGTTCGCCGCCGTTGGAACTATAATGGCTCTGGTCTTGGATAATTAGCTTGTACGTCTCTAGCTTGCCAGTGGTTACCGAAAGGCGTATGTGGGGAACATTCGTGAGAGTATAGTTTGATCCATCGAGGACGGATTTATCCGTTGGCTATGTCTCATTAGGCAAAGTCCCGTGATGTAAGCGCCCGATGTACGGCAGCTTCACACGTTGCGATGATTGCGCTCTCGCTCTGGACGCCATTGACCCCCTCACGTTGTGCCCTGAGCGTACGTCAATCTCGATGCCTTGGGTTATGCTGCCTATGTTGAACCAAAACGGCTACTGTGCTTGTTAGGGTGTTTTGTGAAAGTCCTCGTAACATAAATTCTTTTGGATTTATGAGACCGGCGGGTAAAGGGCGAAACCTCTGCAGAGTGTTGATCTATCATGATAGCCGTGCTCACGGATACGAGCGGCCTGGATCCTTTTTCATTAGAAGATGAAGTTAGTGATTGGTGTTGATTTATTCTATAATTACTTATACATTATTATTAATGGGTTTATACATTGGGTTCTACTCATTTGTAGTAAATTGAATGGGAATAAAATGAAACAACTAAAAGTGCTAATGCAGTATAACCGTGTCAAGCCTTTTGTTCTTGCATAACCCGTGTTATATTTGTTAAGTAAGATGGTTTGCTTACACTTGCAACTATTCAACAAAATCCCGGATGTGACATCCCTGATGTAAATATATTTGAAAGTACCTTTAAAACAGGTTAAAAGGGGGAACAATGGTGTTACACTTCAAAAATTGACCAAAAATTCAAATTGAAATTAAAAAACAAAGGTCTTTTGACACCCAACTAAAATCTTAAGAATTTTGTACTAAACTTGAAAATCTCCAAAATTAAAGTTGTTTGTCATCACAAATAAGGCCTAGTCACTGTTGGGAACTTTTGAAAATTTTGTAATTTAGCTCCTCAAAAACTCGAAAAATAGTTCTGAACGCTTGTTTGAATTTGGCTTGTTTGAGCCTAAAAAATTTGAAATTTCAGATTCACACCAAAAAGAAAGTTGTGTCCCACATCTCAAACTCCAACTTTTATTTTTACACTTTTCAAAGTTCAGTTCAAATTTTTGAAGAAAATTCAAAAGGGGCAAAGGAGCTCCACGGGGCGCCCGACAGACCCCTGGCGCGCTCTGCTCCTGGCCGGAGTCCGGCCGCCACGTGGCCGGCATGCGGCGGCGTCCACGCCAGGCCGGCCGAGCCGCGGCGGCAGCTGGCTCTTGTCCTCGCGCGGTTGTCCGGCCTCTCGTACGGTCGCGTCACGCGCTGTAGCGCCGCATTGCCTCGCCGCGCGGTCAGGCCATCATGGCGGGCGGAGCGCCGCCGTTGGCCATCGCGCGCGCGCCGCACTTTGCAAAGCCGCAGCGGATTCTCTCCCCCGCTACGCGCCAAGTCTTCTCTGCAGCATATCTCACTCCCTCACGCGACAATCCCCCTCGCCCAACCCCGTCGCGCGCACTGTCCGAGCTCGGGGCGCATCAATGGCGCGTCGCGTGACCATCTCCCCTCGCGCGCGCTCCCGAGGCAACTCATTGCTATCTAGCGTGCCCAAGCACCCCACCGAGCACCCACACTCCTTCCCCTCAGTCCACACGGTGCCATCTCTCCTCCCCGCGCTCGCTCCCATCGTCTTCAACCTCTAGCCGCGCGGACCGAGCTGAGCTTCGGAGCAAAATTCGTCCTCGTCTCTCCGCCATTCCCAAATCCCTCGCGCACGGAGCTAGACCACTTCCCTAGCTCCCAATTCCCCCACTTCTCTCGAGCTTTCCCCAACTCTCCGGCGAGAATTTGGATTTTCCCCCAAATCCCCATTTCCGGCCGCCGAAGCACCTCCACGTCGACCACCCACTTCAAGCCATCCCCGAGGTCAACCGAGCCTCCCAATAGCTTCACCGAGTCCCACAGGTGCTCACGAGCCCCTCCAACCCCGATGACCGCCACCAACCTCACCGGAATCAAAGCCGCGGCGGCCGCACCGCCACCAAACGTCGCCGGCGACCTCTAAGCCTCCTCCGGCCTCCCAACCGCCACCATTCGGCTCGTGGTGAGCCACTGGTTCTTTTCCCCCACTTCTCCGACCCCCTCCCACCGTCGTTTGGCCGGCGTAACGCCGTCGACGAGCCAAGGACCTAAGTTCATCGTCTTCCTCTTTACAGGGTTCCCATTGAAAAAGGCAGGGACATGTTCGCAAAGTTTCAAAAGATTCAAGGGTCGCGGCGTAAAAAGATTCTTAAGGTTTAACCCATTTTCCCGAAATCTTGTAAAATCCACCAAAAATCGTACAAAAATCGCAACAATGCATAAAAATGTTGTTTGGACTCGTGAGATTGTAAAATCCACTCTCATGTTAGCATGTATATACTTTTGGTGAACCTTTTTGAATTAAAATTCAAACTGTGAATTTAGAAACTTGTGCACCATTTCAAATCCTGAGCTCTGCTAGGGCTGAGCTTTGGATATGTTGTTTGTAGTGACATTAGACACCTTGTGTCCAAAGGAGACCTAAAAATATGGACTGTAGCTTCAGTTATGATTTATTTTGTGATTTCTGTCTTAGTTTAGTCCTACAATTATTAAAAATAATCCATACATCCAAAAATCACCATTTTTCTCCAGAGGCCTAAGAACTTGTTTACGCATGTGGTAAAAATGCTAAACTAAATTTTTGCCCTGCCTAGACTAGCAAATAAATAAATGTGTGTTTTCGAATAGAAAATTTTTGAGGACTGTCCAAGGATTATTTTGAGCCACCACTTGGCCAGAGCCCTCCTTACACTCATAACTAGCTCTGGTAGAGAAATTATATGATTTGGAAGTAATTTCAATTTTATATGAATTAATTCAGTTTTCTGGGGCAGCAAATGGATCCATTTTTAATAAATTCTGTGTCGCTCAGTTTTAGCTAAATTTTGGAGTGAGCCTAACTCTTATACTCCAGTAGCTGTCATAAAGTTTGTAGATAAAAAGGGTGAACAGAAACAGAGAAACAAAAATGAGAAGAAACTAGGTTAGAATTGAGTTATAAAAAGGAAATAGATCACTTTGGTTAAATAATTAAATATGGAGCATATGAAGTCTAAAATTCCAGAACAGCACCCTAACTTCAAAATAATAAATGGGATTATTCCATATGTGTACATAATCACCATCATAGGTACGTAAAAATTTTCCACCCCCTCCTCTAATTTTGTGAAGGAGGAAGTGGTACACTAGCATGTCTAGGTGAATATGGCCTACAAGGCCTTGGTTTTAGATCAATTAGGCAGCCACTATAAAGTTATGCATCTCATGTAGAAGGCGCTCTTGCGGACGGCATCTATCACCTTGTCCCCGCCGACGAAGAAGGAATCCCGGAGAGCAGTGCCAACGAAGTAGCAGTCGACCCGGAGTCTAACAGTCAGCTAGCACAAGAAGGCAAGCCCCGGAGCATAACCTAACTTTTAAAGTTTATGCAACGATGAATTATCTATGTTTATGCATTTACGTTTCAAGGAGTTGATTAAATACCTTAGTTGCATAATTCTAGTACCTATGTCTTGCAACCTTGGTATGATAAGGTCGATAGTGCAATGCTTAGGTCCGTTACAAGTCGAGTGATTTCCTGTCACTCGCGAAACATAGGAGTTGCTTGTCTTTACTTATGTTGGAATCATAAGGATGGACGGGCGGGATGGTATGTGTAGATCTCCCGTCCGTGTATGATAATTGGATTAAGGTCGAAACGTGTGGTTCTGTGTGTCAAGTTTTTCAATGTACCACATGCATGCCAACCTATGGGAATCGGTAAGCCCGGTACCAGATTAAAGCAGCTAGGACCGATAGCCATCTCTCCTTGGAAACTTTCGTTTCCCTTGCCGTACACATGTGGATATATGCGTGATGCTGTGAGTGAAGCGGTAAACCTTTATCCTAAGGGAATGGACCCGGCGCCGAATTGTGGATTGATGGGAAAGGTTGGGAAGTGCTTGTACCTTTTATAGCAAGCATTATCCGTGTGTGTTGGGTTTCCCCTGGCCAGGTAGCAAAAATTCGGTTCGAACTGTCCGCTTCTCGCGGTTAATGAGACTGCTTGACAGCTGTGCTGCATTGAGTAACAAGTGGAACTATGTGGATGATGAACTTGTTGTATGAATTAAATTGTATTGCACCACTTGTATGCTTAGAGAGGATGCTAATCTAGAATGGTTAATTCTACTAGAATATGATGCTAAAATCATGAAAGTAAGGATCCACTCTTAGTTGCTTTTTGGCAAACAAACCCACCAGCCAAAAGTCTCTCATGTCTAGAAGTCGGTGATGTAGTTTTCACCCGACGGGTAAGCCTTGCTGAGTATTAGTATACTCAGCCTTGCTTGTGGCTATTATTTCAGGTACTGTGATGGATGTGGCAGTTGATGCCATCACTTGGCCTACCCAGGTTCCCCTGGATGGCACGTCGAGTGGGTTCCGTCCTCTGCCGAGGATCGGGAGGAGTAGCACCACCATGGCATGCTTCATCATGGTGTTACTATGCATCGTCGCTAGTTTGATTCTCCGCTGCAATGAACTTAATATTCTGCTGCAATGAACTTTTATACTCTGATTTGAAATTTAAACTTGGTTTGTAATAACTTTATGATACTATTTATGTATGATGAATTTATGGAATGTTGTAATTTGTGGAACTCACATTCGTGTAGGCGCGCATGTTGTTTTGATCGAGAAAGTACGTGGTTAATCGGGTTTAATCCGACGGCGCTCCAGTTTATTCCGGATTAAGTGCCTGACTGCTTGATTAGCAGTCCAGGGGTACTTAACTTGAAATAATTTCGGAGTGGTCCGCCACAGCTGGTATCAGAGCCGAAACATGCGCACCAGAGAGAGCAGCAAACCTTAAATAAACATTTTTCGAATAAAACATGCCAACTCTTACTTCCGCCGCACATTTGCGATGGAAGGTTATTATTAGGACCGCTAAGGATGTTACATAGAGCGTGAAGCCTATGTGGGTTAAAGGGATCACGGTATGATAGGTGGCTAATTCTATATTATACTGACTTCCAGCACATTTCATTCTGTCATTTACTTTACGCAATGGTGGGCGCAAGGTACGGCGATTGCTGTAACGTACCACGGCACTATATGACAATATAGTGGCGGCACATAGTCAATACGCTGTGATGGCGTATGAAACTAGAATAGCATGGTGGGTGCAAGGTACGGCGATTGCTATAGCGTACCACGGCATCATATGCAAATATGATGGCGGCACAAAGTCAATACGCTATTTCATGAGCGTATGAAATTGTCAATATGTTGCCTTGGTGAGATATGAAGCATTGCCCGTTCAATGTTGAACGTTTGGGTGCCACCTCTATAGTGGGTGGTAATGTATGGAAACGCTTTCGTGAGTGCTGGCATGAAAGGTTGATTACACGTGCTCTGGAATGGAATTTTCTGCAGGTACACTAACCACGATTCCGTAAGATGAACGGTTAGAAAAAAAAAATTCGGCTAGTTAATATAGGGAGAGTCGGATATTGCCTAGCCACCGGCACTAACTTCGTAGGTCAAAAGTTTATTGGCACGTGTGTTGGTGAGAACGAATAGGCCGCTCATGCATTGCAATTCACTGAAATTATATTCAACCTTATTGCACGGCCATTGAACTACCCGCCATCAAAAATCTGAACAACAACCGGAATTTGTGCCGAAACTCTGCCAAAAACAGTCTGCTTGCACCATTAATTCGAACCTGAGAACCTCGTCAAACGAACAAGTGTTCAACATGAAAGTTGTCAAAAATGCTATCTAGTTTGTGCTGTAGAAATTTCAACTAAAATGGTTCAGTAGAACTAGAGTTATGCTTAAAATGGTAACCCCCTGTCTGCTGGAAATTTCTGAGAACAGTAAGTTAAAAATTGAATTTTTACACCTTCTTAACGACGGTTTCTGCTCACACCTTCAACATGAAACTTGTTTGAAATTACTTAAACAATGTTCTGGACAAATATGGGAATTTTTGGGTTTGTAGATGTCGAGTTTTATAATTTTTACTACACTGTCCAGAATCTGTTTTTATTTCTTGGGCGCTAACCGGTTCTCACCCTTGACCTTTTTGTTCAGAATGGACGCTCACGCTGACCATGCCAGCTACCCCAACGACATCTCCTTTTCAGACTGTCTAGGATGGGAGGGTTTCCCTAGCATCCTTTGGTCAGTTTTGCAGGCGCTAGATTATCCAACCCCGCCACAATATGAGAGGACCGTCATCCGAGACCGAGGTGTGACCCGATCTCGTGTGCGTTTGGTGGTGCACCGCTACCCACCATGTCCCAGCTCCCCCACTTGGAGTGCGGAAGTTCATGGGCACCACATGGACACTACTTGTGAGCTAGCCGCCCTGAATGGGATCAGTGCGTTCTGCTCCCAGAACCAGGACTTGGTAGAGCATCAGCTTCTTGGGCTGTTTCCACCGGCCCAACCGGACGACACCCATTGGATGAGGCGCTACCTTAGCTCCCCTTTGAAGATGGCGGAGAACCCCGTCGCTGCAGCTGCATTGTTGATGAGGTGGATCTGAGCTTATCACCGCTTGCAGGCACTTTTAGGACGGTCACAGAGTGAGGTGCTCAACCTTGCCATGGATATGTCTGTTCGTGCCCGTGACATTGGGGTAGAGAGGACCTCTTTGTCCATAGAGGTGAGCACCAGAGACGCCATGATTGCAGATTTGGAGAGGCAATTGTCTGACCTCCACATCGCGCACAACAATGTCCACAATGAGCTAGTCCAAACAAGAGAAGAGGTTGAGAATGTGCACGGTGTTTTAGAGCATGCCAATGCCATGCTAGCCGCCCATGATGCTCAACACCTTCTTGAGCAGGGTGGAGAGCATGGGGAAGGAGAGGCCCCCGATTCCGACATGGATACCGAGGATGACATGCCGCCCCTTCCAGCTCCACCGTCTCCTATGGGCAGCGAGGACCACTAACAACCTAGATGATTTCTAGAAGCTGCAGTAGCGAGATTACTCCTCCACATCGCCTAAATTTTGGCTTCATGATGTAATAGGCTAGATGGAGTTGAGCTCCCCTCTAATCTTTTGAGACAATGTAATTTAATTGATGTGGGTATGTGAGCCAAAACTTGATGAAGGTTGTAATGGTTGTGCTGAAAACATTCTGCAGCTAACCTTGTTTTAATTATTAATGGGTTTTCCAATCACTTCTAGGCTGTGATGTGAACTAAAAAGTTGTTTGGAATTTGTCAAACAAAATGCTCACCAAATTGCAACCCCATTGGTTAAGCAAAATAAAAATGGCAACCAAAACACTACAGCTCGGCCTACCGTAAAACAGCAAACGCAGAGAGCTAAAGATTGAATTTTTCGGCTTAGTTCCAGCCCGAATTTGGTTCTGAGCCAAACATGAAAGTTGTAGAGGATGAAATTTTCGAGCTACTGACCGAATTGGAGCATCTGACTTGCTTTCTACTGGGAGATATGTTTTTTCTTCCAAACTGCTTGTTGATATGTCATCTTTATGCAGTAAACTTCATTATATTACCACGTTCTATCTTGTCATCATTATGCAAGCTTATGAAATGTGGCTAATACAAGTATCTACTGCAGATGGCTATCACCCGCAGTGGTTATGATGCTAGCGGCTCCAATGCTAACCAACAAGGGCCAGAGGGGCAGCAACAGCCACCGCCACCTCCACCACCGCAGCAACCTCCGACGTGGCAACAATTGTATGCTACGCAGACGGAAATTCTCTGGAACCTGCAGCATCAGCAACAAATGATGCAGCAGCAGATGCAACAACAAGGAGGTCAACGGGCCCCTCAACCTCAGGTGGCTCGGTATGAGGATTTCTTGGCTACACACCCGCCGGTGTTCTCAAGAGCCAAGGAGCCCTTGGAGGCAGATGCGTGGATTCGAGCTATCGAATCCAAGTTCTCTATTCTGGCCACACCTTGCACTTCCAACCGCAAGGTGGTCTTCGCGGCGCAGCAGCTCCGCGGCACAGCTCTCCTATGGTGGGAGAATTACTTGGCCCTGCAGCAGGAGGGTCACGTGATTGAGTGGGAAGAGTTCAAGGCTGCTTTCAAATCTCACCATATTCCTGCCGGCTTGGTAGAGCGGAAATTGAATGAGTTTCTGGCATTGACCCAGGGTACCCGCACGGTGCTTCAGTATGCCCAGGCCTTCAATGGTCTGTGCCCATATGCGGGTCATCACGCTGACTCGGATGTGAAGAAAATGGAGAGGTTCCGACGTGGCCTCAACACCAAGCTAAAGGCCCAACTGACCACCACTCGAGTTGCCACGTATGGCGAGCTTGTGAACATCGCCATCGCCCAGGAGGATGCCAACGTGGTACATAAGGCTGAGAAGAAGAGGAAGGCTCCCGCTGGACCCTCGAGCGCACAGCCATAGAGGTTCAGCCTGGTTTCCCCGGCTGCACCACAGGGGCAGCCAAGGGCAACTCAGGGAGGACGATGGGTTGCTAGGCCACCACAGCAGGGTGCGCCCCGTTTCCCTCCACCGCCGCAGCAGCAACCGGCGCCGAGGCAGAACGTGCAGCAACCATCCCGACCTGGAGCCGGCTACCAGTGTTTCAAGTGTGGCAGCAGCAATCACTTCATCAAGGACTGCCCACAGAACAAGCCATAGAACCAGCGCCCGGGAAATCAGCAAAGCAAGGGCAAACAGCAGCGTGTGCAAGTCAGGCAAGGAAGGCTTAACTACACCACCTTGGCCAACCTACCTGAGGGAGCACCGGATATGACTGGTACCTTTCCTATCCACAATCAACCTGCTGTGATATTATTTGATTCCGGAGCAACACATAGTTTTATAAGCGCAAGATTTCATGCAAAATGTGGGTTAAAATCTTACCATACCAAATCAGCATACGTGATATCAACCGTGGGAGGTAAAATAGCATCCAACCAAGTTACTCGAAGAGTGCCAATCAGGCTGGGTAGTAAAATATTCCCTACTGATTTAATTCTGCTTGGGATGGAAGGGATTGATATTGTTTTGGGGGCAAATTGGATGACTCAGCATAAGGTTGTCCTAGATGTTGCTGAGCGAGTTGTGGAAATAAACTCGCCTACACATGGCCCTAGTGCGCTATATCTGCCACAACGGAATTGTGCCAATGCTTGTGCTTACACAATGGTAGAAACGCGACTAAAAGACATTCCGGTGGTATGTGAGTATGCCGATGTTTTTCCGGATGACTTACCTGGGATGCCGCCGGATAGGGACATTGAATTTGTGATTGAACTCCAACCTGACACGGCACCTATATCAAAGAGACCTTATAGAATGCCACCCAATGAATTGGCCGAATTAAAAATTCAACTCCAAGAACTGCTAGACAAGGGTTTCATTTGTCCTAGTGTGTCACCTTGGGGTGGCCTAGCTATCTTTGTGAAGAAGAAGGATCATTCTTTGAGGTTGTGTATCGATTACCGGCCTCTCAATGCGGTGACCATTAAGAATAAGTATCCACTTCCCCGCATTGATGTCCTTTTTGACCAACTAGCTGGCGCCAGAGTGTTCTCCAAGATTGATCTTCGCTCTGGCTATCACCAAATAAAAATTCGGCCTTGTGACATTCCAAAGACTGCCTTTTCCACCCGCTACTTCATGTACCTCATGAATTCAGTTTTCATGTCCGAGCTTGACAAGTTCGTGGTGGTTTTCATTGATGACATTCTCATATATTCCAAGAATGAGGAAGAGCATGCCGAGCACCTTCGCATTGTTCTTCAAAGATTGAGAGACCATCAACTCTATGCCAAGTTCTCTAAATGTGAATTCTGGCTAGAAAGTGTGAAATTCTTAGGTCACACGGTTTCCAAGGATGGTATATCTGTGGATCCAACCAAGGTGCAAGAGGTGATGGATTGGCAACCACCTACCTCTGTCCATGAGATTCGGAGTTTTCTGGGTTTCGCCGGTTATTATCGCCGCTTCATTCCGCACTTCTCTCGGATTGCGAAACCCATGACCGAACTCTTAAAGAAGGGAGCAAAATTTGATTGGAATGACAAATGTGACGAAGCTTTCCACACTTTGAGAAAACATTTAACTTCAGCCCCAGTTTTAGCTCAACCCGACTGAAGCCCTATCATGTCTATTGCGATGCTTCAGGCACTGGACTTGGCTGCGTTCTTATGCAAGAGAACCGAGTCATTGCTTATGCTTCTCGAGCACTCCGTCCTCATGAGCAAAACTACCCTACGCATGATCTTAAGTTAGCAGCGGTTATTCATGCTCTCAAGATATGGAGGCACTATCTAATGGGTGTTCCATGCAACGTATACACCGACCACAAGAGCCTCAAATATGTCTTCACTCAGGCACATCTGAATATGAGGCAGCGAAGATGGTTGGAGTTAGCGAAAGACTATGACCTTAGTGTGCATTATCACCCCGGGAATGCTAATGTGGTTGCGGATGCCCTAAGCCGCAAGGCTCATTGTCATTGCCTTTCCGTGGAGTCCTACGCTGACACCTTGTGCCATGATGTGGCAAAGCTCAACTTAGAGATTGTTCCACACGGGTACTTCAACCATATTTCTGTTGAACCAACCTTGCACGATCAGATCGTTGAAGCCCAATTAAATGACGCAAAGATTAAAATCCTTAAAAGGAAATTGGCAAAAGAGAAAGTGAAGGAAAAATACAAGTGTTTCCGGTTAGATGGGCAGGGAGTGATGTGGTTTGGACATCGTATAGTAGTGCCCAAGAACACTGAACTCCGAAGGAAGATTATGGATGAAGCCCACATCTCTAAACTTTCTATCCATCCCGGTAGCACCAAAATGTACCAAGATCTGAAACAAAACTTTTGGTGGACTAGGATGAAGCGGGAGATTGCCACGTATGTGTCGGAATGTGACACGTGTCAGAGAGTAAAGGCTAGCCACTTGAAGGTAGCAGGCACTCTTCAACCTCTACCTATTCCCTCATGGAAGTGGGAAGATATAAGCATGGACTTTAGTGTTGGACTTCCCAGAACCCCTCGGGGGCATGACTCCATTTGGGTAATTGTGGACCGCCTTACCAAGACCGCACATTTTATTCCGGTCAATACCGCTTATACCGCTAAGAGATACGCTGAGATTTATTTGGAACGGATCGTTTGTCTACATGGGGTACCCAAGACGATAATTTCAGATCGTGGTACTCAATTTGTGGCACGCTTTTGGGAACAATTACAACTATCCCTAGGCACAAAACTGATCCGTAGTTCAGCATATCACCCACAAACCGATGGGCAGACGGAGAGGGTAAATCAAATACTTGAAGATATGCTTCGAGCTTGTGTTATCCATTATTGGAAGAATTGGGAGAACTGCTTATCTCTTGCTGAATTCTCCTATAACAACAGCTATCAAGCAAGTCTTAAAATGGCACCTTTCGAAGCCTTGTATGGTAGAAGATGTCGGACACCGTTGTGTTGGTCCCAGGCAGGCGAGAGGTACACATATGGCCCTGACCTTGTAAATGAAGCGGAAAAAAAGGTTAGGATCATCCGTGAAAATTTGAAAACCGCACAATCACGGCAAAAGAGTTACTTTGATCAACGGCGGAAGCCCCTTCAGTTCGAAGCCGGAGATCACATGTATCTCAAGGTCTCCCCGACCAAGGGTGTGCAAAGGTTTGGATTAAAAGGAAAACTTGCACCTCGCTACATTGGCCCATATGAAATCACTCAACAATGTGGACCGGTAGCATACCGTGTGAAGCTTCCCGAGAAGCTCTCCGCCGTGCACGATGTATTCCATGTCTCCCAACTCAAGAAATGTCTTCGTGTTCCGACCGAGGTTGTTGAGCAAGAAGAACTCTCGGTTGAACCGGATCTCTCCTATGATGAGCATCCCATCAAGATCCTCGATGAGAAGGAGAGACAAACACGAAGAAGAGGAGTTAAAATGTACAAAATTCAGTGGAGTCATCACTCCAAAGATGAAGCCATGTGGAAAACCGAGGACTATCTTAAGAAGAACTTCCCCGATATCCTTTCTTAGACCAAGTACCTTTTTCCCACCTTGTTCCTAAGTACAATCGAATCTCGGGGCGAGATTCCTTTCAAGGGGGGGTAGGTTGTGACATCCCTGATGTAAATATATTTGAAAGTACCTTTAAAACAGGTCAAAAGGGGGAACAATGGTGTTAGAATTCAAAAATTGACAAAAAATTCAAATTGAAATTCAAAAACAAAGGTCTTTTGACACCCAATTGAAATCTTAAGAATTTTGTACTAATCTTGAAAATCTCCAAAAATAAAAGTTCTTTTTCATCACAAATAAGGCCTAGTCACTGTTGGGAACTTTTGAAAATTTTGCAGTTTAGCCCCTCAAAAACTCGAAAAATAGTTCTGAATGCCTGTTTGAATTTGGCTTGTTTGAGCCTGAAAAATTTGAAATTTCAGGTTCACACCAAAAAGAAAGTTGTGTCCCACATCTCAAACTCCAACTTTTATTTTTACACTTTTCAAAGTTCAGTTCAAATTTTTGAAGAAAATTCAAAAGGGGCAAAGGAGCTCCACGGTGCGCCCGACAGACCCCTGGCGCGCTCTGCTCCTGGCCGGAGTCCGGCCGCCACGTGGCCGGCGTGCGGCGGCGGCCATGCCAGGCCGGCCGAGCCGCGGCGGCAGCTGGCTCTTGTCCTCGTGCGGTTGTCTGGCCTCTCGTACGGTCGCGTCACGCGCTGTAGCGCCGCATTGCCTCGCCGCGCGGTCAAGCCATCATGGCAGGCGGAGCGCAAGCTTTATTGAGACTAGTGTAGTCGATACACATTCTCCATTTCCCATTCTTTTTCTCGACGACTACAAGATTTGCTAACCACTCGGGGTAGCGCACCACCCTAATGAACCCTGCATCTAACAGCTTGGCTACTTCTTCGATGATGATCTTCCGCTTGAACTCATTGCAGCGCCTTGTGGGCTGCCGGACAGGCTTTGTGCCTTTGCGAATGTCCAAGGAATGCTCGGCGACTTCCCGGGGGATTCCTGGCATGTCTGCGGGAACCCAAGTGAACATGCCGATGTTCGCCCGGAGATAGTCGACGAGTGCGCTTTCCTATTTCTCCGTGACGGTGGAGGAGATGATGACCGTCTTGCTCCCTGAGCCCTGAGGATCGAGGAGCACCTTCTTCGTGTTGCTCAACAGCTGGAACTGCCTCTCGGCCTCTAGCTCCAACATCGCCTTCTTGCGGGCGGTGACGTCATCCTCCTCGGCGTCGTGCGCTTCCCGATCCTCGGGAGTGGAGGTTAGGACTGCATGGCGTCGACCGCCGCGTGGGAAACGGCGAGCTCCTTGGAAGCCTCCACGGCCGCCTGTGACATCCCTGATGTTAAAACTTTGAAAACACATTTAAAACTGGTTAAAAGGGGAACAATGGTGTTTGAACACAAAAGTTGACCAAAAATTCAAATTAAATTCAAAACAAAGGCCTGTTTGACACCCAACTAAAATCTCAAGAATTTTGTACTAAACTTGAAAATCTCCAAAAATAAAAGTTGTTTGTCATCACAAATAAGGCCTAGTCACTGCTGGGAACTTTTTGAAATTTTGCAGTTAAGCCCCTCAAAAACTCGAAAATAAGTGTTGAACGCCTGTTTATAATTGGTTTCTTTGAGCTTGAAAAATTTGAAATTTCAGGTTCACACCAAAAAGAAAGTTGTGTCCCACATCTCAAACTCCAACTTTTATTTTTACACTTTTCAAAGTACAGTTAAAATTTTTGGAGAAAAATCGAAAAAGGCAAAGGAGCTCCACGGGTGCTGCCAGCTCACCCCTGGCGCGCTCTGCTCCGGCCGGAGTCCGGCCGCCACGTGGCCGGCGTGCGGCGGAGACCGCGCCAGGCCGGCCGAGCCGTGGCGGAGGGATCCTTTTGTCGTCGCACGGGCTCCTGGCACCTCGTCCGATCCTTTCCTGCGCTACAGCGCCTAGGCGAGCCGCGCCGCGCGGGCAGGCCATCATGGCGGGCGGAGCTCCACTCTCGGCTCGAGCACGCGCGCCGCGCAGCGCCGTCCCGCGGCCGAGATTTGCTCCCCCTACGCGCCAAGAGGCCTCTGCAGCGTATCTCACTCGATCACGCCACGATCCCCCTCGCCCAACCCTGTCGCGCGCTCTGTCCGAGCTCGGGGGCGCATCAATGGCGCGTCGCGTCACCGAGCTTCCCTCGCGCGCGCTCCCGAGGCAGCTCATTGCACTCTAGCCCGCCCAAGCACTCCACCGAGCAGCCTCACACTCTCTCTCAGCACGCACTCAGCCATTCTCGCCCTCCTCGCGCTCGCGCACTGCTTCTTCAACCTCCGGCCGTGTAGAGCCGAGCTCGAGCTCCATCGCCGCGAACCGAAATCCACCGCGTTTCCCCCCACGATTTCCCATTCCCCCGCATGTGAAGCTTACTCACTCACCCAGCTAGCCGCTCGAACACTTCCCAGCTCGAATCGAGCCGCACACGCCGGGAATTGAAGCTTTTCCCCACCGCTCAGCCATTTCCACCGTGAACACCACCTCCACGTCGAGCTCCATACTCCGGCCATCCCCGTCTTCGCCAAGCCCCACGACGAGCTTCGCCATCATCCGGTGAAGCTCACACGCCTCTCCGCGCCTCGTCTCGACCACCGCAGCCGGCTATCGACGTCGCCGGAGCAAACCGCTCCGCCGCTCACCGTCGACGAGCCGCACCGCTTCACCTCCGGCCACAAGACCTACCCCAACCGACTCACGGTGAGCCCCTCATCATTTCCCCCAACTTCCCCCGAGCCAGTTCGCCCTCTCCTCGCCGGCGTAACAACGCCGACGAGCCCAGGGACCCGTTCGCGTTCCCCTTTTTAGTTCTAGGGTCCTCTGCGCAAATAACAAGGACTTGGTTGAAAGGTTTTAAAAGTTCTAGGGTCTCCGGCGTAAAAAGATTCTTTAAACCTAGATCTATTTTGCTGAGATATTGTAAAATCCATTAAAAATCGTACAAAGGTCGGAAAAATGCACAAAAATACTCTCTGAACTCGTGAGGTTGTAAACTCCAATCTCATGTTAGCATGTATATGCTTTTGGTGAACCGTTTTTGAATTGAAATTCAAACTGTGAATTTAGAAACTTGTGCACCATTTCAAATCCTGAGCTCTTCTAGAGCTGAACTTTGGATATGTTGTTTGTAGTGACATTAGACACCTTGTGCCCGAAGGAGACCTAACAATATGGACTGTAGCTTCAGTTATGAATTAATTTGTGATTTCTGTCTTAGTTTAGTCCTGCAATTATTAAAAATAATCCATGCAGCATGTCTAGGTGAATAACCCTAGCTTCAAAGTAATAAATTGGATTATTTTATATGTGTACACAATCACCATCATACATACGATAAAATTCCACACCCTCCTCTAATTTTGTGAAGGAGAAAGTAATACACTAGCATGTCTAGGTGAATATGGCCTTCCAGGCCTTGGTTTTAGATCACTTAGGCAGCCACTATAAAGTTATACATCTCATGTAGAAAGGCGCTCTTGCTGACGGCATCTACCACCTCGTCCCCGCCGACGAAGAAGGAGCCCCTGAGAGCGGTGCCAACGAAGTCACGGTCGACCCGGAACCTCACAGTCAGCTAGCCCAAGAAGGCAAGCCACGGACCATGACCTAACGTTCAATTCGTGCAACTACGTATTTATTTATGCTTGTGCATTTATGTTCTAGGTGTTGTTTGAATACCTTAGTTGCTTGATTCTAGTACCTATGACTTGAAATACTAGTATGTTAAGAACGATAGAGCAATGCCTTTAAGACCGTTACAAGTCGAGTGATTTCCTGTCACTCGCGAGATATAGGAGTTGCTTGTCTTTACTTATGTTGGAATCATAAGGATGGACGGGCGGGATGGTATGTGTAGATCTCCCGTCCGTGTATGATAATTGGATTAAGGTCGAAACGTGTGGTTCTGTGTGTCAAGTTTTTGAACGTACCACACGCAGGCCGACATATGGGAATCGGTAAGCCCGGTACCTAATTGAAGCAGCTAGGGCCGATAGCCATCTCTCCTTGGAAACATTATGTTTCCCTTACCGTACACATGTGGATATATGCGTGATGCCGTGAGGGAAGCGGTAAACCTTTATCCTAAGGGGATGGACCCGGTTCCGAATTGTGGATTGATGGGAAAGGTTGGGAAATGCTTGTACCTTTTATAGCAAGCATCATCCGTGTGTGTTGGGTTTCCCCTGGCCAGGTAGCTAAATTCGGTTCGAACTGTCTGCTTCTCGCGGTTAATGAGACTGCTTGACCGCTGTGCTGCATTGAGTAACAAGTGGAACTATGAGGATGATGAACTTGTTGTATGTATTAAATTGTAATGCACCACTTGTATGATTAGAGAGGATGCTAATCTAGAATGGTTAATTCTACTAGAACATGATGCTAAAACCATGAAAGTAAGGATCCACTCTTAGTTGCTTTTTGGCAAACAAACCCACCAGCCAAAAGCCTCTCATGTCTAGATGTCGGTGATGTAGTTTTCACCCGACAGGTAAGCCTTACTGAGTATTAGTATATTCAGCCTTGCTTGTGGCTATTATTTTAGGTACTGTGATGGATGTGGCAGTCGATGCCATCACTTGGCCTACCCAGTTTCCTCCTGGATGGCACGTCTAGTGGGTTCCGTCCTCTGCCGAGGATCGGGAGGAGTAGCACCATGGACGGCTTCATCATGGTGTTACTATGCATCGTCGCTAGTTTAATATTCCGCTGCAATGAACTTTAATACTCTGATTTGAAATTCAAACTTGATTTGTAATAACTTTATGGTACTAATTATGTATGATGGATTTGTGGAATGTTGTAATTTCTGGAACCCACCTTCGTGTGGGCGCGCTTGTTGTTTCGATCGTGAAAGTACGTGGTTAATCGGGTATCATCCGACGGCACTCCAGCTTATTCCGGATTAAGTGCCTGACTGCTTGATTAGCGGTCCAGGGGTACTTAACTTGGAATAATTTCGGAGTGGTCCGCCACAGCTGGCATCAGAGCCGAAACAGGCGTACCAGAGAGAGCAACAAACCTTAAATAAACATTTTCGAATAAAACTTGCCAACTCTTACTTCCGCCGCACATTTGCGATGAAAGGTTATTCTTAGGACCGCTAAGGATGTTACATAGAGCGTGAAGCCTATGTGGGTTAAGGGATCACGATATGTTAGGTGGCTAATTATATATTATACTGACTCCCAGCACATTCATTCTGTCATTTACTTTCCGCAATGGTGGGCGCAAGGTACGGCGATTGCTGTAACGTACCATGGCACTATATGAAAATATAGTGGCGGCACATAGTCAATACGCTGTGATGGCGTATGGAACTAGAATAGCATGGTGGGCGCAAGGTACGGTTAGAAAGTTCGGCTAGTTAATATAGGGAGAGACGGATATTGCCTAGCCACCGGCACTAACTTCGTAGGCCAAAAGTTTATTGGCACGTGTGTTGGTGAGAACGATTAGGCCTCTCATACATTGCAATTCACTGAAATTATATTGAACCTTAATGCACGACCATCGACCTTAATGCACGACCATCGAACTACCGCCATCAAAATTTGAATGACAACCGGAAATTGTGCCCAAACTCTGCCGAAAACAGTCTGCTTGCACCATTAATTCGAACCTGAAAACCTCATCAAACGAAAAAGTGTTCAACATGAAAGTTGTCATAAATGTTATCTAGTTTGTTCTGTAGAAATTGTAACGAAATTGGTTCAGTAGAACTAGAGTTATGCTTAAAATGGTAACCCCCTGTCTGCTGGAAATTTCTGGGAACAGTAAGATAATAATTGAATTTTTGCACCTTCTTAACGACGGTTTCTGCTCAAACCTTCAACATAAAACTTGTTTGAAATTACATAAACAATGTTCTGGCCAAATGTGGGAATTTTTGGGTTTGTCGATGTAGAGTTTTATAATTTTTACTACACTGTCCAGAAGCTGTTTATATTTTCTTTGGCGCTAACCGGTTCTCACATTTGACCTTTTTGTTCAGAATGGACGCTCACGCTGACCTTGCCAGCTACCCCAACGACGTCTCCTTCTCGGACTGTCTAGGATAGGAGGGTTTTCCTAGCATCCTTTGGTCCGTTTTGCAGGCGCTTGATTATCCAACCCCGCCACAATATGAGAGAACCATCATCTGTGACCGAGGTGTGACTCGATCCCGTGTGTGTTTGGTGGTGCATCGCCACCCACCGTGTCCTAGCTCTCCCCCTTGGAGTGTGGAAGTCCATGGGCACCACATGGAGACCACTTGTGAGTTAGCTGTCCTGAATGGCATCTGTTCTTTCTGCGCTCAGAACCAGGACCTGGTAGAGCATCAGCTTCTTGGGCTGTTTCCACCGGTCGCTGCGGCTGCACTTTTGATGAGGTGGATCCGAGCATATCACCGTTTGCAGGCACTTTTAGAACGGTCGCAGAGTGAGGTGCTCAACCTTGCCATAGATATGTCTGTTCGTGCCCGCGACATTGGGATAGAGAGGATCTCTTTGTCCATAGAGGTGAGCACCAGAGACGCCATGATTGCAGATTTGGAGAGGCAATTGTCTAACCTCCACATCGCGTAGAACAATGTCCACAACGAGCTAGTCCAAACAAGGGATGAGCTTGAGAACGTGCAGGGTGTTTTGGAGCATGCCAATGCCATGCTAGCCGCCCATGATGCTCACCACCTTCTTGAGCAGGGTGGAGAGCATGGGGAAGGAGAGGCCCCTGATTCCGACATGGATACCGAGGATGACATGCCGCCCCTTCCAGCTCCACCGTCTCCCATGGGCAGCGAGGCTACCGCTAACATCCTAGATGATTTCTAGAAACAGCAGTAGCAAGATTACTCCTCCGCATAGCCTAAATTTTGGCTTCATGATGTAATAGGCTAGATGGAGTTGAGCTCCCCTCTAAACTTTTGAGACAATGTAATTCAATTGGTGTGGATGTGTGAGCCCCAAAACTTGATGAAGGTTGTAATGGGTGGTTCTAAAAACATGCTGCAGCTATCCTTGTTTAATTTATTAATGTGTTTTCCACTCACTTCTGGGCTGTGATTTGAACTACAAAGTTGTTTGGAATTTGTCTAATGAAATGCTCACCAAATTTCAACCCTATTGGTTAAGCGAAATAAAAATGACAACCAAAACACTACAGCTCGGCCTACCGTAAAACAGCAAACGCAGAGAGCTAAAAATTGAACATTTCGGCTTAGTTCCAGCCCGAATTTGGTTCTGAGCCAAACATGAAAGTTGTAGAGTATGAAATTTGCAAGCTACTGACCGAATTGGAGCATCTGACTTGCTTTCTACTGGGAGATATGATTTTCTTCCGAACTGCTTGTTGATATGTCATCTTTACGCAGTAAACTTCATTATATCGTCACGTTCTATCTTGTCATCATTTATGCAAGCTTGTGAATTGTGGCTAATACAAGTACCTACTACAGATGGCTATCACTCGCAGCGGTCATGATGCTAGCGGCTCCAACGCTAACCAGCAGGGGCCGGAAGGACAGCAACAGCCGCCACCACCTCCGCCACCGCAGCAACCTCCGACGTGGCAACAATTGTATGCTACTCAAACGGAAATTCTCCGGAACCTGCAGCATCAACAACAAATGATGCAGCAGCAGATGCAGCAACAAGGAGGTCAACGGGCCCCTCCGGTGTTCTCCAGATCCGAGGAGCCCTTGGAGGCTGATGCATGGATTCGAGCCATCGAATCCAAGTTCTCTATTCTGGCCACGCCTTGCACTTCCAACCGCAAGGTGGTCTTCGCTGCGCAACAGCTCCACGGCACAGCTCTCCTATGCTGGGAGTATTACTTGGCCCTGCAGCAGGAGGGTCACGTGATTGAGTGGGAAGAGTTCAAAGCTGCTTTCAAAGCCCACCACATTCCTGCGGGCTTAGTTGAATGGAAGTTAACTGAGTTTCTGGTGCTGACCCAGGGTACCCACACGGTGCTTCAGTACGCCCAGGCGTTCAATGGGCTGTGCCCATATGCGGGTCATCACGCCGACTCCGATGTGAAGAAAATGGAGAGGTTCCGACGTGGCCTCAACACCAAGCTCAAGGCCCAACTAACCACCACCCGAGTTGCCACGTATGGCGAACTTGTGAACATCGCCATCGCCCAGGAAGATGCCAACGTGGTACATAAGGCTGAGAAGAAGAGGTAGGCTCCCGCTGGACCCACGAGCGCACAGCCACAGAGGTTCCGCCTGGTTCCCCCGGCTACACCGCAAGGGCAGCCAAGGGCACCTCAGGGAGGACGATGGGTTGCTAGGCCACCACAGCAGGGTGCGCCCCGTTTCCCTCCACCGCCACAGCAGCAACAGGCGTCGAGGCAGAACGTGCAACAGCCGTCCCGTCCTGGAGCTGGCTACCAGTGCATCAAGTGTGGCAGCAGCAGTCACTTCATCAAGGACTGCCCACAAAACAAGTCACAGAACCAGCGCCCTGGAATTCAGCAAAACAAGGGCAAACAGCAGCGTGTGCAAGTCAGGCAAGGAAGGCTTAACTACACCACCTTGGCTGACCTACCTGAGGGAGCACCGGATATGACTGGTACCTTTCCTATCCACAATCAACCTGCTGTGATATTGTTTGATTCCGGGGCAACACATAGTTTTATCAGCACAAGATTTCATGCAAAATGTGGGTTAAAATCTTACCATACCAAATCAGCATATGTGATATCAACTGCGGGAGGTAAAATAGCATCCAACCAAGTCACTCGAAAAGTACCAATCAGGCTAGGTAGTAAAGTGTTTTCCACTTATTTAATTCTGCTTGGGATGGAAGGGATTGATATTGTTTTGGGGGCAAATTGGATGACTCAACATAAGGTTGTCCTAGATGTTGCTGAGCGAGTGGTGGAAATAAACTCGCCTACACATGGCCCTAGTGCACTATATCTGCCACAACGGAATTGTGCCAATGCTTGTGCTTACACAATGATAGAAACGCAACTAAAGGACATTCCGGTGGTATGTGAGTATGCCGATGTCTTTCCGGATGACTTACCAGGGATGCCGCCGGATAGGGACATTGAATTTGTGATTGAACTCCAACCTGGCATGGCACCTATATCAAAGAGACCATATAGAATGCCACCCAATGAATTGGCGGAATTAAACATTCAACTCCAAGAACTGCTAGACAAGGGTTTCATCCGCCCTAGTGTGTCGCCTTGGGGTTGCCCAGCTATCTTTGTGAAGAAGAAGGATCATTCTTTGAGGTTGTGTATCGATTACCGGCCTCTCAATGCAGTTACCATCAAAAACAAGTATCCACTTCCCCGCATTGATGTCCTTTTTGACCAACTAGCTGGCGCCAGAGTGTTCTCCAAGATTGATCTTCGCTCTGGCTATCACCAAATAAAAATCCGACCTTGTGACATTCCGAAGACTGCCTTTTCCACCCGCTACGGACTTTACGAATTCTTGGTCATGTCATTTGGGCTCACGAATGCCCCAGCCTACTTCATGTATCCCATGAATTCGGTTTTCATGTCCGAACTCGACAAATTTGTGGTGGTTTTCATTGATGACATTCTCATATATTCCAAGAATGAGGAAGAGCATGCCGAGCACCTTCGCATTGTTCTTCAAAGATTGAGAGACCATCAACTCTACGCCAAGTTCTCTAAATGTGAATTCTGGCTAGAAAGTGTGAAATTCTTAGGTCACACGATTTCCAAGGATGGTATATCTGTGGATCCAACCAAGGTGCAAGAGGTGATGGATTGGCAACCACCTACCTCTGTCCATGAGATTCGGAGTTTTCTGGGTTTGGCCGGTTACTATCGCCGCTTCATTCCGGACTTCTCTTGGATTGCTAAACTGTAACACCCAAATTTCCAAGAAATCTGAATGCTTCCATATGTGTGCCCAGGATGTCCACAAAACACATATAGATTACAAATATTGAATCACAGAGAACACAATGCTCGAATAAAATAGTTTATATCAGAGTTTAACACAAGACATAGTCTTAAACAGATAACACAGCGGAAGACTTAATACTATTAAACGCTTCATAGCTAGTAGAGCCTCAAATCCACAGGGACACCGACTGGTTGAACACAGCTAGAAGTACGGTAGATCCTCCGGAAACTCAGCAAGCGACTGATCATTCAATGCTCCATCTGTTACCCATCCGGGATTTTGTTGAATAGTTGCAAGTGTAAGTAAACCATCTTACTTAACAAGTATAACACGGGTTATGCAAGAACAAAAGGCTTGACACGGTTACACTGCATTAGCACTTTTAGTTGTTTCATTTTATTATCATATAATTTACTACAAATGAGTAGATCCCAAGTATAAACCCATTAATAAGGTATAAGTGATTATAGAACAATCCAACATCATCCACTAATATCATCTTCTAATAAAAAAGGATCCATGCCGCTCGTGTTCGTGAGCACGGCTATCATGATAGATCAACACTCTGCAGAGGTTTCGCCCTTTACCCGCGGGTCACATAAATCCAAAAGAACTTATGTTACGAGGACTTTCACAAAACACCCTAATAAGCACAGTAGCCGTTTTGGTTCAACATAGGCAGCATAACCCGATGCATCGAGATTGACGTATGCTCAGGGCGCAACATGAGGGGGTCAATGGCGTCCAGAGCGAGAGCGCAATCATCGCAACGTGTGAAGCTGCCGTACATCGGGTGCTTACATCACGGGACTTTGCCTAACGAGACATAGCCAACGGATAAAACCGTCCTCGATGGATCAAACTATACTCTCACCCATGCACCCCACATACGCCTTTCGGTAACCACTGGCGAGCTAGAGACGTACAAGTTAATTATCCAAGACCAGAGCCATTATAGTTCCAACGGCGGCGAACAGGTTCCTGGGTTGTCGCTTTAAGAACCGGACCTTATGGAGAGACATTAGAACAAAGCACAAAGCACATGCTCTAATTCCCTAGATCAAACCTTATGGAGACACTAGAACAAAGCACACAGCACATGCTCTAGTTCCCCGAACCATGTTGCTAAAGAGCATCTTTTAACCATCATTGAAGTGAACCATTAGTTCAATATTAGCATAAAAATAAATGTTGGTTGCAGCGCGTAGCATAGTCTAACCATAATGCATAAAACCCTGGGTAAACAAGGAATAAGGTAAAGACTAGGAACATCCTTAGTGGCTAACAGTATTAGACACATGCACATGATTTAAGTGATTAATTGGTGTATAGGTAACAAGGATGGTCCGTGTTATACTTGCCTTCCTCAGTGAACTGCTGCTGCAACTGCTCTTCGGGAACGGGATTGTCGGCGAACTCGAACGGCTCGTCAACTACTCACATCGATCACCACACAAGCATCCACACATACATGCAAACAAGATATTTAATTATAACAGTACACCAAACATAAACAAAAGATGAAAAGAAGGCTTTAGAATTACTCTACGCTTCACTACGAACACACGAGCGCGAAAATCACTCAAAACGGAGTTAAAACGAAGAAACTACGCTTAAAACGGGCTCTAGGGGCTTGCTGGTAAAGATTTTAGGCTTCCAGGGGTGTTTTTGAAAGAAACCAGGGACCTAAAACATAATTTCGTATAAAAACACGAGGGCTGCGACGTAAAAACGACTTTCAGGACGGCGGGCACTATTTTTCAAAAGAGCAGGGGCTAAACTGAAAGAAAAAGGACTAAACTGTAAATACTTTTGAACTGCGCTGGACCGCGGGTTGATTTCTGAAAACTGCAGGGGCTCTTTTGCAAAACAGGCACGGCGACGGCTAGATGCTGACGTCGGCTGACGTCACCGTGGACCGGACCATGGACCGGCCTAGAACCGCGGTTCACGGGTTCACGGTGAACCGGCTCGGTTTAGATGGGTTTTTCAGATCTGGCCGTCGGTTTCGAATCGAGCGGCTGGGATTAGATCTAGCTCAAGGGTTACCAGAGCGCGGCGGCGCTTCACCGGAGACGCGGAGGAGCTCGCCGGAGTTGGCTCGGCTCAGCGCTAAGGTGCACCAAAGCTCGCCGCGATGGGACCTAGAGGAAGAGGGGACGACGGCGAACTCGTTTTGGGGGTCATCATCTAAGCTCTGGCGGCGTAGACGGCTGGCGACGTGCGGCGGCGGTCGAAAGTCTCCGGCGAGCTCGTGCAAGCGCGGGAGAGCGAGAGGGAGAGGGGTTTTGGGCTCGGCGAGTTCCTTACCACACGGCGAAGCTCTGGGGCAAGATATTGGCGGCAAAGCGGCGGCGAGGCGAGCTCGAGACCATGGCGGCGGCTAGGGTTGCGGCGGCGGCGCTGCAAGGCTCGATTGGTGGCTAGGGTTTGGGGCAAAGGGTTCTCGGGGCTTGGCGGTGGCTTATAAAGGGGCTAGGCGGCCTCGGCGTGCGCTCCAAGCCGGGGAATCCGGGCGCGACACGACGGCGCGGCGGCGCGGAAGAGTTCTGCTCGGGTACGACTTGAGGTAGGAGACGCGGCTGACGCGTGGGCCCAGGCGGTCAGCGACAGCGAGCGGAGAAGAAACGCGCCGACAGGTGGGGTTGCGCTGTCAGCCGCCGCCGGAAAGAGAGGGTGCGCGGTCTTGCTGGGCCGGAGCTGCTGCTGGGCCGCGCGAAGAGAGAAGAAAAAGGGTTGGGCCGCGGGGAAGAAAAAGAAAAAAAAGCTGGGCTGCTGGGCTGAAAAGAGAGAGGGAAAAAGAGAGAAAAAGAAAAGGTTTTTCTTTTATTCAAACACTCATTTGAATTCAAATTCAAATTTGAATTCAACAATCAAAAATAAATGCACCAGCATGAATGCAACAATAATGTTTCTATACCCTATATTTGCTTTTAATTATTCAAAAATTTTATTTTCACATAAATATAAAAACTAATTAATTACTAATTTTTAAATAGGGCATTTTTAGGGTGTTACATAAACCCATGACCGACTCTTAAAGAAGGAAGTCAAATTTGAGTGGGGTGACAAATGTGAAGAAGCTTTCCACACTTTGAGAAAACATTTAACTTCAGCCCCAGTTTTAGCTCAACCTGACAGCACCAAGCCCTATGATGTCTATTGCGATGCTTCAGGCACCGGACTTGGCTGTGTTCTTATGCAAGAGAACTGAGTCATTGCTTATGCTTCTCGAGCACTCCGGCCTCACGAGCAAAATTACCCTACACATGATCTTGAGTTAGCAGCGGTTATTCATGCTCTCAAGATATGGAGGCACTATCTGATGGGTGTTCCATGCAATGTATACACCGACCACAAGAGCCTCAAATATGTCTTCACTCAGGCACATTTGAATATGAGGCAGCGAAGATGGTTGGAGTTAGCAAAGGACTATGACCCTAGTGTGCATTATCACCCCGGCAAGGCTAATGTGGTTGCGGATGCACTAAGCCGCAAGGCTCATTGTCATTGCCTTTCCGTGGAGTCCTACGCTGACACCTTGTGCCATGAAGTGGCAAAGTTCAACTTAGAGATTGTTCCACACGGGTACTTCAACCATATTTCAGTTGAACCAACCTTGCACGATCAGATTGTTGAAGCCCAATTAAATAACGCAAAGATTAAAATCCTTAAAAGGAAATTGGCAAAAGAGAAGGTGAAGGAAAAATACAAGTGTTTCCGGCTAGATGGGCAGGGAGTGATGTGGTTTGGACATCGTATAGTAGTGCCCAAGAACACTGAACTCCGCAGGAAGATTATGGATGAGGCCCATCTCTCTAAATTTTCTATCCATCCTGGTAGCACCAAAATGTACCAAGATCTGAGACAAAACTTTTGGTGGACTAGGATGAAGCGAGAGATTGCCACGTATGTGTCGGAATGTGACACGTGTCAGCGAGTGAAGGCTAGCCACTTGAAGGTAGCAGGCACTCTTCAACCTCTACCTATTCCCTCATGGAAGTGGGAAGATATAAGTATGGACTTCATTGTTGGACTTCCCAGAACCCCTCAGGGGCATGACTCCATTTGGGTAATTGTGGACCACCTTACCAAGACCGCGCATTTCATTCCGGTCAATATCGCTACCGCTAAAAGGTACGCTGAGATTTATTTGGAACGGATCGTTTGTCTACATGGGGTACCCAAGACGATAATTTCAGATCGTGGTACTCAATTTGTGGCACGCTTTTGGGAACAATTGCAACTATCCCTAGGCACAAAACTGATCCGTAGTTCAGCATATCACCCTCAAACCGATGGGCAGACGGAAAGGGTAAATCAAGTACTTGAGGATATGCTTCGAGCTTGTGTTATCCATTATGGGAGGAATTGGAAAGCTGCTTATCTCTTGCTGAATTCTCCTATAACAACAGCTACCAAGCGAGTCTTAAAATGGCACCTTTCGAAGCCTTGTATGGTAGAAGATGTCAGACACCGTTGTGTTGGTCCCATGTAGGCGAGAGGTACACATATGACCCTGACCTTGTGAAGGAAGCGGAAGAAAAGGTTAGGATCATCCGTGAAAATTTGAGAACCGCACAATCACGGCAAAAGAGTTACTTTGATCAACGGCGGAAGCCCCTTCAGTTCGAAGCCGGCGATCACGTGTATCTCAAGGTCTCCCCGACCAAAGGTGTGCAAAGGTTTAGATTAAAAGAAAAACTTGCACCTCGCTACATTGGCCCATATGAAATCACTCAACAATGTGGACCGGTAGCGTACCGTGTGAAGCTTCCCGAGAAGCTCTCCACCGTGCACGATGTATTCCATGTCTCCCAACTCAAGAAATGTCTTCACGTTCCAACCAAGGTTGTTGAGCAAGAAGAACTCTCGGTTGAACCGGATCTCTCCTATGATGAGCATCCCGTCAAGATCCTCGATGAGAAGGAGAGACAAACACGAAGAAGAGGAGTTACAATGTACAAAATTCAGTGGAGTCATCACTCCGAAGATGAAGCCACGTGGGAAACCGAGGACTATCTTAAGAAGAACTTCCCCGACATCCTTTCTTAGACGAAGGTATTTTTTTTCTCCCACCTTGTTCCTAAGCACAATCGAATCTCGGGGCGAGATTCTTTTTAAGGGGGGTAGGCTGTGACATCCCTGAATTTAGCACCTTGAAAACACACTAAAAACAGGATCAAAGGGGTAGCATTGGTTGTAGCACACTTGATTTGAATTTAAATTCGAAATTTGAATTTCAATAAGGCCTTTTTGACACCCAACTGAAATCTCAAGAATTTTGTACTAAACTTGAAAATCTCGAAAAATAAAAGTTGTTTGTCATAAAAAATAAGGCCTACTCACTATTGGCAACATTTTCAAATTTTGCAGTTAAGCCCCTCAAAAAATCAAAAAAGAGTTCTGAACGCCTGTTTGAAATTGGTTTGTTTGAGCTTGAAAAATTTGAAATTTCAGGTTCACACCAAAAAGAAAGTTGTTTCTCAAATCTCAAACTCCAACTTTTATTTTTACACTTTTCAACTTTCAGTTCAAATTTTTGGAGAAAATTCGAAAAAGGCAAAGGAGCTCCACGGGAGCTGCCAGCTCACCCCTGGCGCGCTCTGCTCCGACCGGAGTCTGGCCACCACGTGGCCGGCGTGCGGCGGAGACCACGCCAGGCCGGCCGAGCCGCGGCAACGTGTAGCGCTTGTCCTCGTGCGAGTGTCCGGCCTCTCGCACGGTCACATCACGGACTGCGGCGTCCCTGCTGTCTCGCGCCGCGGAGCGCCATGATGGCGAGCGAGCTCGGCCACTGGCCGCAGCCGCGCGCGCCGCGCAGCGCCGTCCCGCGGCCGAGATTCTCGCTCGCGACGCACCAAGGCTCCTGCTGCGTATCTCCTCTCCCCCACGCCACAATCCGCAGAGCCCAATCGAGCCGCGCGCGCTGCCTGAGCTGTGCACTCATGGCGGTCTGCTCGCGCCGAGCCGTGCACGCGAACGACCCCGGGCAGCTCAGTCCATTTTTGCGTGCTCCAACACTTCTCCAAGCTGCCTTGCAACTTCCCCTTAGCCCACACCCTGCCATTCCTCCTCCACGTGCTCACGCACATCATCTTCAACCTCCAGCCGCACGGACCGAGCTGGAGTGTCGGGCAAAATTCGTCCTCGTCTCTCCACCATGCCCAAATTCCTCGCACACAGAGCTAGACCACTTCCCTAGCTTCCATTTCCCCCACTTCTCTCGAGCTTTCCCCAACTCTCCGGCGAGAAATTGGATTTCCCCCAAATCCCCATTTCCGGCCGCCGGATTACCTCCACGTCGAGCGCCCACTTCGAGCCATCCCCAAGGTCAACCGAGCATCCCAACAGCTCCACCGAGTCCCACTAGTGCTCACAGGCCCCTCCAACCCGGTGACAGCCACCAACCTCGCTGGAATCGAAGCCGCGGCGGCCGCACTGCCACCGTACGTTGCCGGCGACCCCCGAGCCTCCTCCGGCCTCCCAACCGCCACCATTCTGCTCGTGGTGAGCTGCTGGTTCTTTTCCCCCTCCTCTCCGACCTCCTCCCGCCGTCGTTTGGCCGGCGCAACGCCGTCGACGAGCCGAGGACTTAACTTCATCGTCTTCCTTTTCACAGGGTTCCTAGTGAAAGAAGGCAGGGACCTGTTCGTGAAGTTTTCAAAAGATTCAAGGGTCGCGGCGTAAAAAGATTCTTAAGGTTTAATCCATTTTCCCGAAATCTTGTAAAATCCACCAAAAATCATACAAAAATCGGAAAAATACACAAAAATACTCTCTGGACTCGTGAGATTGTAAACTCCAATCTCATGTTAGCATGTATATACTTTTGGTGAACCGTTTTTGAACTAAAATTCAAACTGTGAATTCAGAAACTTGTGCACCATTTCAAATCCTGAGTTCCTCTAGAACTGACCTTTGGATATGTTGTTATTAGTGACATTAGACACCTTGTGTACAAAGGAGACCTAAAGATATGGACTGTAGCTCCAGTTATGATTTATTTTGTGATTCCTATCTTAGTTTAGTCCTGCAATTATTAAAAATAATCCATGCAGCCAAATATCACCATTTTTCTCTAGAGGTCTAAGAACTTGTTAGCACATGTGGTAAAAATGCTAAACTTAATTTTTGACCCTGTTTAGACTAGCAAATAAATAGATATGGGTTTTCGGATAGAAAATTTTTGAGGACTGTGCAATGGTTATTTTGAGCCACCACTTGGTCAGAGCCTTTCTTTCACTTGTGAGTAGCTCTGTGTAGCTCAATTTTAGCTAATTTTTGGAGTGAGCCTAACTCTTATACTCCAGTAGCTGTCATAAAGATTGTAGATAAAAAGGATGAACAGAAACAGAGAAACAAAAATGAGAAGGAACTAGAGTAGAATTGAGTTTATAAAAAAGAAATAGATCACTTTGGATAATTAATTAAATATAGAGCATGTGAAATCTAAATTTCAGAACTGCACACTTGCTTAAAAATAACAAATTGAAATGTTGTATATGTGCACACAATCACCATCATATGACACAAAAATTTTCACACCCCTCCTCTAATTTGGTGAAGGAAAAAGTGGTACACTAGCATGTCTAGGTGAATATGGCCTTCAAGGCCTTGGTTTTAGATCACTTAGGCAGCCGCTATAAAGTTATGCATCTCATGTAGAAGGCGCTCTTGCTGACGGCATCTACCACCTCGTCCCCGCCGACGAAGGAGTCCCCGAGAGCGGTGCCAACGAAGTCCGGTCGACCCGGAGCCTAACAGTCAGCTAGCTCAAGAAGGCAAGCCCCGGAGCATGACCTAACTTTCAATTCGTGCAACTATGTATTTATTTATGCTTGTGCATTTACGTTCTAGGTGTTGTTTGAATACCTTAGTTCCATGATTCTAGTACCTATGACTTGAAATACTAGTATGTTAAGACCGATAGAGCAATGCCTTTAAGACCGTTACAAGTCGAGTGATTTCTTGTCGCTCGCGAGATATAGGAGTTGCTTGTCTTTACTTGTTTTGGAATCATAAGGATGGACGGGCGGGATGATATGTATAGATCTCCCTTCCGTGTATGATAATTGGATTAAGATCGAAACGTTTGGTTCTGTGTGTCAAGTTTTTGAACGTACCACATGCATGCCGACCTTTGGGAATCGGTAAGCCCGGTACCAGATTGAAGCAGCTAGGACCGATAGCCATCTCTCCTTGGAAACATTATGTTTCCCATGTCGTACACATGTGGATATATGCGTGATGCCGTGAGTGAAGCGGTAAACCTTTATCCTAAGGGAATGGACCCGACGCCGAATTGTGGATTGATGGGAAAGGTTGGGAAGTGCTTGTGCCTTTTATAGCAAGCATTATCCGTGTGTGTTGGGTTTCCCCTGGCCAGGTAGCAAAAATTCGGTTCGAACTGTCCGCTTCTCACGGTTAATGAGACTGCTTGACCGCCTTGCTGCATTGAGTAACAAGTGGAACTATGAGATTGATGAACTTGTTGTATGAATTAAATTGTATTGAACCACTTGTATGCTTAGAGAGGATGCTAATCTAGAATGGTTAAATCTACTAGAATATGATGCTAAAACATGAAAGCAAGGATCTACTCTTAGTTGCTTCTTGGCAAACAAACCCACCAGCCAAAAGCCTCTCATGTCTAGATGTCGGTGATGTAGTTTTCACGCGACGGGTAAGCCTTGCTGAGTATTAGTATACTCAGCCTTGCTTGTGGCTTTTATTACAGGTACAGTGTTGGATGTGGCAGTCGATGCCCTTACTTGGCCTACCCAGGTTCCCCCTGGATGGCACATCGAGTGGGTTTCGTCCTCTGCCGAGGAACGGGAGGAGTAGCACCATGGCCGGCTTCATCATGGTGTTACTATGCATCGTCGCTAGTTTAATATTCCGCTGCAATGAACTTTTATACTCTGATTTGAAATTGAAACTTGGGTTGTAATAACTTTATGGTACTAATTATGTATGATGAATTTGTGGAATGTTGTAATTTCTGGAACTCACCTTCGTGTGGGCGCGCTTGTTGTTTCGATCGTGAAAGTACGTGGTTAATCGGGTATAATCCGACGGCGCTCCAGCTTATTTCGGATTAAGTGCCCGACCGCTTGATTCATGGTCAATGGGTACTTAACTTGGAATAATTTCGGAGTGGTCCGCCACAGCGTGTCCTCCACCATCCCACCAGCAGCTTCGCGGCAGCTTCCTCCTTGGCGACCCCCGTCAAGCACAAGTACCGCGAGTGCGGACTCATGAGGAAGTTCCTCATGGGTAGGCTGGATGGGGTCAGCCCGACCCCTCAGTCACAGGGCAAGGGGGTGGTGACGGATTCGTTCCCCAAACCCGACGAGTGTCTCATGATCTTCGGAGGCACAGAGGCACAGGCGTCAAAGCGACGCACCAAGCTAATGGAGCGGGACGTGTTCGCGGCTCATCCCACCGACCAGGAGTTTCTCCGATGGTCTGAGGCTGCGATCACCTTCGACCGGTCCGACCACCCGATAATCGCAAGGAAGCGCGTCTCCAAGGTGTTGATGGATGGAGGGAGCGGCCTCAACATTCTGTACGCAAGCACACTGGATGCCTTGGGTGTCCCGAGGTCCCACGTGCGCCTGGAACGGACTCCATTCTACGGGGTCGTCCCGGGGAAGGAGGTTGTCCTGTTGGGACAGATCACCCTCCCGGTCACCTTCGGAGATCGGGAGAATTTCCGTACCGAGACACTCTGTTTCGAAGTGGTGGACTTCGACGGTTCCTACCACGCTATCCTGGGCAGGCCGTGCTACGCTAAGTTTATGGCCGTCCGAAACTACGTCTATCTCCAGCTCAAGATGCCGGGTCCCAACGGCGTCATTGTGGTGGGAACATCCCCCCAGGTGGCGTACAAATGCGAGGAGAGCTGTGTGGTGGCAGCTCTCGTCGCGTCTCGCCAGCTTGCCAAGGACAAGGCGGCCGTGGAGGCTTCCAAGGAGCTCGCCGTCTCCCAAGCGGCGGTCGACGCCATGGCAGTCCTAACCTCCATTCCCGAGGATCGGGAAGCGCACGACACCGGGGAGGATGACGGCCCCGCCCGCAAGAATGCGATGCTCGAGCTGGAGGCCGAGAGGTAGTTCCAGCCGTCGAGCGACACGAAGAAGGTGCTCCTCGATCCTCAGGGCTCAGGGAGCAAGACGGTCATCATCTCCTCCACCCTCACGGAGAAATAGGAAAGCGCGCTCGTCGACTGCCTCCGGGCGAACATCGGCATGTTTGCTTGGGTTCCCGCAGACATGCCAGGAATCCCTAGGAAGTCGCCGAGCATTCCTTGGACATTCGCAAAGGCGCGAAGCCTGTTCGGCAGCCCACAAGGCGCTGCAACGAGTTCAAGTGGAAGATCATCATCGAAGAAGTAGCCAAGCTATTAGATGCAGGGTTCATTAGGGAGGTGCGCTACCCCGAGTGGTTAGCAAATCCTGTACTCGTCGAGAAAAAGAATGGGAAATGGAGAATGTGTATCAACTACACTAGTCTCAATAAAGCTTGCGAAAAGTTTCCCTATCCCCTCCCTCGCATCGATCAGGTCGTAGACTCTACTGCAGGGTGCGAAGCCCTATGTTTCCTTGACGCCTACTCTGGATACCACCAGATCGCGCTCAAAGAATCCGACCAATTGGCCACTTCCTTTATGACCCCTTGCGGTGTATTCTGTTACACCACGATGGCCTTCGGGCTAAAGAATGCTGGTGCAACGTTTCAGCATTGCATGAACCAGTGCTTAGGAGACCTCGTCGGGCGAACCATCGAGGTCTACGTGCATGACATCGTAGTCAAATCCAAGCGAGCTGACGATCTAGTCCAAGACTTGGAAGTCACATTCGACCTCCTGCGGGCGAACCACGTAAAACTCAACCCAGAGAAATGCGTGTTCGGGGTCTCAAAGGGCCTCCTCCTGGGATTCGTTGTCTCCACCAGGGGCATCGAGGTGAACCCCGAGAAGATCGCAGCCGTCACCAACATGGGGCCGCTCAGCTCCGTCAAGGATGTCCAGAAGCTGACAGGTTGCCTCGCCGCGCTAGGACGGTTCGTAGCACGTCTGGGTGAGCGGGGGCTTCCTCTCTACAAGCTCCTGAAGAGGGACAGCCGCTTCGAGTGGGGCGCGGAGGCCCAGCAGGCACTCGACCAGCTCAAGCACATGCTCACCAAGCCGCCTGTCCTGGTGCCCCCACGCGAAGGGGAACACCTGCTCCTATACGTTGCAGCGACCACTCAGGTGGTAAGCGCTGTTCTCGTGGTGGAGCGCGAGAAGGAAGGGCACGCCCTAAAGGTACAGCACCCGGTCACTACATCAGCGAGGTGTTGACCGAGTCGAAGACGCGCTATCTCCACATCCAGAAGATGATATACGCCATCCTCATCGCCAAGCGCAAGCTCCGACACTACTTCGACGCTCATCGCGTCACCGTCGTCACGGAGCACGCGTTAGGAGAGGTGATCAACAACAGGGAGGCGACCGAAAGAATCGCCAAGTGGTCCCTCGAGCTCATGGGCTACGACATCTCTTACGCGCCAAGGTTATCAATCAAGTCTCAAGTCCTTGCGGATTTTGTTGCTGAACGGATGGAGACACAGCTCCCTCCAGCCCCGGCCGACCTCGAGTACTGGGTCCTTCACTTCGATGGAGCTCAGAATCGAACCGGGTCAGGGGTCGTGGTCGTCTTCATCTCTCCTATGGGGGTGATGATGCGTTACGCCATACGGCTTCACTTCCCCGCGTCGAACAACATTGCGGAGTACGAAATTCTGCTCGCCGGGCTATGGATAGCCAAGGAGCTAGGCATCCACAGGCTGGAGGCTCACGGTGACTCTCAGCTCGTAGTTGATCAGGTCAACGGCGACGCCAAGTGCTACAATCCGAAGCTGGCGGTCTACTGCGAAGCGGCGCGCAGAGCGCAAGAAAAGTTCAAGGGCTTGGGCTTCGTCCACCTCCGACGGGAGTACAACCAGGCGGCCGACGAGCTAGCCAAGCTCGCATCATGGCGACAGCCAGTCCCGCCAGGCGTGTTCGCGGATGACCAGCACCAGCCGTCAATGAACTTCAACGATGGAGCACCTTCCTTGGGGCCCGACCCCGAGCAGTCGCTCAGCCTCGAGGGAAGCCTCGACCAGACGAGGGTAGTGGTGGCCATCGCGTCCGACCCTGACGAGGGGCCGGACCTCGACGAAGAGCAGCCTCTGGAAGACCTGCCTGAGCCAGAGAGGGATTGGCTCGTCGATGGGGCCCTCCCAGCTAGATGACCAGAGGCCCGACGCCTCGTCCGAAGGGCCAAGTCCTACATGATAGTCGAGGGCAACCTATACCGCCGGGGCCACAACGGCGTCCTTCAGTGCTGTATCCTCCACGAAGAGGGGAGATCGCTGCTGAGGGACATCCATGGCCGGTTGTGCGGCCACCACGTGGTGCCCCGATCGTTGGTAGGGTCGCCCTTCAGGCATGGATTCTACTGGCCCACAGCCGTCGCGGACGCCGAGGGAATCGTGTGAACGTGCGAAGGCTGCCAGTTCTATGCCAACAAGACGATTTATCAGCCCAGGCGCTTCAGACCATACCCATCACCTGGCCATTCGTGGTCTGGGGGCTGGACATGGTCGGGCCTCTGCCAAGAGCGCCCGGGGGCTTCACCCACATGTTTGTCGCCGTCGACAAATTCACAAAGTGGATCAAAGCACGCCCGTTGACGAAGATCACGTCAGAGCAAGCCGTCCGCTTCTTCCGTGACATCCTGTGCCGGTTCGGTGTTCCGAACACCATCATCACCAACAACGGAACTCAGTTCACGGGGAAGAAGTTCACCCACTTCTGCGACGACTACGGGATCGAGGTGGCGTGGGTGGCAGTCGCTCACCCACGCACAAATGGCCAGGTCGAGCGTGCCAACGACATGATCCTGCAAGGGTTGAAGCCGCGGATATTCAACCGACTGGACAAGCGCATTCACAAGCTCGGCGCCAAGTGGGTGGAGGAGCTACCCTCCGTCCTGTGGAGTCTGCGGACGACTCCGACCCGCGGCACGAGTTTCTCCTCGTTCTACATGGTCTACGGGTCTGAGGCGATCCTCCCCATGGACGTAGACTATGGCTCCCCAAGGGTTCAAGCTTTCGATGAGGAGACAAACACAATCAACCTTGAGGACGCCGCGGACCAGTTGGAGGAAGCTCGGGAAGTAGCGGTGGCACACTCGGCCAAGTACCAGCAGTGCTTGAGGCGTTATCACGCGCAACGAGTGCGTCGCCGCGCGTTTCAAGTCGGTGACTGTGACATCTCTGATGTAAAAATGTAGGAAACACCTTTGAAACAGATTAAAAAGGGAAAAAGTGATTATGGAATTCAAAATTCATCAAAATTCAAATTTAAATTCAAAAACAAAGGTTGTTTGATACCCAACTGAAATCTCAAAAATTTTGTACTAAACTTGAAAATCTCCAAAAATAAACGTTGTTTGCCATCACAAATAAGGCCTAGTCAATGTTTGGAACTTTTGAAAATTTTGCATTTTAGCCCCTCAAAAACTCGAAAAACTTTCTGAACACCTTTTTGAAATTGGGTTGTTTGAGCTTGAAAAATTTGAAATTTCAGGTTCACCCCAAAAAGAAAGTTGTGTCCCACCTCTCAAATTCCAACTTTTATTTTTACACTTTTTCATGTGCAGTTCAAATTTTTGGAGAAAATTCAAAGGGGGCAAAGGAGCTCCACGGAGCTGCTAGCTCGGCCCTGGCGCGCTCTGCGCCTGGCCGGAGCTCGGCCGCCATGTGGCCGGCGAGCGGCGGAGGCCGCGCCGAGCCGGCCGAGCCGCAGCGTCCGCTGGCGCTTGTCCTCACGCGGTTGTACCTTCCTTCCCGAGCCATCACGTCGCGGGCGACCGCGCGTTTTGCCTCGCGCCGCGCAGCGCCATCATGGCCGGAGCTCGGCCACTGGCCGCAGTCACGCGCGCCGCGCAGCGCCGTCCCACAGGCCACGATTCTCTTCCTGCTACGCTCCAAGAAGCTCTGCAAAGGATCCCCCAGCGCCACGCCACGATCTCCCTCGCCCAACCCGCGGTCGCGCCGCTGCCCGAGCCGTCAGCGCCATCAATGGCGACCTCGACAGCCCGAGCGCGCGTGCGCACGTTTCCGAGGCAGCTCGGTGCTCGTTAACGCGCCCAAACACTTCCCTGAGCATCCTCATTCCTTCCCCGAGCTCGCGCACTTCACCTTTTTCCTCTCCCCTCGTTCGCTCCCATCGTCTTCAACCTCGGGACGCTTTGAGCAAAGCTCGAGCTTCCCCGCCGCGAACCCAAATCGACCGCGAATCCCTCCACCTTTTTCCAATCCCCCGCTCGTGAAGCTCGCTCACTCACCCAGCTCGCCTCTCGAGCACTCCCCAGGTCGAATCGGGCCGCACACGCCGGGAATCGAAGCTTTTCCCCACCGCTCGGCTATTTCCACCCCGAACACCACCTCCACGTCGAGCTCCATACCCCGGCCATCCCCGTCTCAGTCGAGCCCCACGACGAGCTCCACCATCGTCCGGTGAAGCTCACACGCCCCTCCGCGCATCGTCTCGACCACCACAGGCCGCTAGCAACGTCGTCGGAGCCAACCGCACCGCCGCTCAATGCCGACGAGCCACGCCGCTTCACCTCCGGCCACGAGACCTACCTCAACCGACTCGCGGTGAGCTCCTCTCCATTTCCCCCAACTTTCCCCGAGCCAACTCGCCGTCGTTTCGCCGGCGTAGCAACGCCGACGAGCCGTGGACCTGTTCGCGTTTCCCTTTATAGTTCTAGGGTCCTCTGCGCAAAAATCCAGGACTGGTTTGAAAGGTTTTAAAAGTTCTAGGGTCTCCAGCGTAAAAAGATTCTTAACCCTAGATCTATTTTGCTGAGATCTTGTAAAATCCGCCAAAAATCATACAAAAATCAGAAAAATGTGCAAAAATACTCCCTGGATTTGTGAGATTGTAAGCTCCAATATCATATTAGCATGTATATACTTTTGGCGAACCATTTTTGAATTAAAATTCAAATTGTGAATTTAGAAACTTGTGCACCATTTGAAATCCAGAGCTCCGCTAGGGCTGAGCTTTGGATATGTTGTTTGCAGTGACTTTGGACACCTTGTGGCCAAAGGGGACCTAAAAGTATGTACTGTAGCTCCAGTTATGAATTAATTTGTGATTCCTGTCTTTCTGCAGTCCTGAAATTATTAAAAATAATCCATGCAGCTAAAAATTACCATTTTTCTCCAGAGGCCTAGGAACTTGTTAGCACATCTGTTAAAAATGCAAAAATTAATTTTTGCTCTGTTTAGACTAGCTAAATAAATAGATATGTGTTTTCGGATGGAAATTTATTGAGGACTGTCCAAGGGTTAGTTTGAGCCACCACTTGGCCAGAGCCCTCCTTGCACTCATGACTAGCTCTGGTAGGAAAATTTCCTGATTTGGATGTATTTTCGATTTTATATGAATTTATCTTGATTCTTTAGGCAGCAGTTTGTTCTATTTTTAATAAATTCTGTGTAGCTCAGTTTTAGCTAAATTTTGGAGTGAGCCTAACTCTTATACTCCAGTAGCTATCATAAAGTTTATAGATAAAAAGGATAAACAGAAACTGATAAACAAAAATGAGAAGAAATTAAGGTGGAATTGAGTTATATAAAAGAATAGACCTTTTTGATAATTAACTAAAATAAAACATGGAAAAGTCTAAAATTCTAGAACAGCACCCTAACTTCAAAATAATAAATGGAAATTCTTTTATATATGTACACAATCACCATCAAAGATGCGTAAAAATTTTTCCACACCCCCTCCTCTAATTTTGTGAAGGAGAAAGTAGTACTTTAGCATGTCTAGGTGACTATGGCCTTCAAGGCATTAGTTTGGAATCACTAGGCAGTCTCTATAAGTTATGCATCTCATGTAGAAGGCGCTGTTGCCGACGGCTTCTACTATCTCATCCCCGCCGACGGAGAAGGCACCCCGGAGAACGGTGCCGGCGAAGGAACAATCGACCCGGAGGCTAACCCCCAGCTAGCGCAAGAAGGCAAGCCCCGGAGCATAACCTAACCTTTAAAGTCTATGCATCTATGAATTCCCTATGCTTGTGCATTTACGTTTCAAGGAGTTGATTGAATACCTTAGCTGCATATTTCTAGTACCTATGACTTGCAACACTAGTATGAAAGGATCGATAGGGCATTGCTTTAGGTCCGTTACAAGTCGAGTGATTTCCTGTCACTCGCGAGACATAGGAGTTGCTTGTCTTGACTTATGTTGGAATCATAAGGATGGACGGGCGGGATGGTAGATGTAGATCTCCCGTCCGTGTATGACAATTGATTTAAGGTCGAAACGTGTGGTTGAGTGTGTCAAGTTTTTGAACATACCACATGCATGCTGATATATGGGAATGGGTAAGCCCGGTACCAGATTGAAGCAGCTAGGGCCGATAGCCATCTCTCCTTGGGAACTTTTGTTTCCCCTGCCGTACACTTGTGGATATATGCGTGAGACTGTGAGTGAAGCAGTAAACCTTTATCCTAAGGAAGTGGATTCGGTTCCGAATTGTGGATCGATGGGAAAGGTTGGGAAGTGCTTGTACCTTTTATAGCAAGCATTATCCGTGTGTGTTGGGTTTCCCCTGGCCAGGTAGCAAAAATTCGGTTCGAACTGTCCGCTTCTCGCGGTTAATGAGACTGCTTGACCGCCTTGCTGCATTGAGTAACAAGTGGAACTATGAGATTGATGAACTTGTTGTATGAATTAAATTGTATTGAACCACTTGTATGCTTAGAGAAGATGCTAATCTAGAATGGTTAAATCTACTAGAATATGATGCTAAAACATGAAAGCAAGGATCTACTCTTAGTTGCTTCTTGGCAAACAAACCCACCAGCCAAAAGCCTCTCATGTCTAGATGTCGGTGATGTAGTTTTACCCGACGGGTAAGCCTTGCTGAGTATTAGTATACTCAGCCTTGCTTGTGGCTTTTATTACAGGTACAGTGTTGGATGTGGCAGTTGATGCCCTTACTTGGCCTACCCAGGTTCCCCCTGGATGGCACATCGAGTGGGTTCCGTCCTCTGCCGAGGAACGGGAGGAGTAGCACCATGGCAGGCTTCATCATGCTGTTGCTATGTATCGACGCTAGTTTTCTTTCCGCTGCAATGAACCTTTTATTTCCGCTGCAATGAACTTGATACTCTGATTTAAATTCCAAACTCAGTTTGTAATAACTTGTGATACTATTTATGTATGTTGAATTTGTGGAATGTTGTAATCTCTGGGACTCACCTTCGTGTGGGCGTGCCTGTTGTTTCGATCGAGAAAAGTACGTGGTTAAATCGGGTTAATTCTAACGGCGCTCCAGCTTATTCCGGATTAAGTGCCTGACAACTCGATTAGTGATCCCGGGGTACTTAACTTGGAATAATTTCGGAGTGGTCCGCCACAGTGACCTGGTCTTGAGGCTAGCCCAAGATCGCCGCGGCTTCACCAAGCTTTCACCTCCTTGGGAAGGACCCTACACCGTAGTACGGGTCCTCCGCCCGGGTTCGTATAAGCTGGCAATGCCAGATGGAACCCACATTTCCAACGCCTGGAACATTGAGTAGCTCTGATGCTTCTACCCATGACCACCCGCGGAGGGGGGGACAGGGGGGCAGCGGAATTGGGTCGGGACTGAATAAGATCCATTCCTTTCCTTTTATGGGAAGACTCCGGTGGCGAATGGTATCTACTTTTAGTACCACATCGCCGGCGGAGGGAGGAGCTGCACAATTTAAAAGCGGTCCGACCGTGGGCGAACCACTCGGCGGTAATGCCTCGGAGGCAGAGGCCGCCACCCAACCGATGGAGCCCCGTCTCTGGGGGCATTATCGCCGACCGCAAAGCCTCTAAAGCTACAGTAACCGTGAGCCTCGGGTCGCGACGACAGTCTCATTCCAGCCTCAAGCTCACGGTGCTGCGTCAACTCCTCGTTGCGTGATAGAAGACACAACAGGGGGGGCCACGGAAAACCTCCCCCTGGCCACCAGCCGGCCAGATAAGTGAACCCTCTACACTCCTAATTATTTCAATTCAGTTCATTGTCGTTTCTTTTGAGCTTTCCATTTGTTATCCGGCCCTATGATTCTGAGGAGACCCCTGGCGCCGTTGAACGGGTAGGCAGGGACGTTTGGCGCAGCCGCGTTGCGACGGCCTACGCCCCCGCGGCTACGGATCGCACGGTTGCCGTGCCGGACGGCCGTCCCTGCCAACGTACCCAAGCGAACACAGCTGAGCTGGGGGACCCCCTTCTGGACACGAATCAGGCCGGGAATGCACAAAAGCATTCCAGCAATGCAGCTCGGATGAATGAAACTAACTATGTTTTAGACCTACTGGGTCTATCTTTTTGTAGGGGTCAACGGCCGAGCGCTGGGCTGCGCCCAGCCGCGGTGAGGGAAACTTCATGCAGAGGCTTGGAGGCTTGAAGATAATTTGGCTAAGGGACCGCTCGGTGTTCAGATTCCCCAGGAGCATGGACCTCGGATCCAAACCCGACGGCCTTGAAAGCCTTAAAGATTCAGCCTCACAAGTTCATCTCACAACTGAGTTCAAGGGCTTGGGGGCTCGGCAGAACCATCGGGTTCACCTTGCTCACCCCGCAGCCAAAGCTCAGGGGCTCGGGGGCTCAGCAGAACCATCGGGCTCATCTTGCTCACCCCATAGCCAAAATTGAAGAGTTCAAGGGCTCGGGGGGCTCGGCAGAACCATCAGGTTCGCCTAGCTCACCCTGCAGCCAAAGCTCAGGGGCTCGGGGGTTCGGCAGAACCATCGGGTTAACCTTGCTCTCCCCACCGCCAAAGCTTAAGGGCTCAGGGGCTCGGGGGCTTGGCAGAACCATCAGGTTCACCTTGCCCACCTCACCGCCAAAGCTTAAGGGCTTGGTGGCTCGGGGGCTCGGCAGAACCATCGGGTTCACTTTGCTCGCTTCAAAGCCAAAGTTTAAAGGCACAGAGGCCAGATAGATAACCGAGAGTTACCAAGAAACAAAGCTAACCCCGTAAAGGCCGTCTCAAGTGGCGCCTCCCAACCAGTTCGCGGAGAAACTGGAAGGCAGACCCCACTCGGGGGCTGGCAGGGGTATAGCTATAAAAAAACAAACAAAAGTCCACGCGTACGGGACTTGAAAAGACGAAAAGACGATGAAGAAGAAGAAAAGTAAGCTAATTATTACAAGTATTACGGGAGTCCCGTCGACGAGGAACCCCCCAGAAGTTTAAAGTTTAAGACCCTCTACGCGAGGGCACAGCAGTTGCAGCAGAACTAAAAGGTATGTTTCTAAAGAGCCTGGTCGGGGTCGGCGCCGTCCACCGGGTTGCCGTCCGCATCCGTCGTAGGCGCCAGGCCGTTAGCGAACTGCTCCGTGGGAGCCCGGAGTTCCTCGGCCATGGCGTCTAGGGCCTTCAAGGTGAACTCGTTGGGGAAGCCGGCGGCCATCCTGTCAAAGCGGATCCCGTCGTAGTGGGAGCGCACCAACGTGAAGGCCTCCTGGACGCCGCGCACCAGAGACTGCTTGGAGAGAGCTCCGACCCGCGCCGGGACGAGGTCGAGCTCCGCCGGGAGACGCGCGGGGTCGCCGCTAAGTGGCACCTCAAGGGCGTTCAGCATCCCAAGGGCCACGGCGCGCAGTTCACTGCAGCAGTCCGCCACGCGGTGGAGGTCCCCCGGGAGCCGCTCGATGTCCTCAGACAGAGGGAACCCGAGCCTCGTCAGGACCGCCCCCCGCCACGTCGTGCAGCATCCCTAAGCGCGATAGCAGCGTGTTGTGATGGGTGATCCCATCGGCCACACGAGACTTGAGCGCTGCAGTGGAACGAGATCACATTTAGACCACAAGCAAGCATGCGATCACGAAAGTTGAGTAAGGGAATGAGATGGAGAACGTACCTTCGATCTACGAGTCCTTCTCCTCCAAGGACTTGTGCGCCATGGACAGGGCGGTCTCTAAGGACTCAGCCCGCCCGGTGGCGGTCTGCACCTCGGAGCGAAGGTTGGCAATGAGCTGGCTGAGCTCAGCGCATGCCCCCTCGGCATCCTCCTTAGCGTTCACCGCCTCATCGGGCTCCTTCTGGGCGTCGGCGCACACCTGGACCGCCGCAGCCCTCTCGTCCCGAAGGGTGTCGACCTGGCCTTGGAACCCTAGAAGGGCGGCACAAAAGATCATCATCGAGCCAGTTCAAGTATTCGAAGAGACAAGCGGTTAAGAAGTGGGACGAACCGCTGCGGATGTCAGAGGCGTCAGTGCGGAGGCTGCCCAGCTCGGAGCGCAGTGCGGTGAGCTCCTCCTGGTGTGTCGTGGCCTGGGAGGCCCGCTCGCGCTCCAGCTCCGAGATGCGACGGGCGCTGCCCGCAGCCTCGTCGCGCGCGCTGGCCTCGGCGTCCCTCGACGCGGTGGCGATGTTCCACGCCCGGCGAGTTTGGTTGATCGACTTCTGCTCGATACTCCGGGCCAGGGAGAGCAACAGTAGCATCGACTAAAACGACCAAAGAGCCTAGTTAGGGCCGCGACGAAGTCAGACCTAGAAAGCAATCATATAGCAAAACAAAGACGAAGAGAAGGAGTAGATCGCGTACCCAGCTCGACGGGATCGCCACGGTGCGGAGCGTCAGGGACATCTGCAGGAGTGTCGTAGGGAAGGTGCCCATCTGCTGAAGGCTCTCCAGCCACGTGTCGATCTGCACGATGTGCTCGGGATCGACCGTAGGCTCGCCTTGGACAGGCAAGGCAACCCCCTGGTCGTCACCTAATCCCGAGGCCCCCGCTGGCGCGGCGGTGGGCGGTGGCGCTAGGACTGACACTAGCGACAACACCGACGACGCTGCGGGAGGCCCTGCCTCGGAGCGCGCCTGCGCCTCCGCCTCACCGAAGAGGCCCTCCACTGACCACCGGCTCACCTCCATGCCCTCTCTCGGGTTCACCGAGAGGGGCTCGGAGGTGGTCGGCGCGGCCAGTGGAGCGGAGGGCACCTCCGCAGGGACATCCACCATCACGCCCTCGACGGGCGCCGCAGCAGTCGGGGGTGGCTCCACGACGCTCGCAGCGGTGCCCACCCCTGGCTCTTCACCGGCCGCAGCCCCTGTGGGTGCGTCCACGTACATCGCCTCCTCCGCTGACCCCGCGACCTCCCCGGCCACGGGCAACGAGGCCAGCACGTATGTGACCCCCGCTCCGGCCGGGGGAGAAGGGGCAGGCGGAGATGGAGCAGCGACCACCTGCGCGGACTCCACGCTCACCGGAGCGGACGAGGTGTCCCTGAAGGCAGGGGGTAGTGCTGGCCCCTCGGCTATGGCCGGGCTTGGGTCGGCGCGCCGAGCCTCGGCGGCCACCCGTGGGTCCGAGGAGTCAGGGGCGGCCGCAGGCGGAGCGTCGCGACGGAGACGCTTCACCGGGGCAGAGCCAGGGCCCGACTCCTGCCGATCCGGCTGCAAACATGACGAGATTACTAAGAGATCCTAACGATATGGGCCACGGAAGGAAGACACGACAAGCGAGGTAACATAAACGAACCTGCTCGACGTCCCGGGGTGGCGGACCGTCAGCCGCACTGGCTTGGAGGAGGAGGTTGATCGCGCGCGGGACGCCCCCGCCGGTGGGGCGCCTAGAGGAGGGGAGGCAAGCTTGTCCACGTCAATGGATGTGGACCGCTGCTCGCCCTGCGCCGGGGGGTCCACCGTGATGTGGTCCACCACGGTGTACTCCAACATCATCGGGGAAGAGCCCCCAGGGTTCTCCTCCCCGTCGCACGAAGAGGCCAGTCCGACCTGACCTCCTCCCCCCAGCGCTCCTTGCGCTCCCTCTCGCGCCTCCGCTCTTCGCGGTTGAGGCGCTTCTTGGTCTCCTCCCTCTTGCGCTTCCGGGCGGCCTCCCCGGCCTCCCGGTTCCTCCGCCGAGCCGCCTCGCGGGAGAACACCTCCTCCGGTACGACCCCCCCTCGAGGCGCGAAGACGCCCAGGGGCCTCGTGGGACTGCAAGTCGAGGACGACACGTTGACCCACAAAAAAGAGAACAGAAAAAGACTAAGACAAAAAGCGAGATACGGTGGGAAAAAGCGACTTACGAGGTCCACAGCCCCAGGCCCCGGGAGCATTGGTGGCTGACCCGGGGTGGGGATCAACATGGAGGCGGCCCGCTGGGAGTCGACGAGCTCCGCCAGTCGCGCCCGTATCTCATCCTCCGAGGGGATGACGTGCGACACGAGGCTGGCGTGGAGCTCCACGTCGGTGGTCGTGGGGAGCATCATGTGGCGGACCACTCCGAAATTATTCCAAGTTAAGTACCTCGGGACCGCTAATCAAATAGTCAGGCACTTAATCCGGAATAAGCTGGAGCACCGTCGGATTAAACCCGATTAACCACGTTCTTTTCTCGATCGAAACAACAGCACGCCCACACGAAGGTGAGTTCCAGAGATTACAACATTCCACAAATTTAACATACATAAAGGGGAACATAGAGTTATTACAAACCGAGTTTGAATTTAAATCAGAGTAATAAAGTCTTGCAGCGGAAATAAAAGTTCATTGCAGCGGAAGATAATCTAACGACGATACAAATAACATCGTGCTGAAGCCTGCCACGATGCTACTCCTCCCGATCCTCGGCAGAGGACGGAACCCACTCAATATGCCAGCCAGGGGGAACCTGGGCAGGCCAAGTCAAAGCATCGACGGCCACATCCAACATGGTACCTATAAATCAATGCCACAAGCAAGGCTGAGTATACTAATACTCAGCAAGGCTTACCCGTCGGGTGGAAACTACATCACCGACATCTAGACAATGAGAGGCTTTTGGCTGGTGGGTTTGTTTGCCAAAAAGCGACTAAAAGTAGGTCCTTGCTTTCAAATTTTAGCATCATATTCTAGTGATTTAACCATTCTAGATTAGCATCCTCTCTAAGCATACAAGTGGTGTAATACAATTTAATTCATAGAACAAGTTTATAAATCTCATAATTCCACTTGTTACTCAATGTAGCAAGGCGGTCAAGCAGTCTCATTAACCGCGAGAAGCGGACAGTTCAAACCTAATTTCTGCTACCTGGCCAGGGGAAACCCAACATACACGGATACTTGATGAGCCTTGAACGCAGCTTTGAACTCATCCCATTCAACCACATGACCCTCCTGCTGCAGGGCCAGGTAGTTCTCCCACCATAGGAGAGCTGGGCCGCGGAGCTGCTGCGCCGCGAACACGACCTTGCGGTTGGAGGCACAAGGTGTCGCCAGGATGGTGAACTTGGACTCGATGGCTCAAATCCAGGTGTCGGCCTCCAAGGGCTCATCAGCTCGTGAGAATATCGGCGGGTGCGTTGCCAGAAAATCCTCATATCTGGCCACCTGAGGCTGAGGGGCCCGTTGACCTCCCTGCTGCAGCATCTGCTGCTGCATCATCTGCTGCTGATGCTGCAGGTTCCGGGGAATCTCCGTTTGCGTGGCATACAGCTGCTGCTACGTCGGAGGTTGCTGCGGTGGAGGAGGTGGCGGTGGCTGTTGCTGCCCCTCTGGCCCCTGCTAGTTAGCGTTGGAGCCACTAGCGTCGTGACCGCTGCGGGTGATTGCCATCTGCAGTAGGTACTTGTATTAGCCACATTTCCTAAGCATGCATAATGAATGACAAGATAGAACGTGACAATAGATTGAAGTGTACTGCGCAGAATGACACGTCAACACACAGTTTGGAAGAAAAATCATATCTCCCGACAGGAAACAAGTCAAATGCTCCAATTCGGTCAGTAGCTCGAAAATTTCATGCTCTACAACTTTCATGTTGGGCTCAAAATCAAATTCGGACTGGAACTAAGCCGAAAAATTCAATCCTTAGCTCTCTGCGTTTGCTGTTTTTCAGCAGGCCGAGCTGTAGTGTTTTGGTTGCCATTTTTATTTCGCTTAACCAATGGGGTTGCAAATTGGTGATCATTTTGTTTGATAATTTCCAAACAACTTTGTAGTTCACATCACAGCCCAGAAATGAATGGAAAACCCATCAATAATTAAAACAAGGTTAGCTGCAAAATGTTTTCAACACAGCTATTACAACTTCATCAAGTTTTGATCACACATCAACATCATTAAATTACATTGCCACCAAAAGATAAAAGGGGGAGCTCAACTCCATCTATCCTATTACAACATGAAGCCAAAATTTAGGCCTAGCGGAGGAGTAATCTTGCTACTACCACATCTAGAAATCATCTAAATTGTTAGCGGTAGCCTCGCTGCCCATAGGTGAAGGTGGAGCTGGGAGGGGCGGCATGTCATCCTCGGTGTCCATGTCGGAATCGGGGGCCTCTCCTTCACCATCCCCTCCTTCTTGCTCAAGAAGGTGCTGAGCGTCATGGGCGGGAAGCATAGCATTTGCATGCTCCAAGGTACCGTGTACCTCCTCAAGCTCATCCCTTGTTTGTGCTAACTCATTTTGGGTGTTGTTGTGTGCAATGTGGAGGTCATTCAATTGCCTCTCCAAGTCAGCAATCATGGCATCCCTAGTGGTCACCTCAATGGACAAGGAGGTCCTCTCAACCCCTATGTCACGTGCACGGGCAGACATGTCCATAGCAAGATTGAGCATCTCGCTCTGCGACCGTCCAAGAAGTGCCTGCAAACGGTGATACGCCCGTATCCACCTCATCATCAACGCGGCTGCAGCGACGGGGTTCTCCGCCATCCTCAAAGGGGAGCTAAGGTAGCGCCTCATCCAGTGGGGATCATCCGGCTGAGTCGGTGGGAATAATCCAAGTAACTGATGCTCAACCAACTCCTGGTTCTGAGCCACAAAAGAGCTAATGCCATTCAAGGCAGCTAGCTCACACGTCGTCTCCATGTGGTGTCCGTGAACTTCCACCGTCCAGGTGGGGGAGCTAGGACACGGCGGGTGGCGGTACACCACCAAACGCACACGGGAACGAACCACACCACGGTCTCGAATAATAGTCCTCTCGTACTGTGGCGGTGTAGGGTAGTCAAGTGCCTGCAGAACCGACCACAAGATGCTAGGGAAGCCTTGCCATCCCAAACAATCAGAGAAGGACACGTCGTTGGGGTAGCTAGCCAGGTCTGCGAGGGCGTCCATTCTGAACCAAAGGAAAAGGGCAAGGTGAGAACCGGTTAGCGCCAAGAAAACAAAAACAGATTCTGGACCGGGTAGTAAGAATTACAAAACTCGAAATCTACAAGCTCAAACATTGTTTATGTAATTCCTAACAAGTTTCATGTTGGAGGTTTGAGCAGAAACTGCCGTTAAGATGGTGTAAAAAATTCAATTTTGATCTCACTGTCCCCAGAAATTTTCAGCAGACAGGGGGTTACCATTTTTAACATAACTCCAGTTCTACTGAACCATTTTCGTTGAAATTTCTCCAGCATATACTTCATAATATTTATGACAACTTTCATGTTGAACACTTTTTCATTTGACAACGTTTTCAGTTTCGAATTAAGGGTGCAAACAGACTGTTCTCAGCAGGATTTTTGGGCTGTGATTTCAATTTCTTTGACGGCGGTTCGATTTGGTCATGTGTTAAAATTCGATATTAATACGGTGAGATGCAAGCATGAGCGGCCTATTCGTTCTCACCAACACACGTGCCAATAAACCTTTGGCCTACGAAGTTAGTGCCGGTGGCTAGGCAATATTCGTCTCTCCCTATATTATCTAGCCGACTTTTCTAACCGTTTCAACATACGGATTCGCGGTTAGTGTACGTGCAGAAAATTCCATTCCAGAGCATGTATAATCAACCTTTCGTGCCAGCACTCACGAAAGCGTCTCCATTCATTACCACCCGCTATAGAGGTGGCACCCGAACGTTTAACATTGAACGGGCAATGTTCATATGTCACCAAAGCAACATATCGACAGTTTCATACGCTATTTCATGAGCGTATTGACTTTGTGCCGCCATCATATTTGCATATGATGCCGTGGTACGCTATAGCAATCGCCGTACCTTGCGCCCACCATTGCTATTCTAATTTCATACGCCGTGATGGCGTATTGACTATGTGCCGCCACTATATTTTCATATAGTGCCGTGGTATGTTACAGCAATCGCCGTACCTTGCGCCCACCATTGCGTAAAGTAAATGACAGAATGAAATGTGCTGGAAGTCAGTATAATATACTATTTGCCACCTATCATATCGTGATCCCTTAACCCACATAGGCTTCACGCTCTAGGTAACATCCTTAGCGGTCCTATAATAACCTTCCTTCGCAAAACGCGTCGGAAGCACGAGTTGGCAAGTTTTATTCAAAAATTGTTTATTAAAGGTTTGTTGCTCTCTCCGGTGCGCTGCTTCGGCTCTGATGCCAGCTGTGGCGGACCACTCCGAAATTATTCCAAGTTAAGTACCTCGGGACCGCTAATCAAGTAGTCAGGCACTTAACCCGGAATAAGCTGGAGCGCCGTTGGATTAACCCGATTAACCACGTTCTTTTCTCGATCGAAACAACAGCACGCCCACACGAAGGTGAGTTCCAGAGATTACAACATTCCACAAATTTAACATACATAAAGGGGAACATAGAGTTATTACAAACCGAGTTTGAATTTAAATTAGAGTAATAAAGTCTTGCAGCGGAAATAAAAGTTCATTGCAGCGGAAGATAATCTAACGACGATACAAATAACATCGTGCTGAAGCCTGCCACGATGCTACTCCTCCCGATCCTCGGCAGAGGACGGAACTGTGGCGGACCACTCCGAAATTATTCCAAATTAAGTACCATGGGACCACTAGTCATTTAGTCAGGCACTTAATCCGGAATAAGCTGGAGCGCCGTCGGATTAAACCCGATAAAACCACGTACTTTTCTCGATCGAAACAACAGCACGCCCACACGAAGGTGAGTTCCAGAGATTACAACATTCCACAAATTAACTTACACAAATAGGTATCACAGTTATTACAAACCAAGTTCAAATTTAAATCAGAGAATAAAAGTCTTGCAGCGGAAATTAAAGTTCATTGTAGTGGAAGAATCTAACGACGATACAAATAACACCGTGCTGAAGCCTGTCACGATGCTACTCCTCCCGATCCTCGGCAGAGGACGGAACCCATTCGATGTGCCAGCCAGGTGGAACCTGGGTAGGCCAAGTCAAGGCATCGACATCCAAAGGTGTACCTGTAAATCATTGCCACAAGCAAGGCTGAGTATACTAATACTCAGCAAGGCTTACCCGTCGGGTGAAAACTACATCACCGACATCTAGACAATGAGAGGCTTTTGGCTGGTGGGTTTGTTTGCCAAAAAGCAACTAAAGTAAGTCCTTGCTTTCAATTTTAGCATCATATTCTAGTAAATTTAACCATTCTAGATTAGCATCCTCTCTAAGCATACAAGTGGTGCAATACAATTTAATTCAGACAACAAGTTCATGTATCTCATAATTTCACTTGTTACTCAATGTAGCAAGGCGGTCAAGCAGTCTCATTAACCGCGAGAAGCGGACAGTTCGAACCGAATTTCTGCTACCTGGCCAGGGAAAACCCAACATACACGGATACTATGCTTGCTATAAAAGGTACAAGCGTTTCCCAACCTTTCCCATCGATCCACAATTCGGAACCGGGTCCATTTCCTTAGGATAAAGGTTTACTGCTTCACTCACAGTCTCACGCATATATCCACAAGTGTACGGCAGGGAAAACAAAGTTTCCAAGGAGAGATGGCTATCGGCCCTAGCTGCTTCAATCTGGTACCGGGCTTACCGGCTCCCATATACCGGCATGCATGTGGTACGTTCAAAAACTTGACACACTCAACTACACATTTCGACCTTAAATCAATTATCATACACGGACGGGAGGTCTACATCTATCATCCCGCCCGTCAATCCTTATGATTCCAACATAAGTAAAGACAAGCAATTCCTATGTCTCGCGAGTGACAGGAAATCACTCGACTTGTAACGGACCAAAAGCAATGCCCTATCGATCCTTTCATACTAGTGTTGCAAGTCATAGGTACTAGGAAAATGTGCAGCTAAGGTATTCAAACAACTCCTTGAACGTAAATGCACAAGCATAGGGAAATTCATAGATGCAAAATTTTAAAAGTCAGGTCATGCTCCGGGGCTTGCCTTCTTGCTCAAGCTGGGGGTTAGCCTCCGGGTTGGTCGCTCTTGCACCAGCACCTTCCTCCGGGACTTCTTCCTCGTCTGCGGGAATGAGGTGGTAGTTGCCGTCCGGGATGGAGCCTTCTACATGAGATGCATAACTTAAGGCGGCTGCCTAAAGATTCTATGACTAAGGCCTTTGAAGGCCATATTCACCTAGACATGCTTAAGCATTACTATTCTCTTCACAAAAACAGGGTAGAGATGTGGGAAAAGTTTTATTTGACTTCGATGGTGATTGTGTACATATATAAAAGAGTTCTATTTACTACTTCACAATTTAGGGTGCCGTTCTGAAATTTCAGAGTCCATCCATTTTATTCTAACTAATTAACCAAAAAGGTTATTCTTTTATATAAATCAATTTTTTCCACCTAGATTCTTTCCTATTTTTGTTTCTCCATTTGTGCTCAACATTTTTACCTATAAACTTTATGACAGCTACTGGAGTATAAGAGCTAAGCTCACTCCAAAATTTAGCTAATTTTGAGCTACACATAATTTATTAAAAATATATTAAACAGCTATCTGCTTAAGTGAAATAAATTCATATAAAATTGACAATTCATCCATTTCAGGAGATTTTCCTACCAAAGCTAGTCATAAGCATGAGGAGGGTTCTGGCCAAGTGGTGGCTCAAAATAACCCTTGGACAGTCCTCAAAAATTTTCTATCCAAAAACACATATTAATTTATTTGCTAGCCTACACAGAGCAAAAATTAAGTTTTTCATTTTTAACAGGTGTGCCAACAAGTTTTTAGTCCTCTGAAGCAAAATGGTGATTTTTGACTGCACAGATTATTTTTAATGATTTCTGCACTGCAAAAAGACAGAAATCACATTTTAATTCATAACTGGAGCTACAGTTCATATTTTTTGGTACCCTTTGGACACAAGCTGTCCAAAGTCACTACACACAACATATCCAAGGATCAACCCTAACGGAGCTCTGGATTTGAAATGGTGCACAACTTTCAATTTCTACAGTTTGAATTTTAATTCAAAAACAGTTCATCAAAAGCATACACATGTCTAAAGGAGATTGTAGTTTAGACTCTCACGAATCCAGGGAGTATTTTTGTGCATTTTTCTGATTTTTGTACGATTTTTAATGGATTTTACAAGATTCGGGAAAAACAATTCTAGATTTAAGAATCTTTTCCCGCAGGGAACCCTAGAACTTTCAAAACTTCACGAACAAGTCCCTGGACTTTTGCACAGAGGCCCCTAGACAAACGAAGACGATGAAGTTATGCCCTCGGCTCTCGCCGGAGTTGCGCCGGTCAAACGGCGGCGAACTAGACTCGGGGAAGTGGGGGAAAAGCATCCTGGGCTCACCACGAGTCGGTTGGGGACGGTTTGGAGGCCGGGGATGGTCGGAGTTTTGCCGGCGACGAGGTAGTGGCGGCGCGGCCGCCGCGGCTTCTACGCCGGTGAGGTCGGGGGCGTTCGTCGAGGTTTGACGGGTCCTAGAGCACCAGTGGAGCTCGAGGAAGCTAATGGCGTGCTCGGTTGACCTCGGGGATGGCTCGGAGTAGGGTCTCGACGTGTGGGTGCTCCGGCGGCCGAAAATCGCGATTTGGGGGAAATCTCGAATTCTCGCCGGAGAAGTGACAATAGCTTGGGGAAAGTGGGGGGTTTTGGAGCTGAGGTAGGGGGCTAGCTTCGTGCGGGACGAATTTGGAAATGGGGGAGTGTAGACGGGGAATTTCTCGGAGAAGCTCGGCTCGGTTCGCGCGGCGCGAGGAAGAAGACGACCGAGCGAGCGCGGGGAAGTGGAAATGGCGAAGTGAGCGAGTGAGAGGAGGGGTGTGAGTGCACGGTGGAGTGCTTGGGCACGCAAGGGAGGCACTGTGTTGCCTCGGGAGCGTGCGAGCGCGCGGCGCGGCGCGAGCAGGCCGCCATGAATGCGGAGCGAGCTCGGGCAGCGCGCGAGCGACTCGACCGGGCGAGGGGATCCTCGAGTGACGTCGGGGGATCATCAACAGTGCATTTGGCGCGGAGTGGAGGAGAATCGCGGCCTGCGGAGCTGCTCAGCGCGACGCGCGCGCGCGCGGCCACGGCGGCGCTCCGACCGCATGATGGCGTTCGCGCGGCGCGAGGCGGAGCGGCTCGACGACGGCGAAGTGACGGCTCGGGAGGGGCGAGACAAGAGCTAGGCGACAAGCGCCAGCGTCCGCCGCGGCTCGGCCAGCTCGGCGCCGCCTGCGCCGCTCGCCGGCCACGTGGCGGCCGAGCTCCGGCCAGCGCAGGGCGCGCCAGGGGCACTGTAGCTTGCCCGTGGAGCTCCGTTTTCAAATTCGAATTTTCTCCAAAAATTTGAACTGAACTTGGAAAAGTGTAAAATAAAAGTTGGAGTTTGGAAGATGGGACACAACTTTCTTTTTGGGGTGAACCTGAAATTCCAAATTTTTCAAGCTCAAACAACCCAAAAACAAAAAGGTGCCCAGAACGGTAATTCGAGTTTTTGAGGGACTAGACTGCAAAATTTTCAAACGTTCCCAACAGTGACTAGGGTTTATTTGTGATGACAAATAACTTTTATTTTTGGAGATTTTCAAGTTTAGTACAAAAATCTCGAGTTTTCAGTTGGGTACCAAACAACCCTTGTTTTTGAATTAAAATTGAATTTTTGATGGATTTTTGAATTTCAACCCATCATTCCCTGTTGCATTGATTTTAATTGCACTTTTTAATTCTTTTGACATCAGAGATGTCACAGGAACCCACTCGATATGCCAGCCAGGGGGAACCTGGGCAGGCCAAGTCAAAGCATCGACGGCCACATCCAACATGGTACCTGTAAATCAATGCCACAAGCAAGGCTGAGTATACTAATACTCAGCAAGGCTTACCCGTCGGGTGGAAACTATATCACCGACATCTAGACAATGAGAGGCTTTTGGCTGGTGGGTTTGTTTGCCAAAAAGCGACTAAAAGTAGGTCCTTGCTTTCAAATTTTAGCATCATATTCTAGTGATTTAACCATTCTAGATTAGCATCCTCTCTAAGCATACAAGTGGTGTAATACAATTTAATTCATAGAACAAGTTTATAAATCTCATAATTCCACTTGTTACTCAATATAGCAAGGCGGTCAAGCAGTCTCATTAACCGCGAGAAGCGGACAGTTCGAACCGAATTTCTGCTACCTGGCCAGGGGAAACCCAACATACACGGATACTATGCTTGCTATAAAAGGTACAAGCGTTTCCCAACCTTTCCCATCGATCCACAATTTGGAACCGGGTCCATTTCCTTAGGATAAAGGTTTACCGCTTCACTCACAGTCTCACGCATATATCCACAAGTGTACGGGAGGGGAATACAAAGTTTCCAAGGAGAGATGGCTATCGGCCCTAGCTGCTTCAATCTGGTACCGGGCTTACCGACTCCTATATATCGGCATGCATGTGGTACGTTCAAAAACTTGACACACTCAACCACACATTTCGACCTTAATCAATTATCATACACGGACGGGAGATCTACATCTATCATCCCGCCCGTCAATCCTTATGATTCCAACATAAGTAAAGACAAGCAATTCCTATGTCTCGCGAGTGACAGGAAATCACTCGACTTGTAACGGACCTAAAGCAGTGCCCTATCGATCCTTTCATACTAGTGTTGCAAGTCATAGGTACTAGGAAATGTGCAGCTAAGGTATTCAATCAACTCCTTGAAACGTAAATGCACAAGCATAGGAAATTCATAGATGCGGAAATTGGTAAAGGTTAGGTTATGCTCCGGGGCTTGCCTTCTTGCTCAAGCTGGGGGTTAGCCTCCGAGTTGGTCGATCCTGCACCGGCACCTTCCTCCGGGACTCCTTCCTCTTCAGCGGGGATGAGGTGGTAGTTGCCGTCCGGGATAGCGCCTTCTACATGAGATGCATAGTTTAAGGTGGCTGCCTATTGATTCTAAGATTAAGGCCTTTGAAGGCCATATTCACCTAGACATGCTTAAGCATTACTATTTTCTTCACAAAAACAGGGTAGAGGTGTGGGAAAAGTTTTATTTGACTTCGAGATGGTGATTGTGTACATATATAAAAGAATTCTATTTATTACTTCACAATTTAGGGTGCTGTTCTGGAATTTCAGATTCCCTTTATTTTATTCTAATTAACTAACAAAAAGGTTTATTCTTTTATATAAATCAATTTCCACCTAGATTACTTCTCATTTTTGTTTCTCCATTTCTGTTCATCATTTTTATCTATAAACTTTATGACAGCTGCTGGAGTATAAGAGCTAAGCTCACTCCAAAATTTAGCTAAATCTGAGCTACACATAATTTATTAAAATTAATACAATCTGCTGCCTGCAGAAATGAAATAAATTTATATAAAATCGAAAATTCATCCAATTCAGGAGATCTTCCTACCAATGCTAGTCACAAGGATGAGGAGGGCTCTGGCCAAGTGGTGGCTCAAAAAGACCCATGGACAGTCCTCAATAAATTTCTATCCAAAAACACATATTTATTTATTTGCTGGTCTAAACAGAGCAAAAATTAAGTTTTTCATTTTTAACAGGTGTGCTAACAAGTTTTTAGTCCTCTGGAGCAGGATGGTGATTTTTCACTGCACAGATTATTTTTAATGATTTCTGTATTGTAAAAAGACAGGAAACACATTTTAATTCATAACTGGAGCTACACTGCATATTTTTAGGTCCCCTTTGGACACAAGCTGTCCAAAGTCACTACAAACAACATATCCAAAGATCAACCCTAGCGGAGCTCTGGATTTGAAATGGTGCACAAGTTTCAATTTCCACAGTTTGAATTTTAATTAAAAAACGGTTCGTCAAAAGTATATACATGCTTAAAAGAGATTGGAGTTTACAATCTCACGAATCCAGGGAGTATTTTTATGCATTTGTCTGATTTTTGTACGATTTTTAACGGATTTTACAAGATTCGGGAAAATTAGATCTAGGTTTAAGAATCTTTTTACGCCGGGAACCCTAGAACTTTCAAAACCTTACGAACAAGTCCCGGACTTTTACACGAAGGACCCTAGAAAAACGAAGACGATGAAGTTATGCCCTCGGCTCGTCGGCGTTGTTACGCCGGCCAAACGACGGCGAGCTAGGGTCGGGAAAGTGGGGGAATCGCACTAGGGGCTCACCACGAGTCGGTTGGTGTCGGTTGGGAGGCCGGGGAAGCTCGGAGTTTCGCCGGCGACGATGCAGTGGCGGCGCGGCCGCCGCGGCTTCTACGCCGGTGAGGTCGGGGGCGCTCGTCGAGGTTTGAAGGGTCCTAGAGCACCAGTGGAGCTCGAGGAAGCTAATGGCGTGCTCGGTTGACCTCGGGGACGGCTCGGAGTAGGGTCTCGACGTGGGGGTGCTCCGGCGGCCGAAAATCACGATTTGGGGGAAATCTCGATTTCTCGCCGGAGAAGCGACAATAGCTTGGGGGAAGTGAGGGGATTTGGAGCTAGGGTGGAGGTCTAGCTTCGTGCGCAACGAATTTGGGAACGGTGGGGTGTGGAAGGTGAATTCCTCGGTGAAGCTCGGCTCGGCTCGCGCGTCGCAAGGAAGAAGACGACGGGGAAGTGTGCGAGGAGTCGAACTGGTGGGGTGAGCGAGTGAATGGAGTGTGAGAGGGGTTCGGTGGGAGGCTTGGGCACGCGAGGGAGGCACTGTGCTGCCTCGGGAGCGTGCGAGCGCACGGCGCGGCGCGAGCAGGCCGCCATGAATGCGGAGCGAGCTCGGGCAGCGCGCGAACGACTCGACCGGGCGAGGAGATCCTACAGCGACATCGGGGGATCCTCTACAGGGCTCTTGGAGCGTAGCGGGACGGTATCGCGGCCTGCAGAGCGCTTAGCGCGGCGCGAGCGCGAGTGCGGCCATGGCGGCGCGCGACCGGCATGATGGCGTCCCGCGGCGCGAGGCGAGGCGACTCGACGGCGGCGAAGTGATGGCTCGGGAGGGGCGAGACAAGAGCAAGGCGACAAGCGCCAGCGTCCGCCACGGCTCGGCCAGCTCGGCGCCGCCTGCGCCGCTCGCCGGCCCCGTGGCGGCCGAGCTCCGGCCGGCGCAGGAGCGCGCCAGGGCACTGTAGGCGCCCCGTGGAGCTCCGCCTTCAAATTCGAATTTTCTCCAAAAATTTGAACCGAACTTGAAAAAGTGTGAAAATAAAAGTTGGAGTTTGGAAGATGGGACACATCCTTCTTTTTGGGGTGAACCTGAAATTTCAATTTTTTCGAGCTCAAACAACCCAAAAACAAAAAGGTGCCCAGAACAGTATTTCGAGTTTTTGAGGGGCTAAACTGCAAAATTTTCAAAAGTTCCAAACAGTGACTAGGGTTTATTTGTGACGACAAACAACTTTTATTTTTGGAGATTTTCAAGTTTAGTACAAGAATCTCGAGTTTTCGGTTGGGTGTCAAACAACCCTTGTTTTTGAATTTAAAATTGAATTTTTGGAGGATTTTTGAATTTCAACCCATAATTTCCTTTTTGCATTGGTTTAAGTGCACTAATATATATTTGACATCAGAGATGTCACACATCTCGAAGAGGCGCAGGGGTCACACCGGTGGAAGGCTTCCGCGATGCCAATGCCGGTGAGGCCACACGACCGGAGCTTGGCGAGGCATTCGAGATGCTCCGCCAGCTTGTTGCGGGCAGCGGCCTCGGGACCGTACTGCTGGTGTGCCGGCTCCTTGACCGACGGCGAGCTTGTGGGGTCGAACGGAGGAAGGACGGCCTCCGCGTGGTTCTTGAGGTAGAACCAGCCCTTGTTCCAATCCTTGTTGGAACCCCGCAGCTCGGAGTGCGGGAACATGTCCACGCAGGACTGCTTCGCCTGCAGCGAGCAGTACCCCCATGGAGCCTGGATGCCATGCACGCGGACGAGCGCCGCCTTGAAGAAGAGGAGGAAAAGGTTGAAATCTGGGTCGGTGCCCAGATAGCCCTCGCACAGGGCCACGAAGTTGGCCAGCTGCTGGACCCCGTTCGGAGCGAGGGCGTGGAGCTCCACCCCGAAGTGGTGAAGCACCTCTCGGACGAAGCGGTGAGCCGGCATGGCGAAACCACGGATGTGGTACACCATGAAGCTCACCACATACCCTGCCGACGGCGACGGGGTCTTGTGGGAGGGGTGTGGCGAGATCCACTCCTCCTGCGCGGTGCACGGGCAGAGAAGCCCTCGAGACACAAGCGACTCGAGGGCGGCCATGGTCGCGGTTGACCGCGCCCATGGGCGGAGCTGCGCTGAGGAAGAAGAACCGCTTGCGGCCATCTCGACGATGGTGGACTTGGGAGGATGAGGATTGAAGATTAGATCGAAGGGCGAACGGGAGCAAGAAGATGAAGGTTGTGCGATGGGAGGCGAAAAGCGTGCCCTGTTACGCCAGCGTCCTCAAATATATAGGGACCACATAGCTGGGCTCGGGTTGATGCATCACGAAGAGGGCCGTGACCCCCGTGACGTGTTGGATACCGGGCCTTGCCATTGAGGCATTGCCCAGGTCACGCTCCTGGAATTTCGGAGATCGCCAGGAGTTTGCGAGAAAATGGAGAGAATGAAGGGCCTCCCTATGGAATCCAACTCCCCTGAAGGAAAGGGCATGAACTTGCACACGAGTCCTTGACTCCTCTGCATGGTCGGGGGCTACTGTGGGGGTCATGGATTAGGGGGCCCACTGTCAGGGCGCCTGCGAATACCGCGTTAACGGAGGAAGACCCTGGCAATGCTAGCGACAACTGGTCGGAAGGTTCCGTCTCGCCCGACCCACCAAGGATTCCGGGAAGCATGGGGATATAAGCCTCTGCTTCGCCCGACCTTGGTCCGCTCCAGACGACCCATGGGTTGAAGGGGTCGGGCGCGTCCGTCTCGCCCGACCCCCGACCCTCGGGTCGGAGGGGCAGACCCCCTCGAGGGGTCCTGACCGTTGATAAACACGCACAGTGGAAAACGGGAGGAAGTCTCGATGACCCTCCCCAAGTCAAATATGACTTGCGAGGAAAAAGGCGTGCGGCTTACGCTTTGTCCCGACCGACACCTGACATCACCTGCTCGCCTGCCATCTGCAAAAGCTGATCTGCAGCCCTGCGCAAGGGAAAAGGTAGCTGCATGCGTGCTGCTGCGCTAGCAGCCAAGGAGGAATCTACCGTGAAGCTGCCGATGGGAAGGAGGAGGACACGCGGCGATCAAGGAAGGAGTCGCCAAGACGCACTAGGCTGACAGCGCACAACCGGCGGGGGCATCTGGCCTGTGGGAGTAGATAGGTAAAATAACGTTGTAAAGTTGTCCTCCCCTTGAGCTATAGAAGGGGACGGCGTCCCTGCGAGAGGGAGGATTCATTCTCTCGATCTCTAGAGCACTAAGTCCCCTACACGCACACTTCACACACACAAGGCTTGAACCGGCCTTCGTTGTAACCCGCCGCCAAGAGAGCAATACGATCAGGAGCTCGTTGCACTGGACGTAGGGATCACTCCTGAACCAGTATAAATCCTTTGTCTTGTGTCTTTTGAACCATTCTCCACCGAGACGTGCGTGTTCTGTGATCGACACTCGCCGGCGTGAGGTACCCCGTGTGCCACCCGCCGACACTAAATTATGCTTGTAAGCAACTTTTGCTCCAACCAGTCAGGAAATTTTTCCTCGATCAACTTCTGAATGGAAGAACATGTCCAACTATTTTTTTTTGAAATAAAATGCAGGAGCACTGCCACATCATATAAGAAGAAGAAGCATTCGTACATAACACGCCGAAGCGAACACCACCACGCCACTACACAAACAACACACCCAACATAACACTACACCACCACAAATCTGGGAGAGGAGATGAAAGATACCGCCTCGAGTTGCGCCGTTGTCGCCAACGATGTGCCACGTCAAATCCGTAGCCGGCTGCAAGTCTAAGCGGTACCACGAACTCCTCCACCATGGGAATATCACTCTCAAGCCACACATTGGGTCGTCAATCCCCCCTGTCCTAGTGGAGCATCAGCAGAAAACTCACATCGCAGTGCTAATGGAAATCACTGATCCTGACCACTCTGCGTGGGGCCCTCGCCTCTTCCACCACCTCGTACTCCTCTGCCAAAGACTCAGATATCTGAAACTGCTATGAGAGGGACACCTCCGCCCAGCCGACACCGGGGTCACCACAGCACCAAGCACGCCAGCTCAAGACCACCAACCCCCATGGGTCCTCTGCACCTCCCTGCCAACACGGACCTCCTCTACCGTTGCGCACGGGCAACGCCACCAACCAACCACCACCGCCGACTAACCAAGATGGACCTCAGATGCGGTGCCTCCAAGAAGGGTACGACGCTAATGGCGCCGTCGTCGCACGTCCAAAGTGGACAGGGTTCTCACCCTTGAGAGCCCATGCAGAGGGGAACATGGTGCCTCACAATGGTGCCCCCAGCGGGGAAAAACGGTGCCACAGGGGCGCCACCACCATCGCCACTAACAAAAGCGTCAGTGAAGGCTTTCGCCTGACTCTAACACCATGTCCACCGCACGTTCTTAGCCAAGTCAGTAGTCCGCTCCTCCTCATCTCCACCAGAAGAAGCCTGGCACAGCCCGAAGCACTACCACCACGCCACAGCATACACCAACAAGCCCCCAACCCCGCCACCAAGACGTCGTCGAACCAGCATCACTGTCGAGGAGGACCCAACCGCCTCACCTCAAATCCTGTCACCCGTGCGCCAGCCCGGCCAACCACGGACAGCCACGGCCAACCGACAACTAGCTTCGGCCCACGATGGCCTGCCACGGGAGGCCACGGCCACCAGCAGCCAGCCACTGCCACCAGCTGCGGCCACCAGCAGCCAGCCGCGGCCACCAGCAGCCCGCCGCGGCCACCAGTGGCCAGCTATGGCCAGCCAAAACCGTGGCCGACCATGGCCAACAGGAGCCACACGCGGCCAGCCATGGCCGACGGCCCAACCGCGCCCGTCGCAAGCCACCGAGGAGAAGGGGTGGCAGGCTCGGCACCCCAGGCACCGGTGTCGTCGTCCCTGGCGGCGCGCCGAGGTGCCCCCATGGGGGCCACCCACCGCGCAAGGGCCGGCGAGCCCCAGCAACCTGCCGCCATCGTCTCCAACATGCACGCCCCGCACAGGACGTCGCCACCGCCGCCGAAGCGCACCGTCTTCGTCACCGCCTTCCTAGGGAGCCGTGTAGGCTTCCAGGGCCCCTCGGGCGGCAGCACGACAGATGGAGAAGACGGGGAGAGGAGGCGGTGGCGCTAGGGTTGGGCCGCCCGAGCCGCCGTCTGGGGCGACGCGAGCGGGTCACGGGAGTTCCTTTCTTTCGGTGCTCTTTTCAAAAGTGAGTTCCATGTCCAACTATTTGAGGGACACAATTTTCTTTTCTCCACATTCAACAATTCTCTGCTACAAAAGTATCTATGCAAGGACATGATGTGAGCAAAAAAAACACAAATAAGAGCAACTTATAATTAATGACCTACTTCCAAAAATCTTCAAGTTCATCACAATGGCGCAAGATGTATCGATGTGCCAGAACAAGAAGTTAGAGTCAACACTCATAGAAGTGCCTTTTCCAATTGCTTCACCAGCACTATCAAGCAAATAGACATCCTTTTTATCATCAAGATGTTCAGGGTTGTGAGGTGGCCGTGTAAAACGTGTTGTTCCTTCTAAAAATCTTGATTAGAAGGTCAAACACTCCTCCATTCTAAATCATTCGGCAATTGATCCTTCTGGCTGAGCTCTATTATTTACAAGTGCCTTTAGCCAAACAAGATATCTAAAAAAAAATAATGGATACAAGTAAGTTATATTATATAATGAAGATATGTTGACAAAGATAAAAATATAATGAAGATACAAGTAAGTACCTCTCGACGGGATACATCCACCTGAACTGGATGGGGCAAGCCAATTTAACTTCTTCTACCAAGTGGACCATTAGATGCAAAATAACAGTAAAGAATGATGGGAGAGAAATTTTCTCCATATCACAAAGTGTCGACACAATACTCTCTTGGAGGTTGTCCAGCTCAGCCACATCTATCACCTTGGAACACAACTTATCGAAGAAAGTAGATAATCCAACAACTATTTTCATGACATCTTTGCTAGGGTAGCAAGATCTGAGTGCCACAGGAAGAATGTCATGTAGTAAAACATGATTGTCATCGCTTTTTAGTCCACTCAAAGTACATTCTTGCACATTCACACACCTAGAAATATTTAATGCATAACCATCAGGGGTCCTAAGATTTTTAAGTACTGAGCAAAGAGTATTTTTCTGTTCCTTAGACATGGTAAAAGGTGCATCGAGAGCTATTTGCTTTCCTTTTGCATCTACAACAGACTTAAGAACCTTTCGAATTCCCAGTTCTACTAAATCTTGTCGTGCTTTTAGACCATCTTTTGTTTTATGCAAAATAGCCAATAAAGTTCCGATAAAGTTGTCACACACATTTTTCTCCAAGTGCATTGCATCTATATTATGTCTAAAGTTATTTTTTCCCATTATGGTAGCTTAAAGAAAATTGACCGCTTTTTCAACCAGTCTTCTGGCTTCTTCTCTGGCTTTCCACCACCTTTCTTACTAGGGCTGGGCATTCGGTACTAACCGAACCGAACCGAACCGAAAGAACTGATGAAGTTCGGTTCCTTCAGAACTGGTACCGATCGGTTCTTTAAAAAACTCGGTACCGAGCACTTCGGTTCTCGGTTCCTTCGGTTCTTACCGAACTAACAGGCCAATAAAACAAGCGCTACAAATTCTTCACACTAGAACTCCAAATCTCCGGTCTTTGCATCAAAATCGAACAAAAAACACGCAAATCCTTCAAATGAACCACAAATCCACACAATCCTTCAAATGAACAAGCCCTGCTGCTGAAGGGGTGGAGCTGCCACTAGATCCAGGTCGGCGATGTGGAGCTGCCGCCGCTGCGGTGCTCGCTGGACCCAGCCAACGACGGGGAGGGGCTGCCACTGGCTCCCACCTCCCGTGCGGGCAAGAAGCCTGGCGCTGTCTACTCCCCGGAGAATGGGAGGTGCCGCCGCCGGACTTCGTGGGGAAGAAGGGGAGGTGTGGCCGCGTAGCAGCCGCGAGGAGAAGGGGGAGGGGAGGCGTGGCCGCGCGGCAGCCGTGAGGAGAAGGGGGAGGGGAGGAGCCGGCAGCCACGAGGAGAAGAGGGAGGTGTCGCGCATCGCAGGGAGAAGGGGGAGGTGCGCCTAGCGTGCGTGCAGGCAGGCAGCTGCTGCGGCGACTGCAGGAGGCGGGGTGGGGCCGGGAAAGGAATTAGGGTTAGGGTGGATGAAGGCCTGTTTATATACGTTGGATAGCTATTGGGCTGGTTTGTGATGGGCTGTTCATGGGCCTCTTGGGCTACATTGGTTCTTTTCGGTTAATCAAGAACCGAGCCGAACCGAACCGAGAACTTCGGTTCCCCCAGAACAGGTACCGAGTACCGTACCGAATATCTCAGTTTCGGTTCTTTCGGTACCGGTTTCGGGTAAATTCGGTTCGGTACTCGGTTCTCAGTTTTTCCTGCCCAATCCTATTTCTTACCATTTCCATTCTTCTTTACTTCACTATTACACTTACGTTTTTTATTTGATATTTTCTGTTCACCTTCTTGTTCTTACTTTTTTGAATTGCTCTACTTTCTCTTGCGTTTCTTTGTTGTTCTTCTTTTTTCCCATGCCATCACTTTTACCTTTCCCTAAAAAAACACTTTTCCTCCTTACATTCTAAGAATAGTACTTCCACTCATTTTTTTTCTCAGGTGCAAGAGTAGTCTCTACCGTCCCATCAAACTGCATCCTCTGAGTTCAGCCATCGTCAATGACCCATGAAGAACATATTTTTACCTTTATTTAGGTATAATGATTTTGTTGCTGGACCACAAGATGGACTTGTGAAAATACCACTTGTTCTCCATCCATGAAGGTAAGTCAACGCTGAGAAATCTTTTATGGTCCACAATAGTGCGGCTTGAAGAGAAGACTACCGTTCTGAAAATGCATCAAACGTTGTCATCCCTCCCCACAACTCTAGTAGCTCATCCATCAAGGGCTCCAAATATACATCCACATCATTTCTAGGGAGATTCTGGATCAGGAATGATCATTGACAAAATTAAAGATGATTGCTTCATGCAAATCCAAGGTGGTATGTTGTAAGGAACACGCATTATTGTCCATGTACTATGAGTAACATTCTTGTGCCCAAAAGGGTCAAATCCATCACTTGCAAGACCAAGGCGTACATGGCGAGCATCTTTTGCAAAATCTTCATACCTATCATTAAAGTCCTTCCAAGCCTCACCATCTGCCGGATGTCATAGTTTTCCATCTTTTGTACGGGCCTCATCATGCCATCGCATGTCATCTGAAGTTTTGCTGGTTGAAAATAATCTTTGGATCCTAGGTATTAATGGAAGATAGCGCAATACTTTTGCAGGTATCCTTTTCACCTTTGCTTTACCTGAAGATGCCTTCTTCCTGTCATCTTTCCAACGTGAGCTCTCGCAGACAGGGCATACATCTTTTGTGGCATGATCACCACATAAAAGAATGCAGTCTTTTGGGCACGCATTGATTTTTTTAGTCAAGTCCTAATTCAAGGATGATCTTCTTTGCTTCATAATATGTTTTTGGTAGATTTGCTTTAGGACATAGTGCATCTCAGATAGAAAACCCAGAAGTGATGTAAACGATTCCTACCACGGATTGAATGATTAAGGGTGAACTCTTGTGATGGCACGCAATAGTTAGTAGCCTGCTGCTCTTCTTGCTAATGTGTAGTGCCAAGTGATCGCTTGTAGTTTAAGTTCTTTGTACTGGTGGGCTTTTAAAAGTTTTGAATTCAGTGGATCACAAAGGTTTATGGCACCAAATAGATATACTATAAAAATGTATTTAATAAAGAAACTAATTATACTTATTTGGTATCATTAATGTTAGTACTTTACTAGAAAAATACCGCGCCAATTGGCGCGCCAAAGGGGTCCGTCACCGATGTATATATCCATGCTTATAAAGTTTTATTATGTGTGTGGACCGTTGACTATGGATCGTCTATGTGTTCGTAGCAAGAAGGCTAGTATATGGCAGTCATCATAGGTGTCAATATTGTGATGTATGTGGTGTATAGATGTGCGAGGTGATTTAACCGGTCACCCATACCCATAAAGGGGGTTGGTTTGGCAGAGGTCTAATGTTTTTTTTTTGGATTTGTTGTTCGTAGAGTGCACATTGAATTTGCCAAAGTTTGAATAAGTATAATGATACATATGATAATTGACACGAACAGTTTGTATTTGGTTGTTTTATTATTGTAATGCTATTGCTTAAGTAATGCAGGTATTGCAATGGAGATATGATATTTGTTGTATTATTGTGGTGAAAGAAGACTTAAAATAATTTATCAGGGAGGGGTGAAGCATAATTATTTGGATATTTAAAATTTTTGTGTGAAATCATGAGATAATTAATGGTTACATTAAAATATGTTGTATTATTGTCGAGGGTGCGTCGTAATTATATTCTCTCTTTTTTTGGAAGCATTTCATATCTGAAATTCTACTGTATCATAAATATGTAGATTTTGAAAACTATAAGTAATTTTTGTATTGATCTTTTTTTTATTTGAACATGTTTTGTTGTCCATATTTAAGGTACAATGGGTTGTATGTAAGTATTTGTGCATATAAATAGCAAAGACGTATTGAATATGAGAATATATTCTATAATAAAGTTTTAGTATTTGAATTGTAGATCAAGTTTTAGGTTGAACAACTTTTGATTCCAATGCGTTTTGGTGTTCAAATTGTAGAGACAATGAATGAAACCGGTTGTATTTTGATTTAATTAAAGTATGAGGGTTCTTGTAAAAAAGTTGCTGAGAGAGGGCTAGGACGGCGGGTTAATTCACCCAAAATATGAGGTCTTATTTACAAATTTTCCTGAACCAAGATGGCTGGACTGCGGGTTGGGTTTTAGAAAAGTTAAGGGCTATTTCATAAATTTTCCTGAGAGGGGAGGCTGGAGTGTGTGTTGATTTCATGAAAATACGAGGGCTTTTTTGAAAAATGATGTAGATTCGGGCGATCTGGGCCTTTCACCCGGCCGATCGGACGGCTGGGAATTTCCAGTGACGTGGACACATCTGGCGGCCGGGAATTGCACGGGGTTTAGTATGTAAAGATTGTATAAAAAATTGTTCATTTTGACTCTCCAAGAATGTTCGAATGACTTATAATTTGAAACAGAGGGAATAGTAATTTTAAGGAGAATTTTTACGATGATTGGAAATAATGAGAGCTGTTCATCGATAGAATCGTACGGTGAAAAAGATAGCAGGTACCTAGATGTAGCTAGACGAAAGTAACAAGTACAAAATAGGTGGGGACCAATTACAAAAACAGTGGGTCAGGTATCATTTTTGTCTAAGAAAGAAAATAATATTAATTTATTTTCTTAATTATGTTTTTGTAGATAGATGGTCTACAAAGTAATGATAGGAAAAGTATCTCTAAGTACCACCAGTACTTTACAATCACGATAAAAGTTTAAGAAGATGTATCTATCATAAACTTATTATATTTACAGTGACTAACAAACCCCTAACATTCACAAGTTCTATTCCCTGTTTTGAATGAACAAAAAGTTAAATCCCCTGGTTCTTTCAGGAAAGAAACATAGAAGCCATTTTCACGATTCACAAGCTACTTATTATGCACAGCTGCCAAGAATAGGATTACGTCCTTATTATGATAGCACTAGCTAGGTACCTACAACGCTAGAAGATATTGATTCCTCACATGCCATTCCTATACAATGCAACGACACGTCAATACCTGTGCCTAACGACTCCAGAATTCCACCCATATAAGCTAACTCATTTGCACATTACAGCTGAACTAGTATCAGATTCGGTTGTAAATTGTTCACAGCCCAATAGCCCAATCTTTGAGTGTTAAGGGGTGAGCACTGGATGACGCGCGTAACCAGAGGAAAACAAGGGATGGGGTTCAAATTAGCAATCACGATGCTGGTTATGCTCATGCTTGTGGGCGGTGAGCATGGCAGTGCCATGCCAGTGGTGCGTGGTTTGAACCTTGGATGGATGAATGGGATCGAGGGAGGATCACCTGGTGGCACAAATCCATCAGATACTGCGTTTCATGCTAAAGTTGGTAAGAACAGATTATTATTGGTTCCAATAGATTACTTGTGACTCTTATATTTTAGGAAAAGAAATGGACTTTTTCCTACATCTTACAGCTTTGGGATTTCTATTTTCGGACGTTGCTATATATATTGTTTCGAAAAAAAAAGACGTTGCTAACATTGAACTCGTTACTCTAAATTTTGGAGGAATGTATGAAACTTTTTACAATTGGGGATGTTGGTTAGAGCTCTTAGCATCCAAAAGTTGTTTGTTGTTTCAACTTACATGTTCTTGTCCGTTGATGTCAGAAGAAAACAGCGCAGATGAAGCAAAGTCTGTCTTCACCGTGCCGGCATTTGTACGACCGCCCCGTCTTCCACCACCCTGATGCAGAGATCGATGGTTCACAATAAAAATGTTGCAACCGAAGGACATCCTATCAAATGTATGAAGGGAAGACCTGGAGGGGGATTAATATTCCTGTGGCACTTATTGACTTAGTGTCAATCTAGTCTAGCAACTCCATTACATGGATGTAGCTAAGGCGTGGTGACGAGAAACACCTTAAGTAAGTGTTGTCATCGGGTTTTATCCTGCATTAACTATGTTCGTTTTTAGATAAGATGCTTGCTCGTTACTACTCTTTTCTAAATTAAAGGATGTTTTGGTATATTTAGATACACAATTTTTAATGTATATCTAGACAATTTGTATCCAATTACACATAACAAAATCTATACACTCAGAAAAAACTAAAGCAACATATATATAATTTGGTACGGAGAGAGAGTACTTGGCTAACCAGCCTCCCATCGAGTTTCACATATCAACATATATATAATCCAAACGGTTATTTTCTCACGTAAAAACTAGTGCTGACAATATGATGCATGAATTACCTAAAACTGCCAAGAGCCACATGATGACGCTCCATTCTTTTCTCCCCCTCCTGTTCCGTAAATTACTGTTTTATGGAAATACTCCATGAGCGTTCTTAATTAAATGTCTGTAGTTCCGTATCACTAAATATATACACCTTGTACTACACGGTTCATCAACTCTGGGCACATAAATACTAAAATTCATACAAAATAGTAAGGCTCATAGAAAAAATTCAAAATTATGTATCCTAGTCTCTCTCATATTTAAATATTCTAACACAATTATCATTATACAATTCTGATACTTTACTTAGCAATTACTATATAAACATTTTCGTCCACATTTGTATATTGTTCTTGTTTTGCATGACTTCTCTTTATGTAATAATATGTATTAATTAAAAATTTTGTTGAGTTATGTATTTAGTACGGCAAATGGATTTGAGCCACTTCCTTGCTAAATATGTGCATGGTCTACACGGCGGTATATTATATAATAATTACATGAATAATTAGATTAGAATAATGTGTTTGTAACACCCCAGGAGTCACGCAACCTTAAGATACTATACAACTACACCACAAAATGCCAAAATTAAAGTTTCAACAACATAGAGTTGACAAGAGTTTTGCATCATAGTTCCAATCCTACTCTAGCATGGCAAGTCTAGGAATTGAAATGCGGAAAGTAAACTTGCTCAAAATAAAGAGAAGATTAGGAAGCCGATTTTTCTGGAGGTATCGAGGAGTCGGCAACTACCCCTAGTCCTCATTAGAGCACCCGCGCAAGGGTATAGCTCCCCCTTGATATGCGCAAGGATCAAGTGCTCTTAGGGGATATCCATTTCCCACTCCGGGACAGCGGATTTCCAAACCGTGTACACCTTCTTGGGGCTTCACACAATATCCAAGTGAGCTCCCAAGATCACACCACCAAACCGTCTTGGTGATGCCGAATCACCAAGAGTAAAATGCCTAAGATCTTCACTTGACCTACACTAGACCAAGAGCTAGATGGATGCACACTTGCTACTCTCAAGCACTAAAGATAATCCTTAATCTTCACAAGATAAAGAACACCAATCAAACCAAGTGCCTCTCTTGCCTTTGAAGTCTCTCCTATCTCAGCTAGAAGCATAATGAATTTCGTGTGGCAAGAGAGCTTCAAAGTGGGAGAAGAGTGGCTATAAATAGCCCACTCAAATCTACCAGCCGTTAGTGCTGACGCGGAGGGACTGACTGATTTGGTGCCCTCCAAAGGTGACCACCGAATCAGTCGGTGCCTCCTTGGATTTGAACTTCCAATGGCTAGCCACCGACCACCGACTGATTCGGTGGTATACAATTGTGCAGCACCGAATCAGTTGGTGCACACTAGTACCGAACTGGCACTTACAACCACAATGATCGACTGATTCGGTGCTGCCCACCGAATCAGTTGGTCCCCTCTGGGACTTGAACTTGAGCTGGATCTTGAGGGCCACCGACTCATTTAGTGGGTCTTTATGGGGGTCACAGAATCAATCGCCCCCCCCAAATTTATTCAGTACTGAACAACCATTTCTAGCCTTAATGACCGACTGATTCGGTGCTGCCCACCGAACCAGTCGGTCCCCTCTGGGACATACGCTACCACATGGCCGTGGGCACCAACTGATTCGGTGCGCCCTGCTGACAGGGACCCAATGAGTTGGTGCCCCTGTTTACTTTGCAAAGTAAACAGGGCACCAACTGATTCGGTCACTGCCCCAATGAGCACCGAATTAGTCGGTGCTAGCTGAACTTCTCTGAATTCAAACTTCTTAAGGCTGAAACTTATCTAATTCAAATTCTTTGAGTTACCAACCTTCTCAAGGGCTTCAACATAGCTACCTAGCACTAGATTTCACAAGTGTGCACCACACCTAAACTCTAGTCTCGCATAGGTCAAGCTACCAACCCTCAACCCCCCTTTATAGTACGGCCAAAGGAAAACAAAGACCTAAAGTACTCTAAGTGTCTCCCATCATCCAAACGACACTTAGATCTAGCTTATCCTTAATCTTTGAGCATATCCTTTGCACCAATACGTTCATTCGCAAATGATGGGGGCCAAGAATACCGTGAAAGCCCATCATTGCACTAACTTAACTTTGGCTCTGCAAAACACTTGTTAGTAGTAATGATTATGTTGTCATTAATCACCAAAACCAAATTTGGGGCCTAGATGCTCTTTCAATCTCCCCTTTTTGGTGATTGATGACAACACAACCTCCAAAAGGATATGAGAGAAGAAAATTTAGGTTAAATGTGACATGCCTAATGTTAAGTACTCTAAAAACACAATCAAAACAGGATTAAAGGGTAGCAATGGTGGTAGCACAAAAATTGATCAAAAATTCAATTTTAAATTCAAAACAAAGGCCTTTGTGACACCCAACTGAAATCTCAAGAATTTTGTACTAAACTTAAAAATCTTCAAAAATAAAAGTTGTTTGTCATCACAAATAATGCCTAGTCACTATTGCAAACTTTTTCAAATTTTGCAGTTAAGCCCCTCAAAAACTTGAAAAACCGTGTTGAACGCCTGTTCCAAAATGGCTTGTTTGAGCTTGAAAAATTTGAAATTTCAGGTTCACCCCAAATAGAAAGTTGTGTCCCACATCTCAAACTCCAATTTTTATATTTGCACATTTGAATGTTTAGTTCAAATTTTTGGAGAAAATCCACAGTGAAAGGAGGACCTCCACGGGGCGCACGACAGTCGCCCTGGCACGCTCTGCCCCGGCCGCAGACCGGCCGCCACGTGGCCGGCGAGCGGCGGCGGCCTCGCCTGGCCGGCCAAGCCGCGGCGGCACCTTCCTTTTGTCCATGCGCGGGCGTCTGGCTCCCCGTTCCATCACGTCGCGCGCTACAGCGCCCTGGCAGCCTCGCGCCGCGCGGAGCGCCATGATGGCGAGCAGAGCTCAGCCACGGGCCATGGCCGCGCGCGCCGCGCAGAGCCACCCTGCGGCCGGATTCTCGCTTGCAACGCGCCAAAGCCTCTGTGGCGTATCTGCCCTCGCCAACACCACGATCCGCGACGCCCAACCGCTTCGCGCGCGCTGCCCGAGCTCAGAGGCGCACTCATGGCGGCCTGCTTGCCCGAGCCATGCACGTGAGCGACCCCGAGGCAGCTTAGCCCACTCTAGCGTGCTCCAACACTTCACCGAGCAGCCTTGCACCTTTCCCTCAGCCAGCGCACTGCCATTTCCCCTCCTTCGCGCTCGCGCACCCCCTTCTTCAACCTCTGGCCGCAAGAGCCGAGCTCGAGCACCGGAGCAAATTCGCCCCCATCCCTCCACCATTTCCAAATTCCCCGCACTTAGAGCTCTTCCACTTCCTTAGCTTCATTTCCCCCCCACTTCTTTCAAGCTCCCATCGACTCTCCGGCGAGAAATCGGAATTTCCCCCAAATCCCAATTTTTGGCCGCCGAGGCACCTCCACGTCGATACACACCTTCGAGCTATCCACGACGCCAACCGAGCATCCCAACGTCTTCGCCATGTCCCACTGATGCTCACAAGCCCCTCCAGCCGCGTTGAAAGTCACCGACCTCACCGGAGTTGAAGCCGCAGCGGCCGCACCGCCACTGCTCCCGTCGCCGGCCACCTCCGAGCCTCCTCCGACCTCCCAACTGCCACCATTCGACTCGTGGTGAGCTGCTCGTCCTTTTCCCCCACCTCTCCGACCTCCTCCCACCATCGTTTGGCCGGCGCAACGTCGCCGACGAGCCAAGGGCACAACTTTATCTCCTCCCTTTTCGCAGGGTTCCCAGTGAAAGAAACCAAGGGCCTGTTTGCGAGGTTTCAAAAGTTCCGAGGGTCGGGGCGTAAAAATATTCTTAAGGTTTAAGTTCATTTTCCCAAAATCTTGTAAAATCCACTAAAAATCATAGCAAAATCAGAAAAATGCTCAAAAATACTGCCTGGACTCGTGAGATTGTAAACTCCAATCTCATGTTGGCATGTATACACTTTTGATGAATAGTTTTTGAATTAAAATTCAAACTCAGTTTTTAGAATCTTGTGTACCATTTCAAATCCTGGGCTCTTCTAGAGCTGAACTTTGGATATGTTGCTTGTGGTGCCCTTGTACGCTTTGTGTCCATAGGAGACCGAAAAATATGGAATGCAGCTTCAGTTATGAATTATTTCGTGATTCCTGTTTTAGTGTAGTTCTGCAATTATCAAAAATAATCCATGCAGTAAAAAATCGCCATCTTTCACCAGAGGTCTAGGAACTTGTTTGCACATGTGGCAAAAATGCTAAACTTAATTTTTGACCCTGCTTAGACTAGCAAATAAATAGATGATCGTTTTTGGATAGAAAATTATTGAGGACTGACCAAGAGTTATTTTTAGCCACCACTTGGTCAGAACCTTTCTTTCACTCATGAGTAGCTCCGGTAAAGAAATATCCTATTTTGGAAGTAGTTTTGATGTTATATGAATTAATCTTGTTTCTGGGACAACAAATTATTCTATTTTTAATAAATTCTGTGTAGCTCAGTTTTAGCTAAACTTTGGAGTGAGCCTAACTCTTATACTCCAGTAGCTGTCATAAAGTTTGTGGATAAAAAGGATGCCAGAAACAGAGAAACAAAAATGAGAAGAAGCTAGAGTAAAATTGAGTTTTATAAAAAGAAATAGAACACTTTGGATAATTAATTAAATATGGAGCATGTGAAATCTAAATTCCAGAACTGCACACTTGCTTAAAAATAATAATTTGAAATGTTGTATATGTGTACACAATCACCATCATAAAGACATAAAAATTTCCACACACCTCCTCTAATTTTGTGAAGGGTAAAATAGCTCACTAGTATGTCTAGCTGAATATGGCCTTCAAGGCCTTGTTCTTAGATCACTTAGGCAGCCGCATTAAAGTTGTGCATCTCATGTAGAAGGCGCTCTCACTGACGGCACCTACAACCTCGTCCCCGTCAACGAAGAAGAAGTCCCCGAGGGTGGTGTCGACGTCGTCGTAATCGACCAGGAGCCTGACAGTGGATTAGCTCAAGAAGGCAAGCCCCGGAGCATGACCTAACTTTTAATTCGTGCAACTATGTATTTATAATGCTTGTGCATTTACGTTCTAGGTGTTGTATGAATACCCTAGTTGCATGATTCTAGTACCTATGACTGGAAATACTAGCATGATAGGATCGGTAGAGCAAAGCCTTTAGGACCGTTACAAGTCGAGTGATTTCCTATCACTCACGAGATATAGGAGTTGCTTGTCTTTACTTATGTTGGAATCATAAGGATGGACGGGCGGGATGGTATGTGTAGATCTCCCGTCCGTGTATGATAATTGGATTAAGGTCCAAACGTGTGGTTCTGTGTGTCAAGTTTTTGAACATACCACACGCATGCCGACCTATGGGAATCGGTAAGCCCGGTACCTGATTGAAGCAGCTAGGACCAATAGCCATCTCTCCTTGGAAACATTTTGTTTCCCTTGCCGTACACTTGTGGATGTATGCGTGATGCCGTGAGTGAAGCGGTAAACCTTTAACCTAAGGGAGTGGACCCGGCGCCGAATTGTGGATTGATGGGAAAGGTTGGAAAGTTCTTGTACCTTTAATAGCAAGCATTACCCGTGTGTGTTGGGTTTCCCCTGGCCAGGTAGCAAAATTCGGTTCGAACCGTCCGCTTCTCGCAGTTAATGAGACTGCTTGACCGTTGTGCTGCATTGAGTAATAAGTGGAATTATGAGATTATGAATTTGTTCTATGAATTAATTTGTATTGCTCCACTTGCATGCTTAGAGAGGATGCTAATCTAGAATGGTTAACTCTACTAGAATTTGATGCTAAAATCATGGAAATAAGGATCCACTCTTAGTTGCTTTTTAGCAAACAAACCCACTAGCCAAAAGCCTCTCATGTCTAGATGTCGGTGATGTAGTTTTCACCCGACGGGTAAGCCTTGCTGAGTATTAGTATACTCAGCCTTGCTTGTGGCTATTATTTCAGGTACTGTTATGGATGTGGCAGTTGATTCCATCACTTGGCCTACCCAGGTTCCTCCTGGCTGGCATGAATTATTTTTAATAAATGCAGAACTAAGCTAGAACATAATTCACAAAATAATTCATAACTGAAGCTACAGTCCATATTTTTAGGTCTCCTTTGGACACAAAGCTTCTACAGACATTACAAGCAACATATCCAAAGTTCAGCTCCAAAAGAGTTCAGGATTTGAAATGGTGCACAAGATTCTAAAAACTGAGTTTGAATTTTAATTCAAAAACTATACATGCCAACATGAGATTGGAGTTTACAATCTCACGAGTCCAGGGAGTATTTTTGAGCATTTTTCTGATTTTTCTACGATTTTTAGTGGATTTTACAAGATTTTGGGAAAATAAACTTAAACCTTAAGAATCTATTTACGCCGCGACCCTCGGAACTTTTAAAACCTCGCAAATAGGCCCCTGGTTTCTTTCACTGGGAACCCTGCGAAAAGGAAGAAGATGAAGTTGTGCCCTTGGCTTGTCAGCGACGTTGCGCCGGCCAAACGACGGTGGGAGGAGGTCGGAGAGGTGGGAGAAAAGGACGAGCAGCTCACCATGAGTCGAATGGTGGCGGTTGGGAGATCGGAGGAGGCTCGGAGGTGGCCGACGACGGGAGCAGTGGAGGTGCGGCCACCGCGGGTTCAACTCCGGCGAGGTCAGTGGCTTCCGCTGCGGTTGGAGGGGCTCGTGAGCATCAGTGGGGCACAGCGAAGACGTTGAGATGCTCGGTTGGCGTTGGGGATGGCTCGAAGGTGTAGCTCGACGTGGAGGTGCTTCGCGGCCGAAAAATGGGGATTTGGGGGAAATCCCGATTTCTCGTCGGAGAGTTGATGGGAGCTTGAGAGAAGTGGGGGAAATTGAAGCTAAGGAACTGGAAGAGCTTGGGTTTTAGTGAATTTGAAAATGGTGGAGGGATGGAGGCGAATTTTGCTCCAGCGCTCGAGCTCGGCTCTTGCGGCCAGAGGTTGAAGACGAAGCTCGGGAGCGTGGGGGAGGGAATTGGTTGTGGTACGAGCGAAGGCAAGGGGAAATGGTCACTTGGCGAAGCAAATGGAGCAACTAGAGCTGTCTGGGGCTGCTGGGGGCGCTAGCGTGCACGGCTTGGGCACGCAGGCCGCCATGAGTGCGCCTGTGAGCTCGGGCTGCGCGAGTGAAGCGGTTGGGCGTCACGGATCATGGCGTGGGCGATGTGGCGGACCACTCCGAAATTATTCCAAGTTAAGTACCTCGGGACCACCAATCAAGTAGTCAGGCACTTAATCCGGAATAAGCTGGAGCGCCGTCGGATTAAACCCGATTAACCACGTTCTTTTCTCGATCGAAACAACAGCACGCCCACACGAAGGTGAGTTCCAGAGATTACAACAATCCACAAATTAACTTACACACATAGGTATCACAAGTTATTACAAACCGAGATCAAATTGAAAATCAGAGTACAAGTCTTGCAGCGGAATAAAAGTTCATAACAACTGAATTTAGATGTCCATTGCAGCGGAAGTAAAACAATCTAACGACGATACAAGTAACTCCGTGCTGAAGCCTGCCACGAAGCTACTCCTCCCGATCCTCGCCAGAGGACGGAACCCATTCGATGTGCCAGCCAGGTGGAACCTGGACAGGCCAAGTCATAGCATCCACATCCAAAAGGATACCTGTAAAATAATGCCACAAGCAAGGCTGAGTATACTAATACTCAGCAAGGCTTACCCGTCGGGTGAAAACTACATCACCGACATCTAGACAATGAGAGGCTTTTGGCTGGTGGGTTTGTTTGCCAAAAAGCAACTAAAGGTAGATCCTTGCTTTCAAGTTTTAGCATCAGTTTCTAGTTTATTTAACCATTCTAGATTAGCATCCTCTCTAAGCATGCAAGTGGAGCAATACAAATTAATTCATAGAACAAATTCATAATCTCATAATTCCACTTATTACTCAATGTAGCAGGGCGGTCAAGCAGTCTCATTAACCGCGAGAAGCGGACAGTTCGAACCGAATTTTGCTACCTGGCCAGGGGAAACCCAACACACACGGATACTCTGCTTGCTATAAAAGGTACAAGCATTTCCCAACCTTTCCCATCGATCCACAATTCGGAACCGGGTCCATTTCCTTAGGATAAAGGTTTACTGCTTCACTCACAGTCTCACGCATATATCCACAAGTGTACGGCAGGGGAAAACAAAGTTTCCAAGGAGAGATGGCTATCGGCCCTAGCTGCTTCAATCTGGTACCGGGCTTACCGATCCCCATACATCGGCATGCATGTGGTACGTTCAAAAACTTGACACACTCAACCACACATTTCGACCTTAATCAATTATCATACACGGACGGGAGATCTACATCTATCATCCCGCCCGTCAATCCTTATGATTCCAACATAAGTAAAGACAAGCAATTCCTATGTCTCGCGAGTGACAGGAAATCACTCGACTTGTAACGGACCTAAAGCAATGCCCTATCGATCCTTTCATACTAGTATTGCAAGTCATAGGTACTAGGAAATGTGCAGCTAAGGTATTCAATCAATTCCTTGAAACGTAAATGCACAAACATAGAGAATTCAAACTGCATAATTTGGTAAAGTTAGGTTATGCTCCGGGGCTTGCCTTCTTGCTCGGACTGAGAGTTAGCCTCCGGGTTGTTCACGTCTGCACCGGCACCGGGCTCCGGGGCTTCTTCCTCGTCTGCGGGAATGAGGTGGTAGTTGCCGTTCGGGATGGCGCCTTCTACATGAGATGCATAACTTAGGGTGGCTGTTCTGGAATTTCAGATTCCATTTATTTTATTCTAACTAACTACAAAAAGGTTTATTCTTTTATATAAATCGATTTCCATCTAGATTACTTCTCATTTTTGTTTCTCCAATTCTGTTCATCATTTTTATCTATAAACTTTATGACAGCTACTGGAGTAATAGAGCTAAGCTCATTCCAAAACTTAGCTAATTTTGCGCTACACATAATTTATTAAAAATGTGCAAACAGCTAGCTGCAGAAAGTGAAATAAATGCATAATAAATTGAATTTTCATCTATTTCAGGAGATCTTTCTACCAAAGCTAGGCATAAGTATGAGGAGGGCTCTGGCCAAGTGGTGGCTCAAAATAACCCTTGGGTAGTCCTCAATGATTTTCTAACCAAAAACACATATTTAATTATTTGCCATCCTAAACAGAGCAAAAATTCAGTTTCTCATTTTTCACAGGTGTGCTAACAAGTTTTTAGTCCTCTGGAGCAAAATGGTGATTTTTCACTGCCCAGATTATTTTTAATGATTTCTGCACTGCAAAAAGACAGAAAACCTATTTTAATTCAAAACAGGAGCTGTAGTTCATATTTTTTTTAGTCCCCTTTGGACACAAGCTGTCCAAAGTCACTACAAACATCATATCCAAAGCTCAACCCTAGCGTAGCTCTGGATTGGAAATGGTGCACAACTTTAGGTTTTCATAGTTTGAATTTTAATTCACATACAGCTCGTCAAAAGTACAAACATGTCTAATAGAGATTGTAGTTTAGACTCTCACGAATCCAGAGAGTATTTTTGTGCATTTTTCTGATTTTTGTACGATTTTTAATGGATTTTACAATTTCGGGAAAATCAAACCTAGACTTAAGAATCTTTTTACGCAGAGAACCCTAGATCTTTCAAAACTTCGCGAACGAGTCCCTGGACTTTTGCGCAGAGACCCCTAAACAAAGGTAGACGATGAACTTGGGTCCCTGGGACCTCGCCGGAGTTGCGCCGGCCAAACGGCGGCGAACTAGGCTCGGGGAAGTGGGGGAAAAGCTTCCTGGGCTCACCACGAGTCGTTTGGGGACGGTTGGGAGGCCGGGGATGGTCGGAGTTTCGCCGGCGACGAGGTGGTGGCGGCGCGGCCGCCGCGGCTTCTACGCCGGTGAGCTCGGGGTCGTTCGCCGAGGTTCGAGGGGTCCTAGAGCACCAGTGGAGCTCGAGGATGCCAATGGCGTGCTCGGTTGACCTCGGGGACGGCTCGGAGTAGGGGCTCGACGTGCGGGTGCTCCGGCGGCCGAAAATCGCGATTTGGGGGAATTCACGAATTCTCGCCGGAGAAGGGTCAATGTCTTGGGGAAAGTTGGGGGTTTTGGAGCTGGTGGAGTGGACTAGCTCCGTGCGGGATGGATTTGGGAATGGTGGAGCGTGGACGAGGAATTTCGCGAAGAGCTTGGGTTCGGCTTGCGCGTCGCGAGGAGGAAGAAGACCGAGCGAGCGCGGGGAAGTGGAAATGGCCAAGTGAGCGAGTGAGAGGAGGGGTGTGAGTGCGCGGTGGAGTGATTGAGCACGCAAGGGAGGCACTGTGCGGCCTCGGGAGCGTGCGAGCGCGTGGGTGGCTGTCGCGGTCGCCATTGATGGTGCGCGAGCTCGAACAGAGCGCACACGCGCGGTTGGGCGTCAAAGATCATCGCGTGAAGAAGTGGAGATCCTCAGCAGAGGCTTTGGCGCGATGCGAATGGACTCTACCGCCTGCAGTGCGCTCGGCGCGGCGCGAGCGCGCGTGCGGCCACGGCGGCGCGCGACCGTATGATGGCGCTCCGCGGCGCGAGGCGAGGCGAGGCGACAGCGGCGAAGTGATGGCTCGGGAGTGGCCGGACAAGAGCTAGGCGACAAGCGCCAGCGTCCGCCGCGGCTTGGCCAGCTCAGCGCCGCCTGCGCCGCTCGCCGGCCACGTGGCGGCCGAGCTCCGGCCAGCGCAGCGCGCGCCAGGGGCACTGTAGCATGCCCGTGGAGCTCCGATTTCCAAATTCGAATTTTCTCCAAAAATTCGAACTGAACTTCGAAACGGGTAAAATTAAAAGTTGGGGTCAGAGGTGTGGGACACAACTTTCGAGCTTGGACCAGGCACTTCGACCAGGCGCTACGGCGCTTCGAGCTTGAACGCAAGCTCGAGCTTGCCGAGCCTCGAATGGTCGGAAACGCCACTCGAGGGTGAGTGCCCCCCTCGAGCTTGGCTGCGAAGCCTCGAGCGTGACGGAACGTCGCTCGAGGGTAAGTGCTCGAGCTTGGCTGCGGAGCCTCGAGCGTGCCGGAACGTCGCTCGAGGGTGAGTCCTCGAGCTTGGCTGCGGAACGTCGAGCGTGACGGAACGTCGCTCGAGGGTAAGTGCCCCCTCGAGCTTGGCTGCGGAGCCTCGAGGGTGACGGAACGTCGCTCGAGGGTAAGTCCTATCGTGCGGCCTCGATCGTCACGGAAACTACTGGCTAGGCTCGATCGTGACGGACATAGCTCGATCGTCACGGACATGGCTCGATCGTCACGGACATAGCTCGATCGGGACGGATATACGGCTAAGCTCGATCGTGACGGACATCCGCGCTCGAGGGTCATCGAGCGGAACGAACGCCGTGGCGAGGTTGTCGCGAAGGGCTGTAGGTGATGACAACTACTCCTTTGGTCCGAGATTTTTAAGTTCAGCACCCAAGTCTTGAGATTTCAGTTGGGTGTCCAAACAACCCTTGTTTTTGAATTATAATTGAATTTTCGACGAATTTTTGAATTTCAACCCAATTCCCTGTTGCATTGATTTTAATTGCACTTTTTAATTCTTTTGACATCAGAGATGTCACAGCCTACCCCCCTTAAAAGGAATCTCGTCCCGAGATTCGATTAAACCTAGAGATAGAGAGGGGAAAAGAAATACCTCGGCTTATGAAAGTATGTCGGGGAAATTCTTCCTAAGATAGTCCTCGGTTTCCCACGTGGCTTCATCTTCGGAGTGATGACTCCACTGAACTTTGTACATTTTAACTCCCTTCCTTCGTGTTTGTCGCTCTTTCTCGTCGAGGATCTTAACGGGATGCTCATCATAAGAGAGATCCGGTTCAACCGAGAGTTCCTCTTGTTCAACAACTTCGGTCGGAACACGAAGACACCTCTTGAGTTGAGAAACATGGAATACATTGTGTACAGCTGAAAGTTTTTCGGGAAGCTTCACTTGATAGGCTACCGGCCCATATTGCTGAGTAATTTCATACGGGCCGATATAACGAGGTGCAAGCTTTCCTTTTAATCCGAATCTTTGCACACCTTTGGTCGGGGAGACTTTAAGATACACGTGATCACCAACTTCAAACTGAAGTGGCTTCCGCCGTTGATCAAAGTAACTCTTCTGCCTTGACTGGGCAGTTCTCAAATTTTCACGAATGATTCTAACCTTTTCCTCTGCTTCCTTTACAAGGTCAGGGCCATAAGCATACCTCTCGCCTGCCTGGGACCAACACAACGGGGTCCGACATCTTCTACCATACAAGGCTTCGAAAGGTGCCATTTTAAGGCTCGCTTGGTAGCTGTTGTTATAGGAAAATTCGGCCAGGGATAGACACTTCTCCCAATTCTTCCCATAATGAATAACACAAGCTCGAAGCATATCCTCAAGTATTTGATTTACCCTTTCCGTCTGCCCATCGGTCTGTGGGTGATATGCTGAACTACGGATCAGTTTGGTGCCTAGGGATAATTGCAACTGTTCCCAAAAGCGTGCTACGAACGGAGCACCACGATCTGAAATTATCGTCTTGGGTACCCCATGTAGACAAACGATCCGCTCCAAATAAATCTCCGTGTACTTCTTAGCGTTATAAAAGGTATTGACCGGAATAAAATGTGCGGTCTTGGTAAGGCGGTCCACAATTACCCAAATGGAGTCATGCCCCTGAGGGGTTCTGGGAAGTCCAACAATAAAGTCCATGTTTATGTCTTCCCACTTCCATGAGGGAATAGGTAGAGGTTGAAGCGTGCCTGCTACCTTCAAGTGGCTGGCCTTAACCCGCTGGCATGTGTCACATTCCGACACATATGTGGCAATTTCTCGCTTCATCCGAGTCCACCAAAAGTTTTGTTTCAAATCTTGGTACATTTTGGTGCTGCCGGGATGGATAGAAAATTTAGAGAGATGTGCCTCATCCATAATCTTCCTCCGGAGTTCCGTGTTTTTGGGCACCACGAGGCGATGTCCAAACCACATCACTCCCTGCCCATCCAACCGGAAACATTTGTACTTCTCTTTCACCTTCTCCTTAGACAATTTCCGTTTAAGAACTTTAATGCCCGCGTCATTTAATTGGGCTACAACAATCTGATCGTGCAAGGTTGGTTCCACTGCAATATGGCTGAAGTACCCGTGTGGAACAATCTCCGAATTGAGCTTTGCCATTTCATGACACAGGGTGTCAGCGTAGGACTCCACGGAAAGACAATGACAATGAGCCTTGCGGCTTAGTGCATCCGCAACTACATTAGCCTTCCCGGGGTGATAATGCACACTAAGGTCATAGTCCTTTGCTAACTCCAACCATCTTCGCTGTCTCATATTCAAATGTGCCTGAGTGAAGACATATTTGAGGCTCTTGTGGTCTGTGTATATGCTGCAGGGAACACCCATCAAATAGTGTCTCCACATCTTGAGAGCATGAATGACCGCTGCTAACTCAAGATCGTGCGTGGGGTAGTTTTGCTCATGAGGCCGAAGTGCTCGAGAAGCATAAGCAATGACCCGGTTTTCTTGCATGAGAACACAGCCAAGACCGGTGCCTGATGCATCGCAATAGACATCATAAGGCTTGGTGCAATCGGGCTGAGCCAAAACTGGGGCTGAAGTTAAATGTCTTCGCAAGGTGTGGAAAGCTTCCTCACATTTGTCATTCCACTCAAATTTAACTCCCTTCTTCAAGAGTTCGGTCATGGGCTTTGCTATCCGAGAGAAATCCGGAATAAAACGGCGGTAATAACCGGCTAAACCCAGAAAACTCCGAATCTCATGGACAGAGGTAGGTGGTTGCCAATCTAGCACCTCTTGTACCTTGGTTGGATCCACGGATATACCATCCTTGGAAACCGTGTGACCTAAAAACTTCACGCTCTCAAGCCAGAATTCACACTTGGAGAACTTGGCATAGAGCTGGTGATCTCTCAATCTCTGAAGAACAATGCGAAGGTGCTCGGCATGCTCTTCCTCATTCTTAGAATATATAAGAATGTCATCAATGAAAACCACCACAAACTTGTCTAGTTCAGACATGAAGACCGAATTCATGAGGTACATGAAATAGGCTGGGGCATTCGTGAGTCCAAAGGACATAACCAAAAATTCATAAAGCCCGTAACGTGTGGAAAAGGCAGTCTTTGGAATGTCACAAGGCCTGATTTTGATTTGATGATAGCCAGAGCGTAGGTCAATCTTGGAGAATACTCTGGCGCCAGCTAATTGGTCAAACAAGATGTCAATACGGGGAAGCGGATACTTGTTCTTGATGGTTACCGCATTGAGAGACCGGTAATCAATACACAACCTCAAGGAATGGTCCTTCTTTTTCACAAAGATAGCGGGACATCCCCAAGGTGATACACTTGGACGAATGAAACCCTTATCTAGCAATTCTTGGAGTTGAATTTTTAATTCAGCCAGTTCATTGGGCGGCATTCTATATGGTCTCTTTGATATAGGTGCTGTGCCAGGTTGAAGTTCAATCACGAATTCAATGTCTCTATCCGGCGGCATCCCAGGTAAGTCATCCGGAAATACATCGGCATACTCACATACCACCGGAATGTCCTTTAGTTGGGTTTCTACCATTGTGTAAGCACACGCATCGACGCAAGTCCGCTGTGGCAGATATAGCACACTCGGGCCATGCGTAGGCGAGTTTATCTCAACAACTCTTTCCGCAACATCTAGGACAACCTTATGTTGAGTCATCCAATTGGCTCCTAACACAATGTCAATTCCTTCCATTCCAAGTAGAATCAAATCAGTAGGAAATGTTTTACTTCCCAGCCTGATTGGAACCTTGTGGGTGACTTGGTTGGATGCAATCTTGCCTCCCGCAGTTGATATCACATACGATGATTTGGTATGGTAAGATTTTAATCCGCATTTCACATGAAATCTTGTGCTTATAAAACTATGCGTTGCCCCGGAATCAAATAATATCACAGCAGGTTGAGTGCAGATAGGGAAGATACCAGTCATGTCTGGGGCTCCCTCGGGCAGGTCGGCCAAGTTGGTGTAGTTGAGCCGTCCTTGGCGAACTTGCACACGCTGCTGCTGCTGCTTGCCCTTGCCTTGCTGATTTCCCGGGCGTTGGCTTTGCTGCTTGTTCTGCGGACAATCCTTGATAAAATGATCTTTACTTCCACACTTGAAGCACTGATAGCCGGCTCCAGGGCGAGCTGGCTGCTGTGCATTTTGCCTTGGTGCTTGCTGCTGCTGCGGCGGTGGAGGGAAACGAGGCGCGTTAGGCTGTGGCGGCCTAGCAACCCATCCACCTCCCTGAGGTGCCCTGGACTGTCCCTGCGGTGCAGCCGGGGGAACCAAGCGGAACCTCTGTGGCTGCGCGCTTGACGGTCCAGCGGGAGTCTTCCTCTTCTTCTCCGCCTTGTGCGCCACATTGGCGTTTTCCTGGGTGATGGCAAGGTTCACGAGATCGCCGTACGTGGCAGCACGGGTGGTGGCCAACTGTGCCTTCAACTTGGTGTTCAGGCCACGTCGGAACCTTTCAAGCTTCTTCTCGTCGGAGTCGGCGTGATGACCCGCATAAGGGCACAGACCATTGAAGGCCTGGGAGTACTGGAGCACTGTGCGGGTACCCTGGGTCAGCGCCAAAAACTCATTCAGCTTACGCTCTACTAGACCGGCCGGAATGTGATGAGCCTTGAATGCAGCCTTGAACTCATCCCACTCAACTACATGACCCTCCTGCTGCAGGGCCAGGTAGTTCTCCCACCATAGGAGAGCTGGGCCGTGGAGCTGCTGCGCCGCGAACACGACCTTGCGGTTGGAAGTGCAAGGCGTCGCCAAAATGGTGAACTTGGACTCAACGGCTCGAATCCATGTGTCGGCCTCCAAAGGCTCATCAGCACGAGAGAAGATCGGCGGGTGCGTTGCCAGAAAATCCTCGTATCGGGCCACCTGAGGCTGAGGGGCCCGTTGACCTCCCTGCTGAAGCATCTGCTGCTGCATCATCTGCTGCTGATGCTGCAGGTTCCGGAGAATCTCCGTTTGCGTGGCATAAAGCTGCTGCCACGTCGGAGGTTGCTGCGGAGGAGGAGGTGGCGGTGGCTGTTGCTGCCCCTCTGGCCCCTGCTGGTTAGCGTTAGAGCCACTAGCGTCGTGACCGCTGCGGGTGATTGCCATCTGCAGTAGGTACTTGTATTAGCCACATTCCATAAGCTTGCATAATGAATGACAAGATAGAACGTGACAATATATTAAAGTGTACTGCGCAGAATGGCAAGTCAGCACGCAGTTCGGAAGAAAAATCATATCTCCCGACAGGAAACAAGTCAAATGCTCCAATTCAGTCAGTAGCTCGAAAATTTCATGCTCTACAACTTTCATGTTGGGCTCAGAATCAAATTCGGACTGGAACTAAGCCGAAAAATTCAATCTTTAGCTCTCTGCATTTGCTGTTTTTCAGCAGGCCGAGCTATAGTGTTTTGGTTGCCATTTTTATTTCGCTTAACCAATGGGGTTGCAATTTGGTGATCATTTTGTTTGACAAATTCCAAACAACTTTGTAGTTCACATCACAGCCCAGAAATGAATGGAAAACCCATCAATAATTGAAACAAGGTCAGCTGCAGAATGTTTTCAACACAGCTGTAACAACATCATCAAGTTTTACACCACAACCACACCATTAATTTTACAATGCCACAAAAGATAACTTGGGGAGCTCAACTCCATCTAGCCTATTACAACATGAAGCCAAAAATTCTAGGCCTAGCGGAGGAGTAAATTTGCTACTACCACTCTAAAAATCATCCAAATTGTTAGCGGTAGCCTCGCTGCCCATAGGTGAAGGTGGAGCTGGAAGGGACGGCATGTTATCCTCGGTGTCCATGTCGGAATCGGGGGCCTCTCCTTCACCATTCCCTCCTTCTTGCTCAAGAAGGTGCTGAGCGTCATGGGCGGCAAGCATAGCATTTGCATGCTCCAAGGTACCATGTACCTCCTCAAGCTCATCTCTAGTTTGTGCTAACTCATTCTGGGTGTTGTTGTGTGCAATCTGGAGGTCATTCAATTGCCTCTCCAAGTCAGCAATCATGGCATCTCTAGTGGTCACCTCAATGGACAAAGAGGTCCTCTCAACCCCTATGTCACGGGCGCGAGCGGACATGTCCATAGCAATGTTGAGCATCTCGCTCTGCGACCGTCCAAGAAGTGCCTGCAAACGGTGATACGCCCGTATCCACCTCATCATCAAAGCGGCTGCTGCGACGGGGTTCTCCGCCATCCTCAAAGGAGAGCTAAGGTAGCGCCTCATCCAGTGGGGATCATCCGGCTGAGTTGGTGGGAACAGCCCAAGCAACTGGTGCTCTACCAAGCTCTGGTTCTGAGCACAAAAAGAACTGATGCCATTCAAGGCAGCTAGCTCACAAGTCGTCTCCATGTGGTGTCCATGAACTTCCACCGTCCAGGTGGGGGAACTAGGACACGGCGGGTGACGGTGTACCACCAAACGCACACGGGAACGAGTCACACCACGGTCTCGGATGAGGATTCTCTCATATTGTGGCGGTGTAGGGTAGCCAAGTGCCTGCAGAACCGACCACAAGATGCTAGGGAAGCCTTCCCATCCCAAGCAATCAGAGAAAGACACGTCGTTGGGGTGGCTAGCCAGGTCAGCGAGGGCGTCCATCTGAACCAAAAGGAAAAGGGGCAAGGGTGAGAACCGGTTAGTGCCAAAGAGCAAAAACAGATTCTGTGCAGGGTGGTAAAAATTACAAAACTCGAAATCTACAAGCTCAAAAATTCCCAAATTTGGCCAGGACATTGTTTAAACAATTCCTAACAAGTTTCCTGTTGGAGGTTTGAGCAAAAACTGTCGTTAAGATGGTGTAAAAATTCAATTTTTATCTCACTGTCCCCAGAAATTTCCAGCAGACAGTGGGTTACCATTTTTAGCATAACTCAAATTTTACTGAACCATTTTCGTTGAAATTTCTCCAGCATTTACTTCATAATATTTATGACAACTTTCGTGTTGAACACTTTTTCGTTCGACAACGTTTTCAGTTTCGAATTAAGGGTGCAAACAGATTGTTCTCAGCAGGATTTTTGGGTTGTGATTTCAATTCCTTTGACGGCGGTTCGATTTGGTCACTTATTAGTATTCGATATTAATTCGGTGAGATGCAAAGCATGAGCGGCCTATTCGTTCTCGCCAACACACATGCCAATAAACCTTTGGCTTACGAAGTTAGTGCCGGTGGCTAGGCAATATCCGTCTCTCCCTATATTATCTAGCCGAACTTTTCTAACCGTTCATCTTACGGAATCGTGGTTAGTGTACCTGCAGAAAATTCCATTCCAGAGCAATATAATCAACCCTTCGTGCCAGCACTCACGAAAGCGTCTCCATTCATTACCACCCACTATAGAGGTGGCACCCGATCGTTTAACATTGAACGGGCAATGTTCATATGTCACCAAGGCAACATATTGACAGTTTCATACGCTATTGGAATAGCGTATTGACTTTGTGCCGCCATCATATTTGCATATGATGCCGTGGTACGCTACAGCAATCGCCGTACCTTGCGCCCACCATCCTATTCTATTTTCATACGCCATCACAGCGTATTGACTATGTGCCGCCACTATATTTTCATATAGTGCCGTGGTACGTTACAGCAATCGCCGTACCTTGCGCCCACCATTGCGTAAAGTAATGACAGAATGAAATGTGCTGGAAGTCAGTATAATATACTATTTGCCACCTATCATATCGTGATCCCTTAACCCACATAGGCTTCACGCTCTAGGTAAGATCCTTAGCGGTCCTAACAACAACCTTCCACCGAAAAGCACGGCGGAAGTACGAGTTGGCAAATTTTATTCCAAAAATATTTATTTAAGGTTTGTTGGTCTCTCCGGTGCGCTGTTTCGGCTCTGATGCCAGCTGTGGCGGACCACTCCGAAATTATTCCAAGTTAAGTACCTCGGGACCACCAATCAAGTAGTCAGGCACTTAATCCGGAATAAGCTGGAGCGCCGTCGGATTAAACCCGATTAACCACGTTCTTTTCTCGATCGAAACAACAGCACGCCCACACGAAGGTGAGTTCCAGAGATTACAACAATCCACAAATTAACTTACACACATAGGTATCACAAGTTATTACAAACCGAGATCAAATTGAAAATCAGAGTACAAGTCTTGCAGCGGAATAAAAGTTCATAACAACTGAATTTAGATGTCCATTGCAGCGGAAGTAAAACAATCTAACGACGATACAAGTAACTCCGTGCTGAAGCCTGCCACGAAGCTACTCCTCCCGATCCTCGCCAGAGGACGGAACCCATTCGATGTGCCAGCCAGGTGGAACCTGGACAGGCCAAGTCATAGCATCCACATCCAAAAGGATACCTGTAAAATAATGCCACAAGCAAGGCTGAGTATACTAATACTCAGCAAGGCTTACCCGTCGGGTGAAAACTACATCACCGACATCTAGACAATGAGAGGCTTTTGGCTGGTGGGTTTGTTTGCCAAAAAGCAACTAAAGGTAGATCCTTGCTTTCAAGTTTTAGCATCAGTTTCTAGTTTATTTAACCATTCTAGATTAGCATCCTCTCTAAGCATGCAAGTGGAGCAATACAAATTAATTCATAGAACAAATTCATAATCTCATAATTCCACTTATTACTCAATGTAGCAGGGCGGTCAAGCAGTCTCATTAACCGCGAGAAGCGGACAGTTCGAACCGAATTTTGCTACCTGGCCAGGGGAAACCCAACACACACGGATACTCTGCTTGCTATAAAAGGTACAAGCATTTCCCAACCTTTCCCATCGATCCACAATTCGGAACCGGGTCCATTTCCTTAGGATAAAGGTTTACTGCTTCACTCACAGTCTCACGCATATATCCACAAGTGTACGGCAGGGGAAACAAAGTTTCCAAGGAGAGATGGCTATCGGCCCTAGCTGCTTCAATCTGGTACCGGGCTTACCGATCCCCATACATCGGCATGCATGTGGTACGTTCAAAAACTTGACACACTCAACCACACATTTCGACCTTAATCAATTATCATACACGGACGGGAGATCTACATCTATCATCCCGCCCGTCAATCCTTATGATTCCAACATAAGTAAAGACAAGCAATTCCTATGTCTCGCGAGTGACAGGAAATCACTCGACTTGTAACGGACCTAAAGCAATGCCCTATCGATCCTTTCATACTAGTATTGCAAGTCATAGGTACTAGGAAATGTGCAGCTAAGGTATTCAATCAATTCCTTGAAACGTAAATGCACAAACATAGAGAATTCAAAGTGCATAATTTGGTAAAGTTAGGTTATGCTCCGGGGCTTGCCTTCTTGCTCGGACTGAGAGTTAGCCTCCGGGTTGTTCACGTCTGCACCGGCACCGGGCTCCGGGGCTTCTTCCTCGTCTGCGGGAATGAGGTGGTAGTTGCCGTTCGGGATGGCGCCTTCTACATGAGATGCATAACTTAGGGTGGCTGTTCTGGAATTTCAGATTCCATTTATTTTATTCTAACTAACTACAAAAAGGTTTATTCTTTTATATAAATCGATTTCCATCTAGATTACTTCTCATTTTTGTTTCTCCAATTCTGTTCATCATTTTTATCTATAAACTTTATGACAGCTACTGGAGTATAAGAGCTAAGCTCATTCCAAAACTTAGCTAATTTTGCGCTACACATAATTTATTAAAAATGTGCAAACAGCTAGCTGCAGAAAGTGAAATAAATGCATAATAAATTGAATTTTCATCTATTTCAGGAGATCTTTCTACCAAAGCTAGGCATAAGTATGAGGAGGGCTCTGGCCAAGTGGTGGCTCAAAATAACCCTTGGGTAGTCCTCAATGATTTTCTAACCAAAAACATCATATCCAAAGCTCAACCCTAGCGTAGCTCTGGATTGGAAATGGTGCACAACTTTAGGTTTTCATAGTTTGAATTTTAATTCACATACAGCTCGTCAAAAGTACAAACATGTCTAATAGAGATTGTAGTTTAGACTCTCACGAATCCAGAGAGTATTTTTGTGCATTTTTCTGATTTTTGTACGATTTTTAATGGATTTTACAATTTCGGGAAAATCAAACCTAGACTTAAGAATCTTTTTACGCAGAGAACCCTAGATCTTTCAAAACTTCGCGAACGAGTCCCTGGACTTTTGCGCAGAGACCCCTAAACAAAGGTAGACGATGAACTTGGGTCCCTGGGACCTCGCCGGAGTTGCGCCGGCCAAACGGCGGCGAACTAGGCTCGGGGAAGTGGGGGAAAAGCTTCCTGGGCTCACCACGAGTCGTTTGGGGACGGTTTGGGAGGCCGGGGATGGTCGGAGTTTCGCCGGCGACGAGGTGGTGGCGGCGCGGCCGCCGCGGCTTCTACGCCGGTGAGCTCGGGGTCGTTCGCCGAGGTTCGAGGGGTCCTAGAGCACCAGTGGAGGCTCGAGGATGCCAATGGCGTGCTCGGTTGACCTCGGGGACGGCTCGGAGTAGGGGCTCGACGTGCGGGTGCTCCGGCGGCCGAAAATCGCGATTTTGGGGGAATTCACGAATTCTCGCCGGAGAAGGGTCAATGTCTTGGGGAAAGTTGGGGTTTTGGAGCTGGTTGGAGTGGACTAGCTCCGTGCGGGATGGATTTGGGAATGGTGGAGCGTGGACGAGGAATTTCGCGAAGAGCTTGGGTTCGGCCTTGCGCGTCGCGAGGAGGAAGAAGACCGAGCGAGCGCGGGGAAGTGGAAATGGCCAAGTGAGCGAGTGAGAGGAGGGGTTGTGAGTGCGCGGTGGAGTGATTGAGCACGCAAGGGAGGCACTGTGCGGCCTCGGGAGCGTGCGAGCGCCGTGGGTGGCTGTCGCGGTCGCCATTGATGGTGCGCGAGCTCGAACAGAGCGCACACGCGCGGTTGGGCGTCAAAGATCATCGCGTGAAGAAGTGGAGATCCTCAGCAGAGGCTTTGGCGCGATGCGAATGGACTCTACCGCCTGCAGTGCGCTCGGCGCGGCGCGAGCGCGCGTGCGGCCACGGCGGCGCGCGACCGTATGATGGCGCTCCGCGGCGCGAGGCGAGGCGAGGCGACAGCGGCGAAGTGATGGCTCGGGAGTGGCCGGACAAGAGCTAGGCGACAAGCGCCAGCGTCCGCCGCGGCTTGGCCAGCTCAGCGCCGCCTGCGCCGCTCGCCGGCCACGTGGCGGCCGAGCTCCGGCCAGCGCAGCGCGCGCCAGGGGCACTGTAGCATGCCGTGGAGCTCCGATTTCCAAATTCGAATTTTCTCCAAAAATTCGAACTGAACTTCGAAACGGGTAAATTAAAAGTTGGGGTCAGAGGTGTGGGACACAACTTTCGAGCTTGGACCAGGCACTTCGACCAGGCGCTACGGCGCTTCGAGCTTGAACGCAAGCTCGAGCTTGCCGAGCCTCGAATGGTCGGAAACGCCACTCGAGGGTGAGTGCCCCCCTCGAGCTTGGCTGCGAAGCCTCGAGCGTGACGGAACGTCGCTCGAGGGTAAGTGCTCGAGCTTGGCTGCGGAGCCTCGAGCGTGCCGGAACGTCGCTCGAGGGTGAGTCCTCGAGCTTGGCTGCGGAACGTCGAGCGTGACGGAACGTCGCTCGAGGGTAAGTAGCTCGAGCTCGCTCGGTGCTCGAGCTTCGCTGCGTGACGGACGTGACGAACTCGGAAGGGTAAGTCCTATCGTGCGGCCTCGATCGTCACGGAAAACTACTGCTAGGCTCGATCGTGACGGACATAGCTCGATCGTCACGGACATGGCTCGATCGTCACGGACATAGCTCGATCGGGACGGATATACGGCTAAGCTCGATCGTGACGGACATCCGGGCTAAGCTCGATCGTGACGACGGGGTCGATCATCGAGCGGAACGAACGCCGTGGCGAGGTTGTCGCGAAGGGCTGTAGGTGATGACAACTACTCCTTTGGTCCGAGATTTTTAAGTTCAGGCACCCAAGTCTTGAGATTTCAGATTTCAGTTGGGTGTCCAAACAACCCTTGTTTTTGAATTATAATTGAATTTTTGACGAATTTTTGAATTTCAACCCAATTCCCTGTTGCATTGATTTAATTGCACTTTTTAAATTCTTATTGACATCAGAGATGTCACAGGCGAGAGGAGATACGCCGCAGAGGCTTTGGCGCGTTGCGACCGTAGACATCCGCCGCGGAGGTGGCTCTGCGCGGCGCGCGCGGCCATGGCCCGTGGCTGAGCTCTGCTCGCCATCATGCGGCTCGCGCGGCGCGAGGCTGCCAGGGCGC